>CM042476.1:40985533-41453033 GCA_023621385.1 Quercus gilva | reverse complement strand
TTGAGTTATTTGATGTTTGGGGAATTGATTTTATGGGTCCTTTTCCTCCTTCTTTTGGCTTTGTTTATATCTTGTTGGCAGTTGATTATGTGTCAAAATGGGTGGAGGCAATTGCTGCAACAACAAACGATGCAAAGGTAGTGCTTAAATTTCTGCATAAGAACATATTCACAAGATTTGGCACTCCATGAGCTATTATTAGTGATTACGGGACCCACTTTTGCAATAAGTTGTTCGACAACCTTCTCTCTAAATATGGTGTGAAGCACAAGATAGCACTTACCTACCATCCTCAAACTAATGGCCAAGCTGAAATTTCAAATCGAGAAATCAAGAATATCCTTCAGAAGATGGTCAACACCAATAAAAAGGATTGGGCAAAGAAGCTTGATGATGCTTTGTGGGCATATCGTACATCTTTTAAAACACCTATCAGGATGTCCCCTTATCGATTAGAGTTTGGAAAAGCATGTCATCTCCCTGTTGAGTTGGAGCATAAAGCTTATTGGGCTGTAAAGAAGTTTAATCTTGATTTGAAGGCAGCAGGGGAAAAGCGACTTCTTCAATTGAATGAGATGGATGAGTTCCAGAACGATGCTTATGAAAATGCAAAGATCTACAAAGAACGGACAAAGAAGTGGCATGACAAACAGATTCTTAGGCGTGAGTTTGCTCCAGGACAGCAGGTTTTACTTTTCAATTCATGACTAAAACTCTTCCCGGGTAAGTTAAGATTAAGATGCACCGGTCCTTATACAATTGACAAAGTTTCATCTTTTGGAACAATAGACTTGAAGGACAAGGTAGGGCATATATTTAGAGTTAATGGTCAGAGATTGAAGCACTATTATGGAGAACAAGTGGAGAGGAAATGTTCATTTATTCCTCTTGGAGATCCGAATTGATGAAGATTGAAAAGTCTGGCTAGAGACTATAAAACAAGCACTTATGGGAGGCAGCCCATAAAACTTTCTTTTATTCTTTTATTTTTATTTTTATTTATTTATTTATTTGAATAATTTGGATTGTGATGCAGGTTTATCTGGCATGAATAAAGAGCAGAAAATTACAAACTAATGCAGATTCACCATAAAACCAGGGAAGTTCCTTTAATTTCTTCAATATGTCTCACTTTTGAATTACAATGAGGACATTGTTTGGTTTGAGTTTAGGGGTGTAAACTCCTATAGTCTTGAATTGTTGGATTCTCTTATCAAGCATGTATTTAAGTATGATTGAATTCTCTATGACTTTGAAATTTGTGATTAAGGATGGTTTTGAGAAAAATTTTCAAAAAAAATTGCTATTATGTCAAGTAGAGTTTTGTGGGTACTTTGATTTAAATCTTTGTCCTTGAAAATAATTGAGCACATAGTCAATTTTTCTTTACTCCATTTTGCCTATGAAGAGAAGGAGTTGAATTAACTAGGTCAGGAAAGTTCAATCTTGCTTTGCTCTAGAATCCGTTGATGGATCCTTGAGGCGAAATCCTAGTTGATAACAAACATTAGAGAAAGGATCTAGGCAATTTTTTGTCACAACCAAAAAGCTTTCCTAGCCGTCCTGATTATCACGCCATCATTGCATGGTGTATTCCCATAGTCAACCCCCTTGAGCCTTATTTTACATAAGCCTTTATTTGTTCTTTTAACTACATAAACCATTCCCGTTCTAAGCCTGAAAAACCATGAATTTACCCTACATCTTGAGAAAATACTTTGGTGGAAATTTGCATTTAAAGAGAAAGCTAGTTCAAATTAAATTATCCACATTATGTTTGCTCTATTTGATCAAAGTGTGAAAAGAAAAGAAACTGAAAGGCAAGAATCGAAAAAGGGTTAAAGTGGTTGAAAACCAGAAAATGCTATGAGTATCAAGGTGGCTGAACTAAAAAAATAAAATAAAAAGCACTTCAGTTATTGAGTATAGCAACAATATTGTCATCAGTATGAGCATATTGTCGAGAAAGAGCTATGGTGTGAATCCTGTGGATATTTTTTTTATTGTTCTTTCTACCAAGTATTTTCCCAGTTTGCTTTGATTTTCCATATCCATTTCTTTCTTAGCCCTCACCCTGTGGCCTGTCATTACAACCTTGATTAAAGACCTTTTGATCTCTGATTTTGGTGTTTGATTACATTAGTGGAGAGGATTTCGGAAAATTGGACTTATGGGGTGAAGTTTTGAGAGAATTCTTCTGATTTCAGTTGTTCTATTTTTATCTGAATTTGTTGGTGGTTTGTAGTTAAATTGACTATTTCACACACACACACTCAAGGACTTAACTTTAGGTTGAAGTAAATGCTTAACTCTTGCTTGACAAATTGCTGAATTTTTTTGATTGATTTTCCTGCTATCTTTGATGTCAAAAGAGTAGGTTACCAGTGATGAAATCTAAATTCAGAGAATGGCTTGGTGAGTGATGGTAGTTCTCTATGGGATCTAGTTGATATTGTGTATAGTTATCTTTTCTTTTCTTTTCTTTTTGTTTGAGGACAAACAAAGTTCTAAGTTTGGGGGTGTTTGATGACTTGCATAATTTAGCATAATTTATCACTTCTCAGCTTTAAACTTTAGTCTAATTTTATTTATTTTTATTGATTTTGGACTTCATTATTGTTATTTAAATTTTATTGCAGATTGAAAGAAAATGAAGATTTATTCAAATAAAAGAAACGTTTTGGGTTGAAAAGAGAATATTGGGCTGAAGAGAGGAATGTTTTGGGTTGAAGAGAGCAATGTGTTGGGCTGAAAAAAGGGCAACACGTTTAAGAAGAAAAAAGGGAGGCACTGAAAGAAAAAAGAAAAAAAGAAAAAAGGGAGGCGCTGAAACAGAAAAGAACAAAGGGACGCTGAACTGAAAGAAAGAGGGCCGAAACTAAAAGAAAAGAAGGGAGAAAAAAATGCTGAAAGCTGAAACAAAAAAAAGTGCTGAAGCAGAGGAACGCTGAAGCATATTTTTTAGCATTCATTTTTCTTTCAAATCTTCTCAGAAAAATTGTGGTGAATTCGTTTATGTTGAATTTAATTTTTAGCATGAACTAAATTTTCTTTATTCTAGGAAAACGATGTAATCTAATTCCGAACTATGCTTACTTTTCCATGTTAATTTGAATTAATTCTCTTCATGTTTGTCTGATTTATTCTAAGCTTATTGCTTCTAATTAACTGGCCATTAATTAGATGATTTTTATCTTGTGATTTGCTGTCGAAAGAGGGAATTATAGGATAGATCTTGAATATTTTAGCATAGGTAAATATAGAGATCGAAAGACTTGTATGAACCTGTGTAGTATTAAAATCATTGGTCTTAATGCTTTCTTGCTTTATTAAATTGCATACTCTTGTGTAAATTGATGAACAAGATGGTTTCCAATTGACTGTCAAAAGAGGCTTTTGGATGTTTTTTTTGAGATTGCTAACAAAAAAAGAGAATTAAATTCAATTAGTTAGATGAGTAAAGCATAGTGAGGAATTAGGTGAAATCGATTTCCTAGAAGTTTTCTTCCCATTAATTTGATTTTCGAGCATTATCGTTCTTTTCCTCTGCATACTTTCTTTAATTTGATTTTATTTTAAATTCCAATTACAACAACCTTAGTGACTTCTCTAGATAAAATCAAGATTAGCATAATTTTGGTATTTGTCAAAAGTAAGTTACCAATCCCTGAAGACGATACTCTTCTCATCACTTTACTATAAAACTACGATACTATGCACTTGCAGTTTTGCACCGATCAACATACCAGCCAAAAGAGGTAAAGGTGAGTTAGAATTACTAGGTGTATGCTATAGGAGTTAGTAAGAGAGAAGCCCAACCCTTATCCGGATGGGAATGCCACGGGAAGCAAGAAAACAAAACAAAACAACTTTTATCTAGGAATGAAGCGTGGCACAGCCAGCACAGGGTAGTGGTGGTGCCTGGGCAGTGAGCAGACTAGTGGGCAGTCCAGGAAGGACACCCACAACAGGCCAAAAGTGGTTGAGGGGTAAAACAGTAAATCTTATCATGACAAGCAGTATAAAAAGGTCTTAGCCGTGCATAGTAAACAACAACAAGGAGGAACAGTAGGAAACATAGAAAAATAGAGAAATAGAAAACATAGAAAACAGAGAAAATAAACAAAGAAAATAGAAAAAACCAAGAGGAAGCAAATAGGAGTGGGAGGAATGGAAAGCATGCACCAATAGGCTACTCACTTCTCTCCCTCTCAATAGCCTACTCTCTAGCAAGTTAAGAATCTGAAGATTAAACCATCTAGGTCCATTTTCCAAAGTAGGTAATTTCTAGGCAGGATTTCCCTGTGAGATTACCCATATTGGAGATTGGTTCATTTCTTGGACTTAAATCTGCTAAAGAACCAAGTTTAGTAGATTAGTTCCTTTCCTTCTTCTATCATGATTGTTTAAGTACTAACATTATTTTTTCTTGTTATTGATTTATTTCTGCAATACTCATATTATCGTATTTTCCTGTTGCGAGATCGTTTAAACATTATCTTTGGTCAGTAGCAAGTACTTTAGTTAGAATGTTTTAAATATCCTACTGTATTATGTTTCTCCTGCCGTAACGTTTTATGACAGCATTCCCTATTGTGGGCATGTGACCAAGATCTCTGCCAGGGGTCCTTGCTTGTGCACAAGCTAGCTTAAGATGAGTTTCAATTGAGCCAGTCCTAACTCTCCTACCCCAGAATTATTGGGCCACAATACGGCAGGAGCATTCCAAACCAGGATACAAAAAGGCCCACCACAATTATATATTTTTGAAAAGTTACCCTCTACTACTAAATTAAGTGTTATGTCTCACATTTTGCAAATGAATTCATCCAAATAGTTGTATTGATCAATGCAACAAAAATAGTATCTTCTTTTTTAATGACTATTAAATTCAATTTAAGGTTTTATTGATCAATGCAATAACATGGTTGAATTTAATTGGAAAACGTAAAATATAACATTTAAAGAAGTATTCCTAAGTTTTACTTTTCTATATATATATATATATATTGTTTACATATATAAGAATTTTCAAAATACCCTTTCACCTAATTTCACCATCGCCATCACCAAAGGAACAGGCTACACAACACAATAAGTTATAGGTTAGGACCTATGAGGTTAATTAGCCATTCGTGGGAACTGGTCCATCAAAAGAGAAGGAACAATTTTATTAAAAAAAAAAAAAAAGTAATATGATGGAAATTGTTAGATTTAGTGTCAACAAATTACAATGTAAACTATCAAAGGTAGTAATCAATTCATTGATGATGAAAATTGTTAGATTTAGTGTGAGCAAATTTCAGTGTTAACTGTGAAAGGTAGTTCTGATCAGCCTCCTTCTTACGTTCCCCCCGTCTTAGTTTTACCTTTTTTATTTTTGCTTTGATGTTTTGTAAAAATAATTTTGAGACAATGGTGGGCCCTATTTTGGGCTTTATGTATAAACGTTTATCCTCGTTGGGTTTCTATTATATTTGTTGCTTTTTCATCCGTCGCCTTTATTTATTGCTTGCTGCCTTTGTTTTGTATGACTATTGTAATTACAGATATGCCCCTTATTAGTTGTAAGGATTTGACTATGTCTACGCGCTTGCATACCCATTGGCATTATTTTTCATGTCCGTTTTGTAGGTAACACTATTTGTCCGTTACTATGTAACCGTCAGTAGTTCTGATCATTTGTCTGTTCCTTAGGACTTAGAATAATTTAGGCCTGTGGGTAGGACTTAGTAGTTTTTGGACCCCAACACTCGTTAATGTTCTTGGGGATCCATTCGCCTCATAGGTAAGGCTTAATTAATTTTTCTGACCAAGACACTCGTCGGGGTTCTTCCTGTTTTGCCCATTCAAAGGTAGGACTTGATAAATTTCAAGACCAAGGTACCCATCGGTGTCTTTGGTGGCTCGTCCATCCTTTAGATAGGACTTGAGATTTTTGTGACCAGATACTTGTCAGTATCCTTAGTCGTCCGTCCATCCCGTAGGTAGGACTTAGGCTTTTTTTTTTTTTTTTGGACTAGGTACCCGTCGGTATCCTATATTATCCGTCCACCCTGTAGGTAGGACTTAGAGATTTTTTTTTGTGACCAGGTACCCGTCGATATCCTTGGTTATTCATCCACCCCATAGGTAGGACTTAGAATTTTTGCGGACAATCTTTTAAAGGGTAGATCTTTAAAAAGCACGAATAATAGTTAAAAAAATGTAGATAATGTGTCTGATAATCCTCAAGAGTCTTATTTCAATAATAAAAAAAATTAATATCCTACTTTAATAGCATAAAGAAAAGAAAAGCAATAACAAAGTTTCTAGTCGTCCACTACTAGTAGTATCTCCGTAGGTGCTTCGTGTTCCATGGGTGGTAAATCTCTATCTGTCGAGGGTCTCTAGGTGGTAGGTCCCTTTTCTATGGCAGTCGATGATTCTGTAGGGTCCTTCCCAGTTGGGGCCTAACTTGCCCTGTGTGGAGTCTTTGGTTGTTGTTGCCACCTTCCTTAGGACTAGGTCTCCAACCTGAAAGTGTAGAGGCTTGACCTTCGTGATGTAGTGCTTTGCCATTAGTTCCTGATAACGTGTGATTTGTTGTTCAACCGTCGTCTTAACTTCATCCAGGAGGTCTAACTGTAGTCGCATTCCTTCTTCATTCCTACGCTTGTCATGATGGGCCACCCTATAGCTAGTTAACCCAATTTTTGCCAGGATGACGACTTCACCTCCGAATGCAAGGCAGAAAGGTGTTTCACCTGTAGGTGTGCGAGACGTCGTTCAGTATGACTATAATACACTTGGTGGTTCGTCCGACTATATCCCCTTTGCCCCTTCGAGCTGAGTCTTGATCATCTTGAGTAAGGATCGGTTTGTAACTTTGGCCTGACCATTGGCTTGTAGGTGGATGGGTGATGAATAGTGGTTTTTGATCCCCAGTTGTTGGTAGAAGTCTCTAAATGCATCGTTGTTGAATTATTTGCTATTGTCCAAGACGAAGACTCTAGGGATACCAAAGAAGTAGATGATGCTTTTCCAGATGAAGCCTTAGAGATTCTTCTCCTTAATGGTGGCTAAGGGTTCTGCCTTAACCCACTTAGTGAAGTAGTCAATATCCACGACGAGGAACTTGAGTTGTTGCATTGCTGTGGGGAAAGGTCCCATTATGTTAAGCCCCCACTGAGTGAATGGCCAGGGAGCGCTCATTGGGATTAGCTGTTCTGACGGTTGTCGTATAATATTGCTAAATCGTTGGCATTTGTCGCATGCTTTTACATAGGACTAGGTATTCTCCTGCATCGTGAGCCAATAGTACCTCGCTTATATGAGCTTATAAACTAATGAGCATGCTCCTGAATGGTTTCCGCACACTCTTTTATGGACTTCCCTCATGACGTAGTCTGCTTCATCAGGGACCAATCATCTTAGGTATGGACAAGAGAAGCCCCTTTTATAAAAGACATCCCCAATTAGTACGAAATGTGACAACCGCACCTTTAACTTGCGGGAAGCATTGTGGTCCTCCGAGAGTGTCCCGTTCCTGAGGTAGGCTATGATTGGTGTTGTCTAGTCAGCTCTTATAAGAATCACCTGTACATTTATTTTGTCAATGGCAGAGGAGTATTGGATGAAGGATAGTACTTGACTGGTGATGACCATATGTTCCGTGGATGCAGACTTGGCTAAACGGTCATCTTGCTCATTCTCTTCCCTTGGGATTTGCACAAATTTGTCCAAGAGCTTCTGGTTCACCCCTCCTTTGACCATGCTTAGATATTCCTTCATTTGTTCCCCTTTGGCCTCATAATCCTAGTTGATATGTCTGACGATAACTTGCGAATTGCAGTGTATGACTATTGACGAGCCCTCTGTTGCTTTAGCCAGGTTGAGACCCGAGAGGACTGCTTTATACTTGGCCTCATTTTTGGTTGTTGGAAATTGGAGATGGATCTTACATTCTACAAAATCTCCCTCTGGCGATTGCAGGACAACCTTGACTCCTCTAGCGTGTTGATTGGAGGAACCGTTCGTCCACATCATCCATGTCGCTAGTCTATTGTCTTCATCTTCCTTTTCTGTGAATTCGGCAATAAAGTTAGCTAAGGCTTGGGCCTTGATCGCAGTTCTTGGTCGGTACAGTATGTTGAACTCGGAAAGTTCTATTGCCCACAAGACCAATCATCCAGTAGCCTCTAGATTGTTCATTGCCCTTAGTAATGGCTTGTTTGTCTGGACCACTATGGTGTGTGCTTGGAAGTACGGCCTGAGTTTTCGAGCAGCCATGACCAGGGTAAAGGCCAACTTTTCCTTAAAGGGATACTTTCCTTCCTCCCCCCGGAGCGCTCGGCTGGTGTAGTGGAAGGGCAACTGTATGTGATCCTCTTATCGGATGAGAGTTGAGTTGATGGCCATTGGGGATACAACCAAGTAGAGGGAGAGCTCTTCACCAAGTTTGGATGGATTGAGTAGTGTAAAATGTACTCCCCCCTAGATCGAGGGTTTTACATGGAGTTGCCACTTATTTAATTTAAATGGAAAAATAAGAAAACTTTCAATAAGAAATACTTCTGTTGTATTAATGTATATGACAATTTACATCAATTTTGTAAAAAAAATTTACAATGCTTTTTTGTCCTAGATACAATTTAAGAAAAGTAAATGACATTACTTTATTTCCTAGTTACATTCTAAAAATTGTAAAATTGCATATACAAGAGCATGGTCTAGAACCCTTGATCTTAGTTTAGAGGCTAATTTACGAGATGGGAAGGGATTAAGCACTCATCTCACCTGGTAAAACCAGTTTCCTAGGTTAAGGTGGCCAATATCATGTCATGTCAAACAAATACAAACAATATGTCATATAAACATATTAATTTGTAGGAATTGTAAACAAATATGTGTTAGGAGAATTTTACATACAGAGAAACAAAAAGTGAAACTTGTTAGATAACAATTTTATTGTAAAGAAAGCGTGAAGGTAATGGCATGTTCATCCAAGAAATCAATGTAAACAAAGAATTCCTAGCCTATACATGTTCATCTAAGCATGCGAAGAAAAAACAAAGTTGTCATGTTATTTGTCATCAACATAATTGCAGAGAGAACAAAATAAAATAAAACATTTAAGCATATTTGATCATCCAAGCAATTATGGAAAAAAAAAATAAAGGAAAAATTCCTTAGACATGTTCATCTAGAGAAAATCAAAATACTTAGACATATTCGTTCAAGAATTTAAAAAAAGTAGAACAACTACCTAGACATGTTCATCTAAGCATTCAAGGGAAAGTTGTGCTTTAGCCTAGAAGTGTTCATCTAAGCATTCAAGAGAAAATTGTGCTTTAGCCTAGAAGTGTTCATCTAAGCATGTAAAAGGAATATCAATGAGACATATAAGCATGTTCATCCAAGCATATCATGAAAGAAACAAATAATGACTTGTTAAGCATTTATTCAAGCATGTGTAGAAAGTTAAGAACATAATGAACTACTTACCAGCATAGAACATAAATTAAAAGGGAGAAGTGATCACTTAAAGGGCTAGGGAGAAAGCAAGGAAGTACTAAACTACTACAACTAAAGTAAGAACAATAGTTGCATAACAGTTTTTCTTTTTTGCTTTCTCACTAGCTCTCTAGAGAGAATTCGGGGTCCAGAAAATGGAAGAGGTCTTCTCTATTTATAGGGGAAGGGATGGCTTAGTTTTAAAGCTAAGTTATTAGCTTTCTTCTGAAGCTAGGGGAGGAGATAACCTGTTTAAATGAGCTGGAACGAATTTGGTGTTGATCCCCATTTGAATTTTGAAAGGAAGTTGAAGATGATGCTGCACCTGCTTCATATTTTGGCTCTAACTTTCTGTTCAAAATTCAAATTGATTCAAAATTGGTGTTTTTTGAAAGGAAATTCAATTATCTACAACTTTTTCAGAAATAGAGAAAAGAAAATTTCAATGTTTTCCAGGCAAAAAATGCGTTTCAAATTGCTGCTGAAAATAGTAACGTTTTCTGAGCATTTTTGAAATTTTTCGCAAGGTGTATCTGTTTCTCTGTTCAATTTATTTTTCAAATTTTTTTTTTTCCTGAAGCTAAGGGAAGGGATTAGCCTATTAGATAAGCTTGAAAAGATTTGATGTTGATCCCCATTTGAAATTTTGAAAGAAAAATGAAGATGATGCTGAATTTATGTTATCTTCTGCACCTGTTTTTGTATTTTGGCCATAACTTTCTGCTCAAAATTCCAATTGATTCGGGATTGGCATTCAATTCTCTACAACTTTTCTACAAATAGAGAAAACCAAATTTCAAAATTTTCCAAGCCAAAAATGCGATTCAAGTTGCTGCTGAAGATAATGATGTTTTTTGAGCATTTTTATGTTTTTTTTGAATTTTTGCATGGATCATATCTTTTTTCTATCTCTAAATATTTTGTTTTTTCAAAAGAGCAGATAAGATGCCATAAAGAAAAACATTTTTTTTATTATTTCTTAACAAATAGTGAAATAAAATGAAATCCAATCAAAAATCACACTTAATTATTTTTAAATTAATTCTTTGGGAACCAATCAAAGGCTCATCGTGTAGGTGAGTCATGATCATTGAAAATTGTTTGTATAATAACTTTTGATTAGGTGGTTCGATCAAAACCCATGACATACCATTATGATTGTTAGAGCATCAAGATTTGTTTTGTATCACAAATATAAAGATCTACTAGTTAGTAAATGCAAGCTGTAAAATGGGGTGTCTACAAGTAGTGGTGGGGACGCAAGGTATGCCTTTAGTTTCTCGAAGGCCTTCTGGCATTCATTGGTCCATTCGAAGGCCCTCTTTAGTGTTTTAAAGAACGGTAAGCACTTGTCTGTCACATTGGAGATGAACCTGTTGAGAGTTGCCAACGCTACCTTTTAAACTCTGTACCTCCTTAACATTCTTCAGAGGTGTCATCTCCAATATGGCTTGAATTTTGTTGGGGTTAGCCTCCACACCTTGCTGTGACACCATAAAGCCTTGAAACTTTCCCGATGATACCCCAAACATGCATTTGCTAGGATTGAGTTTTATGTCGTAAAGGTGTAGGGTTTCGAATGTCTCCCAAAGGTCATCCAGGTGATGATTCTCCTTCGTGCTTTTCACAAGCATATCATCTATGTACACCTCGACGTTCCGCCCAATCTGCTGGACGAACATCTTATTTGCAAGCCTTTGGTATGTTGCCCCTGCGTTCTTTAATCTGAACGGCATGACCTTGTAACAAAAGAGCCCTTGGCTCGTGACAAATGAGGTCTTCTCTTGGTCAACTTTGTCCAACCTGATCTGGTTATACTTGGAGAAAGCATCCATGAAACTTAATAGCTGGTGTCTAGCCATTGGGTCCACGAAGAGGTCGATACGAGGGAGTGGGTAGGTGTCCTTCAGGCAAGCTTTGTTTAGGTCGATGAAGTCCACGCACATCCTCCACTTGCCATTCGGCTTTTTTGATTATCACCACGTTGGCCAACCATTCAGGATAATATATCTCCCTAATAAAGTCTACTTCGAGAAGCTTGCAAACTTCTTTTACTATGGCTTTGTCCATTTCTTGGGCGAAGACTCTCTTCTTCTGTCGGATGGGAGGGAAGGATGGGTACACATTGAGTTTGTGGATCATGACACTTGGATTAATCCCTGGCATGTCTTCATGGCTCCATGCGACATCGTAATTATTCTTTAGGGAGAGGGTAAGCTCCTTGCGGACTGAAGGATCGACTTGCGTGTCGACATGGGTGATCTAACCCGAGATGTTATCGTCTAGGGAGATCTCTTCTAGGTCTTCGTTGGTTCTACTACGACTCGTCTCTCCTCTATGCTTAATTCCTACAAATGATCGTCTATTTCTAACATGGCTATGTAGCATTCATGAGCGGCGATTTGGTCTTCACGTGCTTCTCGTACTCTGTCAAGAACTTCACTAGTAAGTGGTATGTAGACGTGGCTGCTTTCCATGCGTTGAGTGTAGGTTGCCCGATGATGGTGTTATAGGCAGATGAGTAATCAACCACTAGGAAACTGACCTCTTTAGTGAGTTGCTGAGATTATGTTTCAATGGTTACTGGTAGGGTGATAGTCTCAACGGGAAAGACATTGGTACTGCCAAATCTGACTAGTGGTGTGTCCGAAGGCCGAAGATGCTCCTTGTCGATTCTCATCTGTTGGAACGCAGGGTAGTCGAGGATGTCTACTAAACTCCCATTGTCCACTAGTACCCGTTGGGTGTTGAAGTCTGCTATCGACAGGTTGATGACCAAGGCATTGTTATGAGGGTGGTGAAGTCGTTGGGCATCTTCTTTTGTGAAGCTGATGGCTGTGTTGTCAACTCTAGTCACTTTGGGCGATCGACTAGAAATTTGGACGTTTTGCACCATCCGCAAGTATATTTTCCTCGCCTTTTTGGAGGAGCCAGCCATTGTACTTCCTCCTATGATCACCCTTATCCTTCCAAGTGAGGCCCTTGGTCTTTCTTCGACTCGTCGGTTAGGTTTGAGGTCCCTTGGCTCTCTCTGCCCCTAATGAATTGTTGTAACTTTCCTTGCTTGATGAGGGCTTCAATTTGCTGCTTTAGTTCATAACACTCGGAAGTGTCGTGCCCATGGTCTGGGTGGAAGTGGCAGTACTTGTTTCTGGGCCTTTTGTTCAGGTCACCCTTTAGCTTGTGCAGTCAAGTTAGCGCTGCGTTGTCCCTTATCTGCATGAGGACTTGATCCAACAAGGTATTCAGGGGTGTGAAGTTAACAGTCCTCCCAAGTGGAGGTCTTGATCTTTTATCGTCCCTTCGATCGCTTGTTTGGGTAGACTTTCTTCCTTTGTTGAGACGGGGATCATCTTGTCTTTCTTTCTTCTTTGGCCTGCCTCCTTGGGTAATTATGGCATCTTTAGCATTCATGTACTTCGTGGCCTTGTACAGCATATCAGCCATTGTCTTCGAGTCATTCTTGTAGATGGAGAAGAGGAACTCCTCGAATTGCAGCCCATTGGTGAGCGCGGTGACCAGAACCTTGTCGTCGGTTTCATCAATCAAAAGAGCCCTCTTGTTGAAACGTGTCACGTACGACCTCAGGCTCTCATCTTTTCATTGCTTAATGTTCAACAGGCTTACTGAGGACCTTTTGTACCTCTTCCCTCCAATAAAGTGAGTGACGAAGTGTTCGCTTAATTCTTTGAAAGTGGAGACGATGTTGGGGGCTAGTTTGTTATACCATACCCTTGCTGGCCCCTTAAGTGTAGTGGGGAACGCCGTACACATAATCTCATCTGAAACCCCTTGTAGGTGCATGAAGGTTTTGAATAACTCTAGTTGGTTGAGTGGGTCTCGTGATCCGTCGTATGTTTCCACCTGTGGCATCCAAAACTTGGTAAGAAGGGGGAAGGAAGTCACCTGCACTATGAAAGGTGAGTCTGTCCGCTAAATTGTCTCGTCCAAGTTGGTGGACACCCGCCCCCTCATGGCGTTCATCATCATGTCCATTTTCTCCTTCATCATTTGCATGTCCTAGGCCATGCACATTGCACTGATTTCCAATTTAGACAGGTGGTTGGTGTAGACATCTCATTTTGTATCTGGTTAATAAACTTTAGTCCCCGGTCCCAATGATGAGCTTGAAATGTCTAAAAAAGGTAATTGAAGTTTTTTTGATAGTATGGAAGTAATCTCAACTCAAAAGTACTTAAATCGCTTTGAAATCGATATTGAAAAATAACCTTTGCTAATTCTTTTGACCATAACTTTTGATCCACAAAGTGTTTTTGAGTGAGGTTTTTTTCATTGGAAATTAGACATCCTGGGATTCAATTTGAACATAAATTTTTTCCTAATTTGGACTTAAATTGAGTGAGTTATGACTGTTTGAAGTTGGGCTAACTGGGTAGTCCGATTGTCTGGGTTCTTAAAACTTCATTTTAAGGGTCCAAAACATCATTATTTGATGTGGGCTAGCTCATAGACACTTGTGCACGTCCAGAGATCAATAAACAGCCCCCAAAACCCTAATTTTTACTTATAAATACTCACCTTATGCCTCTAATCAAAACCTTAGCTAGAGAGAGTGATTTTTTAGCCTCCATCTTCTCCAAAAACCTATTTTCTCTTTTGAATACCCTAAGGCAGTCCCTTAGCACATTTTTTACAAAAGAAAAAGCCTCTCTTTAGTAGTTCTAAGACAGCAAACTATTTTCTAATCTCTTTCAAAAACATTTTTCAAACAAGCTCTTCAAGAACATCTTTTTATTTTGAGTTGTGATTACCAATGAACTATTGATATATTTGATTCCTTTGATTATTGTTCAATCTTTTTGTGTAGGCTCTGAGGGGCCGATTAAGTATCAATCAAGTTTGTGTTCCATAGCAAGGTGAGTCTCTCTTCATGGCTTTTCCTTGATTTGGTTCTTTTATAAGTTGCGTTTTTATTGTTCTTTGTTAATTTATATGTTATTCATATTTAGAAATATGTGTTTTTTTGTTTGATTTTATTTTGTTTTATCTCATCATATTTTGATTGGAAAGTTGAATGATTTGATATATTGATGAATATGCTTTGATGTGGTTCTTGTTTGTTGTTAGATCCAATGCATGTTTAGGAGTAGATTTTATTTTGTTTATCTTTGATATATTTGTTCTTAGTTTAGGTTGTTTTTAGATTTATATTAGAAGCATGTTAGGATTTTAGATTTATTGTTTTGAAGCTCTGCTTTAGTTTCTATGTTGCTAGGGTTTTTAGGCTGAAACCCACGTGCACATCATCTTAGCTGTGTACGCAGGCTTAGTTATGTGCACGTAGGCTTGTTCATGCATACGCATGATCTTGCCCAGAATCCTTAATTTTTTTGATTTCATTTCTGATTTCACATGCAATACTTCTGTCTTGGATCATTTTTCATATATTTGTGGTTTTAATATTCTGCTTCATATGCTTGTTATTCATTTGCTTTTTCACATGTTTAAATTAGGGTTTGTCTTATGTTTTCTTGTTTTAATGCCATGAACACGCATTCACATGTTCATGCATGAATGCCATAGGTGCTAAGTTGCTGCAAGGTAAGTGAGGCAAGTCATGCATTCACATTCCCATGCATCTTTAAATGTGTTTTTGCCTTGATGATGGAGATAAACATGTTTTTTGGGTGGAGTTCTTCTTGAAGTATATATGCAATCACATGTTTGCTTGGATCTTTCTATGCCTATATGCTGCATTGGATATGATATGTATGATAGTAACATGCTAGGGTCTATGGTGATATGTTATGCATGATTAGATGTATGGTAGGCTTTTTTTGTGAGCATGATAGATGTATGGTTAGGGATGTTTGATGCCATGTTAGTTGCTAGATGCATGATTAGTGTGTGTGTGTGTGAGTTAGATGCAAGTATTGAGTGTGCCTTTAATAGGGTTAAGACATAAGACATAATGATAGGAAGCCAATCTTAGGGTTAAGCGGTTTTAGGTGCCTAACACCTTTCCAGTACCGTACCTTAACTCCGAGCCCATATCTCTTGTAGTAAGACTAAAAGGTCCTTCCCCGAAAGGACGCTACATATATGGTTCCTAGACCATTGCAAAAACTAGGTGGCAACTCCTCCGTTGTGTCCATAGTTGGTGTCCTCTAGTCCGTCTCGTCTGCTAGGGACATTGCTTTCTTCCTGATCCTCCCTCTCCTGTAGGTCCCCCTTCAGGAGATGACTACTGTTCTACTCGTCGTTTCCCGTTCGTCACGTTGATCTTCGGGACGTCGCTCATTCCTTTGGTTTAGCTGTTGTTCCAACTTTTGGTTGCGTTCCGTAAACTGTTCGACTACTGTTGCCAGGGTCTACACTTACCTCTCCAGGGAGTTGGAGGGATTTCCTATCTCTTGGTTGATGGTGGCCATCGACCGCGTCTGGACCATGCAACTCTTTGTCTTAGAAGTGGTGATATGGATAATCATTCGTTCCCACAGACAATGCCAACTGATGATGCACGAAAATTGTCAGTGAATTAATGGCTCCTGATCGTGCCGATATGTACTTGAAGAATAAGAAAACAAGAACCAAACAGAAGATACGGTGGGGTACTAGCCAAAGACCCTCCGAAGGTTAAGTTAATAAATGAGAAATCTCTAGGAACTCTATAGTGAGAGAGTTAGGGACTTTCTGCGTACTTGGAAAAAGAGGAGGCTTGTTGCTTATATAGCGGTGTGGAGGAGACCTAGATCCCGAGAATATAGGGATTTTCCTTATAGGGAGAAGGTGGAGTTAATGCTAGCAAGATCTTAGGGATACTCTCCATTCTGGGAAGGTGTAAATCGTGTGGTAGGGTCTTTGTGTGTGGTGCGCAAGATGTTTCCATATATGAGTATGTGTGTAGACCACATAAGGCCACATAGGACCCGTTGGTAAGATTATCCGTCTGTTAGGGTCATCCGTCGGTCTGGTAGGGAGATGCACCCATCAGCTTCACCTGGATCCATCTGCATAACCGTCGACTTATTGCTGGTTTAAGGTGCGAGGTCCCAAACTAATCCTTTTGAGACTGACGATTTCTTTAGGGCCGACGGTTCTTTTGAAGTCGTTGGCTTTATTGTCGGTATGATACCTTTTCCTTGACGAGCTCAATCGTTTAAGAATCCCGATTTTATTATAGATATACCTTTATAAGTAGCGATGTTGCAAGAAAAATAATTATGAATCACAACTTTAGATTAATATAGTTCCGTGATGGGATTGCCATAAGTGAATTTGTTCAAATAAAGAAAATAAATGTTTGAAGGTCATTGAAGGCACAATGTTATGATTTCTATATAATTAATTAATTATCAACAGAAGTGGAATCATATATTAAATGCAGTGAATATAGTGATTGAAGCAAGTAAAAATAGAAATTCAATCTTTGGGAAAGTCTCACAAGATTTCAGACGTTTTGCACGATTCCTCTATTTTATTTATTTTTTTATTTTATTTTATTTTTTACTTTTGTGGGTTTTTCATTTGCATAATTCTTACGATTATATTTTTACCTGCAATATTTTAGGAGTGGTTCTAGGCTTCTAGTAATATTGTTATTCTCATGAATATTGTCTTCCCACTCCCCGGTGTGTGTGTTGTTTGTCTTGTGTCTTTCTCAAAAAAAGCATAAGTGGGCTTTGTCCCACATCGCCTTAGTGTGTGTCTACCATTGAGTTTAAAGCTTTCACACAACATTTAAGAGTTACCGGCTTTTGTATGTTGTAAGTTGTGTGATATTAAACTCGGTCTTCCCACTCCCCGGTGTGTGTGTGTTGTTTGTCTTGAGTCTTTCTCAAAAAAAGCATAAGTGGGCTTTGTCCCACATCGCCTAAGCATGTGTCTACTATTGAGTTTAAAGCCTTCACAAAACATTCAAGAGTTACCTGCTTTTGTATGTTGTGAGTTGTGTGATATTAAATTCGGTCTTCCCACTCCCCGATGTGTGTGTGTGCGCATTGTTTGTCTTGTGTCTTTCTCAAAAAAAAAAAAAAAAAAAAAGATTCTTTATTGTAAGTACATAACTATTTATACACACACATATAAAACCATATGAATCTTTATACCTATTTAATTAAGAAATGTCCTGTAATAGATGTCTTTAAGACAATTGTTAATGAATTATTTTAGAAAAATTTTAATACAATTTTCTTGAGAAATATAAAAAGTTTTCAAAAAATTCAGTTGCCTTTTTATTTTCTTTTTAAGAAAATAAAAATATTTCCTACTGTGAACATCTGTTAATTTTTTCCAATTGAGAATATGTTTATACTCACCTCTATGTATAGCTCCAAAGCACCAAACCTGCGAGAATTCTCCGGCGTGAATCCTATATTACCAACATAATCGTCCAGGAAGACTCCTCTCCCAAATATACAAATATGGGAGCACCTATCTAGGCACCACGCCAATGCTTAAAATTCACAACATATCTTTGTCGGAAAGTGGTGTAGCTTACGCGCTGATAGTTGAAGTGATCAAGCGTCTGGTAATAGTAGAACGTTTGATAATCATTATCGTTTGAGTTCAATGCAATTAGAGATGGGCTATATATTCTATTTCTTTCCTTATTGTGTCCTCTTAGCACACTGAGCCTCGGTTTCCTTGGTGATAAAGCACAAGTGAATGTAACGAAGAGCGAGAGAATAAGCACACATGGAAGCCATAGAGCTGCCTGGAGTAATCTTGGAGCTCTAATGGACTTGATATGTGGGAGAACCACACGTAGTGGGAAACTGTTGATATCATATTTTACGTTGAAAAGAACTACTTTTATACAACTAAATTTGAGTTGATCCTAAAATGATTGCAAGATTTTTGTGTTCAAAATCATTGTTATTTGTTATAATTAGAACATTGACTTTGTCTCCTTCTAGAAATATTCATTCTATAGTACCCATGTTTATTTTTATTTTTGTGGCTACCATTAAAGTGATCAAGCGTTTTGTCATAATAGAACGTTTGATAATCATTGTTTGAGTTGGATACAATTAGAGATGGGCTGTATACACTGTTTTTTGCCTTATTGTATCCTCTTAGTGCACCGAGCTTCGGTCTTTATCTTCATGATGAAGCACAAGTGAACATAATGAAGAGTAAGAGAATAAACAAATATGGAAGCCAAAGAGCTGCCTGGAATGATCTTGGAGCTCTAACGGCCATGATATCTAGGAGAACCGCACGCATTTCTTGAATGGAAAACTCGGTGTCATATATATTTATGTGGAAAAGAACTACTTTTATACAACTAAATTTATGTTGATCCCAAATTATTGCAGGATTTTTTTAAGGACAAATTTTAGTTACAAAATAAATTGTATCCTTAGGTTACAATCTTATTCAATATTTTTTTATTGAAGGTGAATTTTGACAAATCTACTATTGGATAATATCTTTTTCTTATATCCTTCATGCTTGCAAAATTTCTAGAAAATTAAAGGTTAAAAACTATGTTATCAATAAATTGTTGGATAAAGTTTAGTTACAAAATTGGTTGTAGCCTAAGGCTACAATCTTACTCAATAAAATAAATATTATTACATATTTTGAAAATCTAATCATTGAATTGCATATTCTTTATGCTCTTAATATATATGTCAAATTTTGTGTCAATCAGATATTATTTACTATATGATCTATAAGTTTATATTTTATGCACAATTTTAAACTACAAAAGCTTGCAATTTAAATAATTTATTGATAACATAGCTATTGATCTTTAATTTTTTAGAAATTTTGCAAGCATGGAGGATATAAGAAGAAGATGTAATCTAATAGTGCATTTGTCAAAATTCACCTCTAATAAAAAGATATTGAGTAAGGTTGTAGCCTTAGGTTAGAACTAATTTTGCAGTTAAATTTTGTCCTAAAATATTTAAATTAGAAATTTTTGTAGTTTAAAATTATGCATTAAATATAAGCTAATAGATCATATAGTAAATAATATTCGATTGAAACAAAATTTTACGTGTACTTAGAGCGTAAAGAATATACAATTTAACGGTTAGATTTTATTGAGTAATGTTATAATCTTAAGGTACAACTAATTTTGTAGCTAAACTTTGTTCTTTTTTGTATTCAAAGTATTTGTTATCTATTATAATTTGCACATTGACTTTGTCACCTTTTTGCAATATTTTTCTCTTTGATCTTTTCTATTTTTCAAACATGTCATGAAGTATTTCTTTGAAGATGTCATTGCTAATTTCAATTTAGTAAGTTCTAATTGTTAACATTCCTTAAAATAAAAGAAAAAAATTTTATCATAATATCAAAGAGGGATTTTTCTAAACAAGTTGTGTGTCACCCTAATTTCCAAAGCATCAAGCTTGCTTAATATGAAAATTGGATTCATAAAGTGGACATAGTTGGAAAGTAGACATCACAAAACTTCATTACATATGTTGTTGAAATTTCACTTAACATTCTGGTAAGAAATCTAAGTTCCACCATATAATATTCAACTTAGTATTATTCTGGGTTGTTGTTCGTAGATCCAACTATCTTTGATAGCTCTTTCTTTCGCTCTACAATTCTTAAAGAACTACATACACATTTCACCACCTTTTCAAAATTTGGAATATAATGTAACTGTTGTTAGTGGAAAGACTAATGCGCTGATTTCCCTCAAACCTTAAAGTAGGAAAGTATCATTTCTCATATAGCCTATGTTGTTGGAAAATGTCTTTTCATTTTTTTTTTTTTCATCCTCCCAACTAAACTGACACTTCAGTTTTGGGGCAGAAATTCATTCCCCCATAAGGCATAACTCAAGAGAAAATTTTGTAATTTACCTATTTTTTGAAGTAGAAAATAATAATAATATGACAACAACATTTCTCTGCGTGGTGGGCCGGCCTTTTCTACAACAAATCAAAGTTATTCCCACTGCAACAAAATGATAGCTTCAATTTTAATAGGATTTTACTAACCAGACCCATTTTAATATTCCTTAACATTTTTCTGACTATATCTATAACCAGAATGGTAACAAAGGATTGCCTTATTTGAATATGCTCTACCTATTTAAAAATCTAGTTGATGAAATATTCACCAACCGTAAGAATTGAATCGTAGAAATACAAGAGTAATTTCATTGATTCCATCCATCCCCAAATCCTATTGCCCCAAATAAATAAATTAACAAAGGTTTCTCATTTGACATAGTTATAAGCTTTTTCAATATCATGCATGCTTGCTATTACTAATAAGGTCTCACATGATTTTTTGTCCACATTAAAAGCAAAATCTGCTTTTTGGTGTAAACTTTATAATCCATGAAAAGCATTATGTATCCGTTTGGCAAAAATAATTTTTACCAACTTATTTTATTATTCAGCTTATTTTTGCTATTATTTATGGGTCTCACTGCACTTTTTGATACTATTCATGGATACTACTGTACTGTTTTAGCTAACTTTTACCTTTATTTACAGAACTTTCAGCAAAATGTTTTCAGTTTCAATTTTAGTTTCCCTTTTATGCAAACATATGCAAATCATTGTTTTACCTTTATTTACAGAACTTTCAGCAAAATGTTTTTAGTTTCAATTTTAGTTTCCCTTCTATGCAAACCTATGCAAATCATTGTTGTACGTGCAAAGCCACCGTTTGATAATCTTGACTTCTTTTCATTGTGTATCAACCACTCTGGGTTGTTTGCCCTTGTACCCACTATGTCAAGGCAATGAGACCCTGCAAAAATCAACTTTAAATTAGTAAACTTGTACTCGAATAAAGCGAAGCAAAAGATATTTATTCATGGGTCCTATTGCACTTTTTGGTACTATTCATGAGTGTCACTGTACTATTTTAGCTAATTTTTATCTTTATCTACCGTACTTTCAGCAAAACATTTTTAGTTTCAATTTTAGTTTCCCTTCTATGCAAACCTATGCAAATCCTTGTAGTACTAAGCCACCGTTTGATTATCTTGACTTCTTCTTTTCATTGTGCAGTCGACCACTCTAGGTTGTCTACCCTTGTACCCAATATGTCAAGGAAATGAGACCTTGCAAAAATCAACTTTAAATTAGTAAACTTGTACTTGAATAAAGCCTGGCAAAAGATAATTATTTTTATTTTTATTTTTTTGGGGTCCAAAAGTTCAGTGGAATTGTTATGATCATAAATTAGGCTAATAATTATCACATTCATTTTTGTACATATTATCTTTATCACATTTTAAACGTGGAGTAATTCTTAGTGTTAGGTTTTAAGACTTTAGAAACTAATGTATTAAAACTTCAATTTGTATATGTTGGCAAATTATGATCAAAACATTTAGTTTAGGTTTATACTTGCTCAAAGTTTGCTTTAAATTGAGTTTGGAACCGAGTAATTGCAAAAAATTACTATTCAATTTTTGCAAGGCTCGATCGATTGAAAATTAGATTCGATTGATCGAAAGTCGCAGATTAGCAAAAATCAGTAAACGTAAAAAGGCCATAACTTGACCATTTGAAGCCCAAATTGCGAGCCTTTTTTTTCCAGTATTTAAAGGACATTATTAGCTAACCCTAGAGAGGGTTTTCAGCGTTTTTTTAGAGAGATTAGAGTGCATCTTGTGCCTCTTTTGTAAATCTAGGGTTTTGTACCCAAAAGCTCTCTAAAGTTTTCTATCGGTGTTATTTCTTGAAGAATCTCAAGATTCGGTGTTGTAGAAGTTGTTGTATACAAGATCAACGTATAAGGAGATCCAAAACCTTTAAGTGGAGTCTCAAATTCACAAGCAGGTGAGCTTGTGTTGTTGCAAAGGCCAACGAAAGAAGTAGCATGTAGACTCGGAGCTATTATGGGGTCGTGGTAGTAAGTTTTCTACTCGATGTAGTAATAGAATGTTAGTGATCTAAGTTCTATTGTACAAACTTTAGTTCTTTCATAGTAGATTTGCTTTTTACCTTGAGGATAGTTAGGTTAAATTCTCCCCAGGTTTTTTACCGGTTTGGTTTTCCTGGGTGATCATATCATTGTTTTCTTTATTTTCCGTTGCTTTACATGATATGACTTTATTGTTTTAACCTAGATATAAATAATAAATCTAAGCATTCACTTGGTTAATTGATTAGGTTAAACAATCTAGTTTATAGGGATCTAAAAACGTACACTTAGATACTCTCAGAGCATGAAGGATGATACTTTTTTCTTTCACATTCATGGTAGGGTTTACTCATTAAATTCATGGTAAGATCCACCATAAATATGAAAGGAGAGAGCACAATTTATCCTTGCTCTGAGAGTACTTAAGAATTCTTCTTAAACGTGGACATCGCCTGTAAAATTAGGAATGCAATGCTTTTGGAATGTACATTAATGAGTGTATGAGAAAATTTATTGCATAATTTATTATATATTACCTTTTGTTGTAGACACGGCAAGTATGCTGTCTGATATGTTTTCCAACGCCCTGAAATAATCAAATATTAGATTACTAAATACCAAATATGACGAAATAAAAGGATAAATATTTTTGCCAAAAAAGAAATCTAGATTATATATTTTTGATAAGTTACCCTCCACTACTATAAGGGTCACGGAGGCCATTGGAGAAGATGATGTTGCTACCAAACTTGTGGAGAACCCCTTTTATATGCTGCAATTTTACATTGGGAAACCAAAAAAAAAAAAAATTCATGTACATAATTTTTTAATCACTTAACAGACACACACATAGAAAGAGAGAATAGCCATACTTGACCACCAAAATTAGTTGTGGCCCAATGGGGCTTAGGTTCGACTCCAAATTTCTTCACGCAGTAGTCCTCATATTCTTTGTAAACAAATGGCGATGCAGGAAATATGGTTTCATTGCCTCTCCCAATTGGCGTGACCAAATCACTACATGTCTACAAAGGCCAAGAAGAGGTTTTAATTACACTAAAGTTTGGTAATTGTTGAAGCTGTGAATTCCATAATTTTGCAAATGAAATTTTATTAAACTGGAACAAGAAAATTGTTAGTTAAATGCATGTGCATTACCTGCCAGTCCCAAGAAGTCGGTTTATCTGTTGAAGAGAGAGCATTTAAATCATAGCACTTTCTACTTTCCCCATGATAAGCAACAACTCCGGAGAAAATTCGGCCAAGAATGTCGGTTCCATTAGCTCCTCCGTCAATACCATTGCAGACAGTAGTCACTGGATAGTCTGGAGGAGTATCATATTGAGCCACGAATGAATATATATATTCTAAGTAATCTTTTAATTTGGATGCCGCCTTCATTGGCCTAATGGTAAAAAAAAAAATGTTATTGGACAAAGAAAAAAGAAATATAGCTGAGAACTATGTATAATTAATCGTTAATACGGTTATATAAGATGAATGTATACTAACATTTTCCTTGGAAAAACAAAATTATAGTCCAAGGAATAACCATAAATTTTAATTCAAGGTTAACAAAGAAATGGGATATACGAAGACAAATGAAGAACTTTGTATTATTACTTGCAAGTTTTGAATTTCTTGCTGAGTTCGGAAAGACCATTGTGTTTAGCAGCAACTCTATCGATTTCAGGCCACGAACGCTTTATGGTATCATAGCAGCTCCAACTAACCTCCTGCAATATACATAAAGGAACCAGACTATGCCGCTGAGCTACAAGTTTCTTAGCACAAAATATAAGGACTAGTTCAAAGTATAAACTATTGATTTTTACCTGAAAGTCCTTGGTAACAACGACATCATATGAATTAGGTGGCAAAGGCCATCGAAGTAAAGAAGGGATGATGTAGAGGCAAGGCGGCCCAATAAACTTTGAGGCCTAATACGATATATTTAAATGGGGCATTTTTGTTATTAATTAAATAATATTTAACTAGTTTTCAATATCATAATTTCTATATAACAAAAATGCATTCTTTTTTCTTGTAATATGTTTTATTTTTTTTGGAAGAAATACTAAAACTATAACAAATTTTACTAAAAAAAGCGTACAAATGTTATACCAATGAATGTGATTAATGACATTTCAAGAAGTTAATAAACAAGTATTTGAATTAATGATGTTAAGGATATTATAAATTTTACAACATGATGCTTATAAAGATGTATCACTAAGTAATTTAAAAATGCATTTAATAGGTTGTGGAGGTCTACAAATCATATTAATTGTCACATCAATTTGTATAAAGGTTTTATAGTAAAATTTATAGTATTTTCTTATCTAAATTATTTATTGTAATTAGTAACACATATTTGTAAGCCCTATCTATTTAAAATTGTAATATCTCTAACATTACTCAATTCTTTAGTACCTTTTAAAAATATAAGAAAAATGTAAAACTAATAATTTTTTTCCTATATTCCAAAAAAAAAATTAGAAAAATATATATTTCTCAATTTTTGCCCCAAAATTTAGGGGTCTTTTCTCTAGTAGGGGACCCTAGGCGATTGCCTAAGTGGCCTAAGCCTAGGGCCGGCCCTGTGTAGAGGCTACTGCCCCCATTGCAATTAGAGGATACTTTAGGCGGAACCATGCTGCAAGTGCTGTTATAAAAAAGTGGAAAACATTAGAAAGTGAGATTAATATATAAAGTCTAGCTTGAGTGAAATTTAACTTTTTATTATTTTCAAATTATAAAAACTGAGTTTTTGTGGCATATTTGTAAATATTTGTAATTTTGTGACACATGACTTGTCTAATCAAGTTAGACCACATGTGGTCCAGTGGCCACTTTCTTCTTTTCCTCTCTTTCTTCTTCACTTTTTCTCTCTCAAGTTCCAGATGCTTCATTCTTTCTTTCTTTCTTCTTTTCATCTCTTTCTCTCAATCAATGTTTCCTTCTTTCTTCTTCAACCTAGACACACCACTTGAACCTCAAAATAGAACTCTCGGCCTAACTCAGTTCTCATAGCTCTCTTGCATTCAAGCTTTCTCAATAGCTCTCTTAGCCTCACAGCTTTCTCGGCCTCTCATCTTTGGTTTAGGTAGTTTGGTTCAAGATCTATTGGTAGTTTGGTTCAAGATCTAGTGATTTGTTTTTTTCCAAACCTCTTTGGTTTGGATTTGTGGGTTTTTTTATGGGTTGGTCTAGAATTTTTTATGGGTTTCTTTGTTTAAATATCTATGGGTGTTTTTGGGGTTGAATGGCATTTTTATGGCTTTCTTTGGATAACATCTGTGTGTGTTTATGGAGCTATTGATGATTATAATATTTGCTACTGTGATTACTAATTAGGTGTTGAAAGTGGAAGAAAAGTAGCATTTTGATAGTTGAGGTTTGGAAAGGAGAGATGAGATATGGGTTGGAAAACGAATGCATCTGTATTTTTTTTTTTTTTCTTCTATGGAGTGTGGAGAGAAATGGAAGAGTTTCATGCAGGTGCTTAACAACAGATGTAATAGCAGTTCTGAGTGTGACTGGCTAGTGGGCTCCACACTTTCAAGTTAAAGTTTCTCTTTTAAATTGAAAAATAAGCCAAGAACTGATGCCAAACGCATTTAGGGAGTGAGTTAATAGAAAATAGAGAATTGGATATAAGATATGAATTAAAGTTTTCGATTAGGAGAACTAAGATATGAGAACTGAGATATGAGTCAGTAGTAAACCAAACATGGCCTCAATCTCTTGGAAAGTCTCACAAGATTTCAGGCATTTACATGATTCCTTTGTTTTTAGCTTTTTCATTTGCACGATTTTTACGTTTATATTTTTACCTGTGATATATATTTTAGGAATGGTTCTAGGTTTCTTGCAATCTTGTTATTCTCATAGCGTTTCTTTATTGTAGCTTGCTTACCAAGCCACCAACTTGAGAAGCTAGTCGCCAATAAGAAGCGACGAGGAACCGAAGCTGTCTACGAAGCTTTGCTCCCCCTAGTCATAGTACTCAGGCTCATGGCTACTTTGATTCTAAAGGTAACTGACTTTCTCCAGTTTTCGCAATCGTAATTATAAAAAGTTTCTAAAAATATTTTCTAAGTCAATGCCGTTAAGGCATTTGATAACTTTTTCCAATTAAGAATACATTTATACTCACCTCAATGTACAACTCCTAAGCACCAAACTTGCGAGAGTTCTCCGGCATGAATCCTATATGACTAACATCATCATCAATGGAAGCCTCCTCTCCCATATATGCAAATATGGGAGCACCTGTTCGGGCACCACGCCAATGCTTAAATTTCACAACATATCTTTGTCTAAAAGTGGTGTAGCTAGGCTGATAATTGAAGTGATCGAGCGTTTGGTCATAATAGAACGTTTGATAATCATTGTTTGAGTCAGATGCAATTAGATATGGTCTGTGTACACCATTTCAATCCTTATTGTGTCCTCCTAGCACATGAAGTCTCGGTTTCTTTGGTTGTGAAGCACAAGTAAATGTAATGAAGAACAAGAGAATAAGCAAACATGGAAGCCATAAAGCTGCCTGGAATAATCTTGGAGCTCTAATAGCCATGATATGTATGAGAAACGAATTGAATGGGAAACCGTTGGTATCATATTTATGTGGAAAAGAACTGTCTTTATACAACTAAATTTGGGTTGATCCCAAAATGATTGCAGGATTTTTGCATTCAAATTCATTTTTATATGTTATAATTAGCACATTGACTTTGTCACCTTTTAGCAATATTCATTCCACAGTAGTGCACCGAGCTTCGTTCTCCTTGGTGGTGAAGCACAAGTGAATGTAATGAAGAGAGAGAGAATTAACAAACATAGAAGCCAAAGAGCTGCCTGGAATGGTCTTCGAGCTTTAACAGCCTTGATATGTAGGAGAACCGCACGCGATGCTTGAATGGGAAATATATTCAGTATCATATTTATGTGGAAACGAATTGAACTACTTTTATACAACTAAATTTGAGTTGATGCCATAATAATTGCAGGATTTTTTGCATTCAAAATAGTTGTTATCTATTATAATTTGCACATTGACTTTGTCACCTTCTCGCAATATTTTTCTCTTTTATCTTTTCTATTTTCACACAAAATATCATGAAGGATTTCTTTACTTGGTTCTAAAAGAAGTGCAGACATTTTGCTTCAGTGTATTTTTTACAAAAAAACAATTAAGAAATGTATTTATTATGTAGTTAATAGGGCTTCAATTATATTAGTTATCATATCAATTTTAAATTTTTTTTATAGTTACGTTGATTTCTCTATATTATGGAATTTTTTTAAAATATAAATGAAAAATGACTTGAATTTATAGTGTCTGCTACATGATGAGCACTCTATAACATCAAATTATGGCACTAATAAGTTTCTTTTTGGGAAAACAGAATCAATCATGACTTGAATTTAAGGCTTCTTATCACCAAACTGAGGATAGGCACTCTTGCTATGCCTAGAAGATTGTCCTCTATTACCAGAGTTTCTAAAAAAACATTTCTTGTGCCCTTGACCCTTACCATGTTGAGAATTAGAGGGCCCTTGCTTCTTTTCACTCTCCTTGGAATTGGGGTTGTACTTAAAGTCTTCTTCAAGACTCATTGCCCACTTCACAGCTTAGTAAAAGTATCCACTCCATAGGCTATAATGAGGGGGCGAATCCTACCATTAAGGCATTCCCGAAACTTTTTCACTTTCTTGGGCTTATCCGGAATTAAGTAAGGAGCAAAGCGAGAGAGCTCAACAAACTTAGCGGTATACTCCTCCACCGTCATAGCCCCTTAAACCAAATCAGAAAATTCTCTTGCCTTACGGTCCCTCACTACATCGGGGAAATATGTCTCATTAAAAACTTCCTTAAACTTCTCCCAAGTAATGAGAGTGTTCTCTCCCAACTCTATCCTAAATAAATACTCAGTGCCTGTCTACCATCTCTTAGCAGAACTCTGAAGAGCAAAAGTGGCATACACCACCTTCTAAGCATCAGTGCATTCAAGGGTTCTTAGTAATTTTTTCATCTTTAGCAACCAATTCTCTGCTGCCATAGGATCGGGCTCCCCATCAAATGTTGGAGGGTTTTGCTTATGGAGCTCTCCAAAAGAGCAACCCTTCTTCCTACGATCACCACTGTGGATTGCTTTAGCAATCTTAGCACAAATCCTGTCTGCCACCTCATCAATCTCAGCACCATCAGGAGTGACAAATCTCTCCCGCTCTTGGCATTGCCTATGGCCATACTCTGGAGATGTAACCTCATCTACATGCCTTACTTTACGTGCTTTCTTTTTAGGTGCTTTCTTTTTAGGAGGCACAGTGTACAAAGGTACTTATATCTATACCCAAGAAACAAGCAAGTAAATCACAAGGCAACATAGAAGGTTAGCATAAAAAAAAAAATAGATAAGGAAAAAGGAATAGCAAGTGGAAGCTGAAACAAATGTACAAAATAAAGAATTCATCAAACCCCTAATGCTCTGACTTAGATCAAAATCAATTCATATTTTCAAAGTCTACAGAATCATAACTTAAGCTTTGATACCATAACTGTCACACCCCAAACCCTAAATGGTCTAAAGCATGAGAAAGACATCCCGAAAGTACCTGTAAATTTTTCCTTTTTGACAATTCAATCCAAATAAATCATATCAAGTACCAAATAAATCATATCAATAATGACCATTGGTCACAAAAGAATGGAGGTCTGGATAAATAATTACATATTATCAACTTGTCCCACAGTGGGAATAAAGTCACAACCACTATAATATACAAAAGAATAAGTCAAGCCTACTCTAAGATGTACATCATCTAAATATCTCTATCACAAAAGTTCAGCCTCCATCTGTAGTTAGTCTAACTACTGTTAGCCACCAAAAAATTATCTTAAAATGATTGTTACCTACTCTAAAATTTTTTGTAAAATAATGGGATGAGACAAAACCCAGTAAGTAGTATAATTAATGGGGTTGGGGGAAATGTAAGTTTCATTTTCGATAATAATAATATGATATGACAAGAATGATTGAATAATGAAACACAAAGTTTCTCAAAGTAAATACCTTGAAACTATATACTATAATCTGTGAGCACTAACGATATAATTTCCAAAACCATAAAATCTAACATACGGTAATTTATCACAAATATACCACACTACCACATAGACCGGTCAAGGGATCCACCTATTCACAACTAGCATGATATTATCCTCTCTAGTATGCAGTCCCTTGGCCCCATGGACAGCAGCCTCACCCATACCCTTAAGATTTTTCTCTCCCCCCATGGGCAGCAGGGAGAGCGCGTCAAATAGGACTTCTTTTGCATGTGGTCTTTTGGCCCCATGGGCAGCAAACTCACCCACACACAATTAAGGAACCTCTTCCCCCCATGGGTAGTAGGGAAAAACGCGTTATCCAAAGTGAAAGGGCACTGACCTGGATCTGATTCAGTTGTCACAAAGACTACAGAAACCAAATCGGATGATCACCGGGAAATCACACATTACATGGTGTTAAAACCACATAAAGCTCACAGATTACATTACTTTCAAATACATAGTTTATATCTAGGTAGTTTCAGAAAAATTTTAAATAATCTAACTTCCACAAAGTTTGTAAGGTTTTCAACTTCATTCTTGTCAAAAAGATTTTCTATAAATTTTCCAAATAACAAGACAAGATAAGCATCTTTTAATTTTCCAATATACCATAAAATCCATGAATTCCTTATCAAATATTCAATAAAAGATGCTCATATTTTTCATGTCAACAATTCATGCATTTCCCCAAATGCAATATCAAATATGATACACTTTTCATACATAATAATATATGATAGGGTCACAACACAACACTTTTAAGAAAACATATATCTATATATAATTTTGCAAAATGTGTTTGACCCAAAAAAAATGTTTACGAAACATGGTTATTTTTCAAAAATCTCATTAAAAAGTTACTTACCTCACAACCCACAAAAACCTAATTCTCCAAGCTTCAAAGAGATTAGCTAGAACGTAAACATTATTAAGCAAACCTATCACAATAAGCATAGAGCTTGAAATTGTGTCTAGCTACAATTTAGGAATTGCCAATTAAGCACCTAATTAGACAAGCCTAGTATTTAACCTCGTCAATAATATATTTCACTTCCAAAGTTTCTCAAAAAATTAATTCACAAGGCATAGACTCCAATTTATAAAGTTAACTCGTTCAATATCATTTCCAACATTATGAATAGCTTCCATAAGATTTACACTACATTATCAAGAGACCCATGAAAGCAAAATCAAAATATCCTCAAAGACAAAAAAATTTAGAACTTCAACTAATTCCGAATAAACCCAATAGCAATGGAAAAATTAGGTTTACCAACTATCTAATGTTATAACTCAAAACCTCTAAATTTCTACCATGAATAAACTTTAGATAGTCATCATTAGCACAAACCATAAACCCACTTATCAAATAATTCCACCAATACAAAACTCATACATATAAACACATAAATATCACTTCTAATGCTCGTAAATCACATGGGTATCATTATTAAAACTTAGATAAAAATAACCTCAAGCAAAAGTGTAAAACCCACCAAAAAGATTAGAAAATTTTACCTCAAAAAAGATGTGAAGGTGCTTATAGGTTCTTAAGGATTTTCAGGTGATCTTGCCTGAAAAATGATGGTGGAAGTGGTGGTATGGAGGTACCGGTGAGAGAGGATGAGAGAGTGATAGAGAGGAGTGCATAAAATCAAAAAAGAAGAAGAAAAAGAACCATCCATCCATATCAAAAGTTGACCATCAGTCAAACAAAGTCAAAATTTCACCTCATAACTAAATTTCATCATTCCATATCAAAAGTAAAATTTTCAAACATTTTTCAAAAGTTTGGCCGCGGTTAACTTGAGCTTGACTTTGATTTGACAAAAAATTGACAATTCCATCGGGATGAATTTAAGCCTATATTATAGAAAATTAAATTCCCTTTAAAATCATAGCTCAATCCAGATTATAATTAAAACATGAAAGAAATCATAAAAACTATGAAAAATGTCCAACGCTTAATCATTTTTAAGATTAAGTGTAATAAAACCTTATTGAAATAATTGAATTATAATCAAATGACCTTGGTTTGGCCCAAATGGGGAGTCTTTGGGAAAATGCCATTGCTAATTTCAATTTGTTAAGTTTGAATTGCTAAAATTCCTTTAAATTAAAAAGAATTTGTCAAAATACCAAAGATGGATTTTCCAAATAAGTTGTGTGTCACCCTAATTTCCAAAGCATCAATTTTGCATAATATGAAAATTAGATTCATAAAGTGGACATCTTTGGAAAGTAGATATCACACAACTTCATTACATACGTTGTTGAAATTTCACTTAACATTCTCGTAAGAAATCTAAGTTCCACCATATAATATTCAACTTAGTATTTTTCTGGGTTGTGATTTGCAGATCCAATTATCTCTGATAGTTCTCTCTTTTCCTCTACCATTTTTAAAGTAATACATACACGTTTTACCAACTTTTCAAAAGTTGGAATATATTATTACTGTTGTTAGTGGAAGAAGGAAAGTGTCATTTCTTGTATGGTCTATGTTGGATGATGGAAAACAAAAGTTCTCATTTCACGTTTTCAATTTTTTTCAATATTTTCATCCGGTCTGTCATACTCATACACACATCTTTCTATTCTTTTACTTTTTTTAATTATTATTATTTTTTTTTTTATCATTTTTACATTTCTATACTTTCACTTTTCATTCTTTTTTTTTTTAATTTTCCTCAACATTCTTCTCCCTATCTCTATAATCAGAATGAAAAGCAATGGTAAAAAAGGATTGCCTATTTGAATATCCTCTACCTCTTTAAAAATCGAGTTGATGTAACAAAAATTCACCAACCGTGAGAAATGAATAATCGTAGAAGTACAAGAGTAAATTCATTAACTCCATCCATCCCGAAATCCCATTTCCCCAAATAAATAAACTAAGGTTTCCCATTTGACATAGTTATAAGCTTTTTCAATATCATGCATGCTTGCTAATAAGGTCTCACATGATTTTTGGTCCACACTAAAAGCAGAATCTGATGTGTCAAGTTCATAATCCGTGAAAAACATTGTGTGAACTTCTATGCAAACCTATGCAAATCTCTGTAGTACTTGTGAAGCCACAATTTGATTATCTTGTATTCTTCATTTCGCTGTGCGGTCAACCACTCTGGGTCATCGGCCCTTGCAGGCAATATGTCAAGGCAATGAGACCCTACAGAAATCAACTTTATATTAGTAAACTTGTTATTCAATAAAGGCCAACAAAAGATAATTATTTTGATTTTTTTTGGGATCCAAAAGTTAAGTGAAACTGTTATGATTATAAATTAGGTTAATAATCATCACAATCTTTTTTTGTACGTATTATCACTATCACATTTTAAATGTGAACATTACTTATAAAATTGGGGACGCAATGCTTTTGTTCTGTACATTAATGAGTGTATGAGAAACTTTGTTGCATAAATTATTACGAATTAATTACCATTTTTTGTAGACAGGGCAAGTATGCTGTTTGATATGTTTTCCAACACCCTGAAATAAGCAAATATTGGATCATTATTAGATCACTAAATACCAGATATGACAAAATAAAACAATAAATATTTTTGCCAAAAAAAAAAAAAATCTAGATTATATATTTTTGAAAAGTTACCCTGCACTACTATAAGGGTCACGGAGGCCATTGGAGAAGATGATGTTGCTACCAAATCTCTTGAGAATCTTCTTTATATGCTGCAATTTTACATTGAGAAGCAAAAAAAAATTCATGTTCATTATTTTTACATCACTTGTAGAGAGAGAGAGAGAGAGAGAGAGAGAGAGAGAGAGAGAGAGTAGCCATACTTGACCACCATAATAGGTTGTGACCCAATGGGGCCTAGGTTCGACTCCATATTTATTCATGCAGGAGTCCTTAAATTCTTTGTAAACAAATGGTGATGCAGGAAACATGGTGTCATTTGGGCCAGCCCCAATTGGCATAACCATTTCACTACATGTCTAACACAGGCCAAGAAAAGGTTTAATTACAATAAATTTTGGTAATTGTTGAAGCTGTGAATGCCAAAATTTTGTAAAATGAAATTGATTGAATCAGAAAAAGAAAATTGATAAATGTATGTGCATTACCTGCCAGTCCCAACCACTCAGTGTATCTGCTGAAAAGAAAGCATCTAAATCAAAGCACTTTTTATCTTCCTTGTAATAAGCAACCATTCCGGAGAAAATTCTGCCAAGAATGTCTGTTCCATTAGCTCCTCCGTCAATACCTTTGCAGACAACAGTCACTGGATAGCTTGGAGGTCTATCATATTGAGCCGCAGCTGAGAACAGTGTGTTTAAGTAATCCTTTAATCCTGATGCAGTCTTCAACGGCCTAATGGTAAAAAAACAAAATGTTACAGGACAATTAAGATAGAAAAATTACATTTTCCTTGGAAAAGCAAAAATATAGTCCAAGGAATCACCATAAATTGTAATTTAAGGTTAACAAAGAAATGGGATATATGAAGAAAAATGAAGAACTTAGCATTATTACTTGCAAGTATTGAATTTCTTGCTGAGTTCAGAAAGACCATTGGGTTTAGCAGCAACTCTATCGATCTCTGACCATGAGCTCTTTATGGTAGTATAGCAGCTCAAACTAACCTCCTGCAAAATCCATAATACAATGTAATTTTTTTTTTTCTTTTTTGCGATAATTCAATTGTTACAAGTAAGGAAGGAGGAATTTGAACCATGATTCTCTTTATAAAGGAGATCAAACTATACATGTCACTAAACTGCAAGCCAGCCTCTTGGCACGAATTTATGGTACAAAGTTAAGTAGGGTCTAAACTATTGATTCTGACCTGAAAGTCCTTGGTAACAGTGGCATAATATGCATTTGATGGCACAATGTTATCGAAGTAAAGAATGGGTGCTGAAGAGGCTAATGCGCCGATTGCAACATGAGGATACTTTAGGCGGAACCATGTTGCAAGCACTGTTGGAAAAAATAAAAAGTGGAAAACATTAATATATGAAGTTTAGTCTGAGTGAGATTCAATTTCTAATATTCATAAGACTCACTTCCACCATAAGATCCTCCAGCTACTATAACTGGAGAGGACTCGGCTGATAAGTTTTTCTTCAAGTTAATAATTACTTCTGCATAATCTGCTATAGCTTGAGCTGAGCTGAAGTAGCCACGAACGGTAGCATTTTTCAATGCTTCTTCTCCTGTAAATCCATACGGGACTGATTCTCCATAGAAGCGATGCTGCAAGGAAAATTGTTATGAAAGTACAACTTTAGAATATATTTCCATGATGGGATTGCCATCTGTGAATTTGTTCCAATAAAGAAAGAAAAAATGAAGGTCATTAAAGGTACAATGTTATTAATTCTATATAATTAATTAATTATCAACAGTAGTGGTTGAAGCAAATAAAGATATAAATTTAATCTCTATGGAAAGTCCCATAGGATTTCAGGCATTTGCATGATTCCTTTTTTTTTTTTTTTTTTTTGGGTTTTTTTCATTTGTATGATTCTTACAATTATATTTTTACATGTAATATTTTAGGAGTGGTTCTAGGCTTCTAGCAATCTTGTTATTCTCATAGCGAATCTTTATCTTAAGTATGTAACTATGTGTAGCCATTAAGTAACAATATGTTTTTTCTCACCTCTATGTACAGCTCCAAAGCACCAAACCTGCGAGCACTGTCCATCATGAATCCTATAGAACCAATATCGCCGTCTAGGGAAGACTCCTCTCCCATATACGCAAATATGGGAGCAGCCGCCTTGGCGCCACGCCAATGCTTAAAATTCACGACATATTTATGTCGGAAAGTGGTGTAGCTGACGGGTTGATAGTTGAAGTGATCGAGTGTTTGGTCATAATAGAACGTTTGGTAATCTTTATTTGATTCAGATTCAATTAGAGATGAGTCGTATACACTTTTACTTTCCTTATTGTATCCTCGTAGCACACCGAGCTTCGAACTCCTTGGTGATGAAGCACAAGTGAACGTAACAAAGAGCAAGAGAATAAGCAAGCATGGACGCCATAGAGCTGCCTGGAATAATCTTGGAGCTCTAATGGCCATGATATGGGAGAGAACAGCACGCAGTGCTTGAGTGGGAAACTATTGGTACATATTTACGTTGAAAATAACTACTTATATACTACTAAATTTTAGTTGATCCCAAAATTATTGCATGATTTTTGCATTCAAAATCGTTGTTATATGTTATAATTAGTATCTTGACTTTGTCATCTACGGTAGCCACTTTTTTTTTTTTTTTTTTTTTTTTTTTTTTTTTTTTTTTGTGGCTACCATTGACTAAAATTTTACTTGTTTTATTTGTGACCATTTATTTATTTATGAAAAGGAATATATATATATATATATATCTCGTAGTATTGATCATTATTAAAACATCTGAAGAATTGAGTAAATATCCGGACCCTATTGAATTTGTATATTTCTAAAAAAAATTGAAAGGTCTCCACTTATGAAAGATCAAGCCAATATAGGCATCGCAGTGCGAAGGGCTTTTCTCATAGGAATAGAAGGAAGTCAGGAACATATTAATACGTTTTGGTTATAGATGAAAAATTGGGTATATTTAGATATTCTTATAGGAGTATGTTGTAAAAATAAATTGACAAATAAACGAATTGGATTCAGATCCTCTAGAGTTCCTAGGGTATTCTACCAAGCAGATTTCCTTAAATCTTAACCGTTATTTAATGATTTAATGGTCCTAAATTTTGCCATGTCAGCATTCCATTAATAATAATCTTAATTGCTTTGTTTTCAACATTATTATATTATTTTTAGAGTATTATTAGTAGAATGCTGATATGACAAAATTTAGACCATTAAATCATTAAAGAATGGTTGAGATTTAAGGAAATCTATTGGTAGAGTACCCTAGGAACTCTAGAAGATCTGAATCCATTGATATTTCACATTATTGTAGTAAAAGTAAGCTTTGATACTCTTAGATAAATATAATGTTCAAAAATTTGACCAAGAAAACATAAAGGAATTATCAAGATTTTATAGAACAAATGACATTAAGTAGTGTAGATTACGAAATTAAAAATAAAATGAAATGGTGTAAGTCGAATGGGATTTGTGTATTGAAAACATAATGTAGATCGTTGGTTTTTTTTAGGCGAAAACACCATTTTGGTCCCTTCATTTTGAAGTCATAGTCAATTTGGTCCCTATGTGTTGGTATCAGTCAATTTGGTCCCTACTATTGTAAATTTACAATCAATTTGGTCCCTGTTGTTAACTTACTAACGGAAAATGTTTATGTGCAAACGATTTGTACATTTGGCTTATTTAATATTAAAAAATTGTATCAAATGCTGATGTTTCTAAGTTTAAGTGGCTATGTCAGCACTTAGGTGGCAAAAAAAGCCACATCTACTTTAAAAAATATTTTTCTTTTCTTTACTAATTTTGTTCATTTTTGTATTTTTTTTTTCTTCTAAGTTTCTCACAATTTTCTTAACCTGGCAGAATTTCATTTTTATTTTATTGATATTGGTTTTTTTCCTTTCTTGCAATTTCTTGGTAACTAAACAATAATTTAGTCCAACAATTTTAAATCAACATAGGCCATGTTGGTTCTAAAAGACTAAATCCTCGCCTAAAAGAAAACCCAGATGCAAATCCACCAAACCCAGTTTCAAACTAATTCTAGATATTTCAAACAAAAGCCCCAAATTCAAAGATTCAAACTAATCCCAAAATCCTTGACTACAAACCCAAATCCACCAATACCCCAACCGTCCAATACCATCCTAAACCCAGATCCACAACAGAGCTTGATCTGTGGCCAACAACCCCAAATAAAACCAGATCCAATCGATCCCGGCCCACCTTACTCTGATCTCCTCGTCTCAAGCTCGACCAGCATGGACCTAGCCTTGGATTGTTCGCCGCCTTGTGCAACAATAGCACCCCACGAGCTCCTCATTGCAAATGGACGTTAGTCAGAATGATGGAGTTTGAGTCAAAGGATTGGCTATGGTGTTGGAGTGACAATGATTGTTGTTGGCTTTGGCTCCTCATCAATCACAGAGAGAGAGAGAGAGAGAGAGAGAGAGAGAGAGATGAAATATTACTATTTAAGAAATTTGGTTTTATTTTTGTGAGATTGTAGGTTTATAAAAAACAAAAAACAAAAAATATATATATAAAAGCTTTTGTGACTTTTTTTGCCACCTAAGTGCTAACATGACCACTTAAACTTAGACACATCAGCATCTGATCTAATTTTTAAATATTAAATATGCCAAATGTATAAACTGATTGCCACATAAACATTTTCCGTTATTGAGTTAACAGTAAAGACCAAATTGACTATAAGTTTAAAATAGTAAGGACCAAATTGACCAATACTAAAATATAGGGATCAAATTGACTGTGACCCCATAATGTAGGGACCAAAATGGTGTTTTCGCCCTTTTTTTTTAATAGGAATTTACAATTACTGACTTTTTTATTTAATGGAAGATTATATATAACTAAAAAAAAAAAAATTTAATATTTCAAAAAAGTTATACTCAACCAAATCTCTTAAAAAAAAGCAACTAAAACAAATAGATCGTTGAGAGATGAATGGTCTTCCATTAAGTATAACACCCTATTTGTTTTAACGTTAATATTTTCTGTAAAATGAATTATTAAAAAAAAAATTTCTTAAAATGTACTTCATTTTTTTTTTTTTTGGGTAATGGCATTAAAAATGACCATTTTTGGGGGTTTGGTATGCACAAAAAATTATTAAATATTTCTTGTATAATTCAAAACATGAATACTATCTAAAGAGCCAACTAATATAATCTATATTTTGAAAAACCTAGTATAGATTTGATTTTCCAACTAAAAGAATTGATAATATTCAAGTTCTTGATACTATTAAAGTTAGTTGTCCAATATTATATTGTAAACACCCTATTGGTGTTGTAAAGTTATTATTTACAACTATGTTTTTATTGGCTTTTATTTCGTACCAAATTTGATTGTAATTGTTTTCAATCTTTTATACCCTGTATTATTGTGGGATTTCATTGTAAGGATTTTGTGATAGAGAGAGTATGTGAAGACTCAAGCATTTGAAGACTGAAGATTTCTCACGGGTATGTCGCGACTTAGCTTCCCACGAAGTGACACATGTGCCCTGCACATGATGGAATGCGAAGAGTCAGGCCAGGTGGAGACAGCTGTGTCTCACGAGTATCTCGCGAGTAAGGCCTTCCCGCGAGATACCCATGAGGCATTCTGTTCTGCCAACCTGTCCAGCCTAAGTCACACTTTCTGTGCCTACACTATATATACCCCTTTTACCCACAAATGTTGAGGAATACTTTAGAGAGAAAACCCTAGCTAAACACATTGAGAATTAGAGATTGTCATACCCACATTTCTCTATACACTTGCTTGTGGTATTTCCTCAACTCTTCCCTCTCCATTTTCCATACCATTGAGAAGTTGATAGCCCAAACACTTACCACACCCTTTGAGAGTGTTGAGTGACGTTTTGATGTTGCTGGGAAGTATTAGAAGAAGCTAAGGACGGCAGATACAACATGGAGCTTGTTGCGGAATCCGAAGTTATAGACAAAACAGGGCTCTGAGAAGCCTTGTTGGAGTAGGAGCTTGGAAAGCTTAGATACATCGGGTAGATTAGGCTTGGAGGGTCTCTTGCTAACCCATGTATCCCAACTGATTGTCTAGTGGATCGATTAGCGCTTGGAGGGCGGCGAAGAGATTTTTCGCTGAGTTCTTCGGTTTCCTCTTCAATAACACATCGGTGTGTTATCTAGTGTTTGCATCCTTTTTCCCTACTCTTTTACATTCCATTATACTACTATTTTGCTTAGTTTATGGATTAGAGTATCTTATTGTTTATCCGCTCGTATTTACACTATTCCGCACTTAGTATTAAGTTAGTGTAAAATCTATCGAGCCGTAATTTTTATTTAGGGGGTCTAAACAGCTCTTGTATTTTTAACACATTTTTGAGCTTTCAATTAGTATCAGAGCGGGTACACTTGCTATGGTTTTAATACCTAAGTTTGATCCTAGACCCCTTGGTGTGTTTTGAAAAGTGATTTAGTAAAAACCACCATGAAGGATTGTAAAAGTGTTTGTGAAAATGACTCAATGAGCATATTTGAAGACTGTTCTAGTAATGCGCTCTTAGAGTTATTTAAATCAAAGAAACATGCTAGAATTTTTAGACACATGCTAAAATCCTTAGTTCATAGGAACCATGATATACATAACAGCCTATGTGAGTCAAAGTCTTTAGTCTATGAATATGAGAGAAGAAATAGACAGTTATGTGATAAACTTGATCATTTAAAAAAGGAACTTCACTCATCCTTGAATGAAATAAGGAAAAATGATTCTTGCTTTGATGCTCAAGAATGTCTCTCTCATGCATGTCTTTTTGTTCATACCGCATTGAAAGTGTTTAACTCATGTTTGTGGTATCTTGACAGCGGGTGTTCAAGGCATATGACTGGAGAAAAATCTTTGTTCAAAACTCTTAAAGAGAAGGAAGATGGATTTGTGACATTTGGAGATGGTAGTCATTCACAAGTTCTTAGAAAGGGAATTGTGGATATTCCGGGATTGCCTTTGTTAACTGATGTGCTGTATATTAAGGGATTAAAAGTGAACTTGCTAAGTATCACTCAGATTTGTGATGAAGATTACTTAGTCCAATTTTCAAAGAAAGGGTTTCTAATCTTGAATGAAGAAAGTGTTCAAGTTCTGAAGGGACTAAGGACCACCGATAATTGTTATGGGGTTATTCCTAAACCCAGCATAGCATGTCGGAGTGCTCGGGTAAACCTGTTAGAGTTGTGGCATCAACGGCTTGGACATGCAAATTACAAACAAGTGGCAAAAGTCTCAAAGCTTGAGGCTGTGGTCGGTCTACCTAAGTTTAGGAAAATTGAGAAGAATGTTTGCGGTCCATGTCAATTGGGAAAACAAACAAAGCCAAGCCATCCTAAAGTGAATGTGGTTGCAACTTCTCGCCCATTAGAATTACTGCATGTGGATTTAATGGGTCCAACAAGAACAGAAAGCATGGGTAGAAAGCGTTATATTATGGTGGTAGTTGACGATTTCTCAAGGTATTCTTGGGTGGATTTTCTTAGAGAGAAATTGGAAGTATGTGACAAGAAGGAAAAATTGTGCAAGAGACTGATAAATGAAAAGGGAGTACCTATCATCAAAATCAGGAGTGATCATGGGAAAGAGTTTGAAAATGCAAAGTTTGAAACATTTTGCAATGAACACGGTATCAAGAAGGAATTCTCAGCCCCAAAGACTCCACAACAGAATGGAGTAGTTGAAAGGAAGAACCGGGTGATTCAAGAAATGGCTTCAGTAATGTTACTCAACAAAAACCTTCCACTGAAGTTTTAGGCTGAACTGTGAACACTTTATGTCACATTGGGAATAGGATTTACTTCCGAGCAGGAACGAAGAAGACATCGTATGAAATTTGGAGAAAAAAGAAGCCGAAGGTGAAATATTTTCGAATATTTGGGAGTAAATGTTATATTCTCAATGATAGAGAGAATCTTGGAAAATTTGATGCTAAAAGTGATGAAGGGATATTTCTAGGCTATTCATTAAATAGTCAAGCGTATAGGGTGTTCAATAAGCGCACTAAGACAGTAATGGAGTCAATAAATGTGGTCATTGATGACACCATATCTGAAAATGAAACTGATGATGGTGAAGGATCGAACCTGAAGAAGGGGGAGGTTGAGGACAACATGTCACAAGATGATAATATTGAGAAAGAATCACCAGAAAAAGGAGTCCACACCCCTTATACCAAGAAGGGAGACTAGATCAACATAAGGGCCTTCTAGCCCTCTCACCTCTCCAGAAGTTCAACCTCCGATCTCTCGAGATAAAGAACCTTCTACCTCCAAGAGATCATCATCAAGGGTAATTCTCAATCATCCATCAAGTAATATCATTGGTAATGTAAATGAGGGACTTCAGTTGAGAAAATGACCAAAATACAGTGCGAATCATGTGACATACAATTGTTATCTTGCTCAATTCGAACCCAAGAAGGTAGAGGAAGCTCTTAGAGACCAGAATTGGATAGAGCCTATGCATTAAGAGCTACATCAATTTGTTAGAAATGATGTATGAGAGTTGGTTCCAAGGCCCAAAGATACCCATGTGATCGGCACCAAGTGGATCTTCAAGAACAAAACTGATGAAGATGGTAAGGTTGTCCGAAACAAGTTTAGGCTGGTAGCTCAAGGATATACTCAAGTGGAAGGCATAGATTTTGATGATTCGTTTGCACCAGTAGCAAGACTAGAGTCGATTCGAATTCTATTGTCCATAGCATGTGTTATGGATTTCAAACTGTACCAAATGGATGTCAAAAGTGCCTTTCTGAATGGTTTTCTAAATGAAGAAATATTCGGTGAGCAACCAAAAGGATTTCAAGATTCTCACTTTCCAGATCATGTGCTAAGGTTGAAGAAAGCACTGTATGGGTTGAAGCAAGCACCAAGAGCATGGTATGATCATCTCACAACATACTTGTTGGATCGTGGATTCAAAAGAGGCCAATCTTATCGAACATTGTTTGTAAAGAGATATGAGAAGTCTCTCCTAGTTGCTCAAGTATATGTGGATTATATTGTTTTTGGATCCACAATTGATCATTTAGCTCATGAATTCTCTGAAGAAATGAAAAGGGAGTTTGAGATGAGTATGGTGGAGGAGCTGAACTATTTCCTAAGGCTTCAAGTGAAACAATGGAAAGATGAAATATTCATATCTCAAGAGAAATATGCCAAAAATCTTGTTAAAAGATTTGGTCTAGACTCTAAGAAACACACTTCCACTCCAATGAGCTCCTCATCAAAGCTAAGTCGGGATGTAGCAGGTGTAGAAGTGGATCCAACGCTCGATCGAAACATGATAAGCAGTCTCTTATATCTCACTGCTAACAGACCAGACATTGCCTTCAGTGTAGGCATATGTGCTCGATTTCAGGCAGCCCCCAAAGAGTCACATTTAACAGCAGTCAAACGAATTATCTGCTACATAAATGGGACATCTGATTATGGAATTTGGTACTCAAGAGACTCAAATGAATGCCTAGCCGGATATTCTGACGCTGATTGGGCTGGTGCATTGATGATAGAAAAAGTACTTCCGGTGAATGTTTTTATCTTGGAAATAACTTTGTGTCATGGATGAGCAAAAAACAAAATTCAGTCTCTCTATCAACAGCCGAAGCTAAATACATTGCTGTTGCAAGTTGCTGTGCTCAATTACTATAGATGAAAAAGCTTCTTCATGATTATAGAATTACTCAAGACACGATGTGTGTATATTGTGATAATACAAGTGCCATAAATTTGTCAAAGAATCCAGTTCAACACTCGAAATCAAAACATATCGAGATTCGGTATCATTTCATTCGAGATTTGGTGAAGGAAAGGACTGTGTACTTAGAGTTCATCAACACTGAGAATCAGAAGGCAGACTTATTTACCAAACCTCTAGATGGCCCAAAGTTTGAATCTTTGCGTAAGACCATCGGTGTCGGTATCATTCCCTGAACTCTATCTCTTGTGTGAACCTACTGCTCTTTGTTGCATATTTGTTGTTGTGGTTCCACATGTTTAGTTTCTAGAAGTCTTTCTTTTACTTGTTTTGGTTTGTACCGATTTTTGTTGATCCCACTTTTCTTGCTCTGTTTTTGGGTGTGTTCAAAAAATTCAAAAGCCCATAAAAATTGAAAAATCTTAAAAGTTTGATCACTTGTTATATGCATGTCACATGTGAGTTTGGCCTAGAATCTTCGTACTAATGGCTTAGTGCATTTACGATCTTGGCTTGTTTTGTATGCACTCTTTTCTATGTGGAAGAAATCTTGAAAATTATGTGTGACTGTTGTAAATAGATCTTCAAGCTTGTCATGAATGATTGGTCAATAGTCTTGTTGGTCTTGATACTTGCATAGACTTGTGTCTATATCTCTTCCGACTTTATTTTTATGTTTTTGCAAAAAGAGCTCACCAAATGTAAATCTCTAAATGAAAAGAGATATTGAGCTACAAAAGCCTGTCGCATACACTAGTATTCGACTAGGAAAAAGGGAAAGTGACTTTTTTAAATGTATATTGTATGGTGCTCAAAAAGCCAAAGGCTAATCATCAATATTGAAATATCAAAAATTTCAAGCACTGGTCTCAAAAAGAGATGTTTTGTCCAAAAATGGACCAATTGTTATACTTTATGCAGAAGCCAAATGAAAAGCTTCTTAGTTATGTGTTCAATGTGTGGGAGGTCATATATACTCTTTCTATAATGGAGATAGTCCACTTAATTTCGTATCACTTGTGTATGACTCGATTGAATTGATCATTGAAGCTTCGCTCTGGTCTAAGGACTATTTCACATTTGATACTCACACACAACACACAAGACTTTGATTCAATCAATGCCTATCTCATTTGTGTGATTGTATATGTTCAAATGTGATGTGTATGCTCAAGAACTTGTTGATCAAACCCAAAAAGATTTTTGAGTGTTTTATATGTTTTTGAAAGTGATTTTATCCTTTCATGTGTTTATTTTTGGTCAAAATGTATTTTGTGTGTTTTTCATCAAAATCTGGTTCAGGGATTGTTTCGCGAGAAGCTCGCGACTTAGAGCTGCCCGCGAAAAGTGTTTGAGGGAAGCAAATTTTTTGCAAATTTACACAGAGACTTTCGCGACTGTCTCGCAACTGTTTCGCGACCAACAGCTTCTCACGAAATGCTGTTTGGCAAAAACTAGATTTTTCCAAATTCAGACAGAAGGTATCGCGACTGTCTCATGAATGTTTCGCAACCTAGAAGCTTCTCGCGAAAGTTTTGTGCTTCAGTGGCCATTTTCACGGCTGTCTTGCGACTATATCGCTACTCTATAACCCGCGAAAAACGCGTGTCTTCGCTTTTTATGTAGCAGATGTGACAGTTTTTCAAAACTTTCTCATTTCCCTCGCTCAACCTCTCTCGAACCCCTTTCAACCCAAAATCAATTTTGCTCAAAACCCATCAATTTCAAGCATCTTTTCTGCATTGTCAACTTCAAGGTATGTCTTCTATAGCATTTTCCTTCAAGCTTTTCTTAGATTTTGCTGTAATTTGAGTTAGGGTTTCAATTTTAGGAGTTTTTTCAAAAAAGGGTTGGTTTTCTAAATTGGGTGAAAATTTTCCAAATTCTTTGATTGGGTTGTGTCCCATTTGATGGTTGTGCATCTATGTTGGCCCCTTGTGGAATTTTAACGTGTATTTAGGCAAGATTTCACTGTGTTCATGCATTATTCATGTCATATCTGCATTTGTGCATGTTGGGTGTTTGACAAAATGTCTAAATGACATTTGTGCTTTGAATTGGACTAATCTTAGTTCCAATCATTGGTCTAGGTCGTCTGTCCCATGTTTATCATGATTTTGTCAATGGCTATGTGGTTTACACACTTTACACATTTTGTGCCTCAATGTCATGCCATGCACACACTAAGCACACACCTAGGCATCCTCTAAGCACACCTCATGCATCTCACACGCACACACACATCAGCACATGCACACATATGCACACACATGCATAGTTACTTAGTTTCATGCATTGTGTTTATGCATCTTTGCTTTTATGAGTTTAGCATTTTGTTTGAAGTTGATTATGTCCTGTTTCTATGCAGTTTTACTTTTGTTTTGAACTAACTTGAATCTAATCAAGTTTTGTGTTCTGTTTTGTGTGTTGTGCACGTGTTTCCTATTCTCTTATGTGTTCTTTTGCTTAGATGTCTCCATTCAAGACTTCAGCTGTGAAAGGTGGCAGCAACAAAGGGAAAGAGCCGATCATTGATGTTGATGACGATTCCCCTAGACCAAAGAGAGCTCATTTTTCAACGGGAATTTTTTATCCTAACTTGTTTAGGTCTTATGCTGCTTTTGAATCTTATAAGAACTGCTTTCGAGATGCTCCCTTGTTGGCTGAAAGAGCATTTGATCAGTCATCTCTTTTAGATACCAAAATTCCTACCTGGTTTGCCATAAAAGATTGGAATTTTCTTCTCTCGAATCTTGAAGATTCCTATGAGGACATGGTGAAAGAGTTCTATGCCAATGCTATTGTAGAAGGAGAAGAGATCAAGTGTTGGGTTAGAGGAAAGCGGTTCTTGGTAACTCCTGTGTACCTGTCTGATATTCTAATCATAAACCGACCAATTCTTCCTATACCACCTGTGTATGATGATCTAGTTCCGGATGAAGACACACTTCAGGAACAATTAGGAGCTAATTTGGAATTCTCTTCCAGTGGAAAGTCAATCAATGTGGCTTTACTTTCTCTGGAATTAAGGCTCACGTCAACAATCATGTGTAGCAATCTCCATCCATTGTCAAGCACCAGCTACATCAACCTTGGTCGAGCATTATTTCTTCATGATCTGGTATTTGATGTGGAAATTGATGTATGCTCCCACATCTTTCACATTTTGGATAAGACAGTTAACCAAACTGCCTCAAGGAATTGTATTCCGTTTTGTCATCTCATCTCTCGGATTTTGAAGCTCAAAGGTGTGCGTCCCTTTGCAGATGAGCGCCCTCACTCTAGGCCAAGTCCAATTAATGGTCGTACTCTTCAAGCAAGTATGAGCCACACCAAGAAGACTGTCAAGCAAGAACACCATGCTCCTCAAGGAAGCTCAAGTTCTACCTCTCATTCCTATAATGAAAAGTTCGACATCATCATGGTTGCATTTCAAGATCTTAGTACCAAGATTTCAGTACTTAATAAGATCATGTACTGCCAACACTCTCATCTTAATAAACAGTTAACATCTCTTGAAACTCAGATGGATGAGATTCAAAAGAAGCTAGAAGAGAATGACGACTAGCTATTCCATGACAAAAAGGGGGAGATGGTGCTATTGACAGGGGGAATGTAGTGATAGAGGGAGTCTTCTGCTGGTTCAATCAGTCTATGTTTAGTTTTGATAACTGCTTTATGTTTATAGTCTTTACTGTTTTTACTGCTTTTGGTTTAAAGCTTTGATACTCTATTTTTAACTTCAGTTTAATTTCAGTATTAATTGCAATTGTTTTGTGTTTATCTCTATGCTTTGTGGCATACCTGCTTTGTGGCATTACACTTGTACCCATAATGCTTATGTAAGTTGTTAAAGGTTTGTTTGCATGCATATTTGTAGGCTTTTATGGTATGTACCATGCTTAGGCAATACCTTGCTTATGCAGCCTTTCTGCTTATGTACTTGATGTTGAATGTCATGCATTTTACTTCAGTACATCACTCTTGTGCCTTAGTAGGATTGTTCCTAGATGCAAATACCTCGTGTATTTTGCATTGGTTAAGTGTTGGATTTGCAAATGATACTCTTCAAATGAGCTCATCATCTTGCATGTCCGGATGTTCATTCCTTGTGTGAATGAGCATAGTGATCACTTCTGTATAATGATTGCCTGTTTGGTCAAGCCATGGTTTATTTATTTATCCCATTTATACTTGATTGCTTTTTACTTGTTCATGTACATACCTTGTGTTCAACTTGTCATAAGCTTAATGAAAGTTTGTTTGTGTGCAAGTGTTTCAGGTTATAGGTATATACGTGCAAGTGCTTTACATCTTCTAGATTAGGTGTAAGTGAGTTTTGCCTGTGTTCCCAAACTCACGTTTAAGTCTAGAGTCTGTTTTAGGGTTTTGTCATGGAATAGCCAAGCGGGAGATTGTAAAGTTATTATTTACAACTATGTTTTTGTTGGCTTTTATTCCGTGCTAAATTTGATTGTAATTGTTTTCAATCTTTTATACCCTGTATTATTATGGGATTTCATTGTAAGGGTTGTGTGATAGAGAGAGTGTGTGAAGACTCAAGCATTTGAAGACTAAAGATTTCTCGCAGGTATGTCACGGCTTAGCGTCCTGCGAAGTGACACATATGCCCTGCACATGCTGGAATGCGAAGAGTCAAGCCAGGTGGAGACAGCTGTGTCTCGCGAGTATCTCGTGGGTAAGGCCTTCCCGCGAGACACCCGCGAGGCATTCTGTTCTGCCAGCCTGTCTAGCCTGAGTCACACTTTCTGTGCCTACACTATATATACCCCTTTTACCCACAAATGTTGAGGAGTGCTTCAGAGAGAAAACCCTAGCCAAACACATTAAGAATTAGAGATTGTCATACCCACATTTCTCTATACACTTACTTGTGGTATTTCCTCAACTCTTCCCTCTCCATTTTCCATACCAATGAGAGGTTGATAGCCCAAACACTTACCACACCCTTTGAGAGTGTTGAGTGACACTTTGGTGCTGCTGGGAAGCATTGGAAGAAGCCAAGGACGGTAGATGCAACATGGAGCTTGTTGCGAGATCTGGAGTGCTAGACAAAACAGGGTTCCGAGAAGCCTTGTTGGAGTAGGAGCTTGGAGGGTTTAGGTACATTGGATAGATTAGGCTTGGAGGGTCTCTTGCTAACCCATGTATCCCAACTGATTGTCTAGTGGATCGATTACCGCTTAAAGGGCGGCGGAAAGGTTTTTCGCTGAGTTCTTCGGTTTCCTCTTTGATAACACATCGGCATGTTATCTTGTGTTTGCATCCTTCTTCCCTACTCTTTTACATTCCATTATACTGCTGTGTTGCTTAGTCTATGGATTAGAGTAGCTTCTTGTTTATCCACTCGTATTTACACTATTTCGCACTTAGTATTAAGTTAGTGTAAAATCTATCGGGCCGTAATTTTTATTTAGGGGGTTTTTAACACATTTTCAAGCTTTCAGGTGTCATTAATGATTTTATTTTCAAACAGTTCATTTCCAATTTGCCTTGATGTACAAATTTACGCCTACACTCACACGACTCTTCGCTAGATTAGTTTTTTTTTTTTTTTTTTTAGGAACTTCGCTAGATTAGTTAATTGTAGGTAATCTATCATTAGGGTTTTCTTTTTTGGAAATTTATCATTGGTTTTATTTAATAGTCCAGTTGCTGGTATTATGAGATAATTAATTAAGACAATTATAATAATCTATCATTGGGATAATTTTTAAAAAAAATCTATTATTAGTTTTACTTAATAGTCCAATTGTAAGTTTTAACATAGTACTTAGTAGTACTACTATCTTATACAAGTCTATGTATCTTTGAGCATCTATCTATTTTATGCAAGTCTCTCTCTTAGTCTCTGTCCGTTCATAAATGGATTCATAAGGCCCCTATTCAAAAATTTTATCTCTCTCTCTCTCTTTCTCTGTTCTAACTAAGGGCTAGTTTGAGGATTTTGAGTGCAATGGAAAGATTTTTAAATATTTGAATAATTTTAATGAAATAGATTTTAACCTCTTAAGGTAATTCACACTTTTACAGAACCATAAGCCTCTATGAAGATTGACCAAGAGAGAGACGGAGTCCAAATCTTCTGTCTCATCAATTGTGCTCCACTTCATGCTCCACCAATAAAACTTGGACAGGTAGCCTCTCTCATTAAATGAGATAACTCATTAAATAAGACAACTAGCCTCTCTCATTAAAGTCAGAGTTATCTCATTCAATGAGAGAAGTTACCTGTCCAAGTTTTATTGGTGGAGCATGAAGTGGAGCACAATTGATGAGACAGAAGATTTGGACTCGAGAGAGATGCTGATGGTTGGAGAAAAAAGGGAAAGAAGAAAAAAATAGCAATAAAACCTTTTCTCTCTCTAGTCTCTATGTTATTATATCAGTTGTAAATGTAATCACTAATCAATAAGAGGAGAGAGAAAATAATGCTAGTAACTTAGTAGGCAGGATATAAATGTTAAGACAATAGTACTTTTTTAACGGTTAGATCTCTTAATAATCTAGTGTAAAAAATAGTGTAATTTTGCAAAATTACATCAGGTGTAGTTTGAACTCAAACTATATATAGATCGGGGCCATTACAAAAAATAAAAGGCCGACTGAGGCCATCTGGTTACAACTGTGAAGATTGACTAGGGTGTTATAGGTGTAGACAAGGGTTGCCATCTGTTTACAAGATTAAGGGTTGTAAAGAGAAGGGAGGTATTTTAGAACTGAACTAGACCTAAAATGAGACCTGCCTCAGAACTGATCTTGAGCTGCCTTATATAGGATGAAAGGAGCCTTGGATGTTGCTGAAGATTGCATGAAATCTGAAAGGTAAAATGCTTTTACTTGGGTGAAAAACCTTTTAAGCCGAAAGTAAATAGTAACTTCTAGATTATTGCGCTGAGTACTGTTCATGAATAGTAACCGTTACTGTTCATGAATAGTGTCTTATCTCCTTGCTTTTCCCGGGGCACTGTGCATCAACTATGATTGGTGCTATGGATAAATAGTAGCCTGTCTGGAATCTTCTGGGTGTGGGTACTATTCATGTACAGTGACTGGTGTAGTAGATTAATAGTAACCATTCAGGAATTTGTTCTAATCATCATCCAAATTGTAACCATTATATGGATCTTGTGAATCCTGGAAAGGGTCAATTGGACAACGGTTAACTGAAGCTTCTGAAGAGGCAGGAGAAACCCTTTCTTCTGACTCTAACTTCTCTGTTCGGATTTGCAATTGCTTGGCAAGATCTTTTAGTTCCTTGCCAAATTTCCCAGTGATCTGGATGGAGTCTAAGCTAGACTGGGATCTTGTATTATAAGCAATGACTTTCTGAATTGGAGGAGGGAAGTCCTTGTGTATTTGATTGATGACAGTGTTAATTCTAAAACTATCCCACCACTTTACAAGGAATTCTCTGTCTAATAAGTTGGAGTTGATTTCATAATTCCACATACTAATCCAATGGATCCTGTACATGACTGTCATATGCAAAATTGCTGAAAACTGGGAACCATGGCTTGAAGTTTGCAGTCTGGAGTTGAAATACCTAAGGGCATCCTACAAAGGTTCAGGAAAGATCTAGGGAATCGATCCAAACATTTCCCACCACTTTAGGAACCATGAAGGTATTGAACTAGAGAACTGCTTATCGAACATTAAGAACCAAGAATGATCAAAGTTCTTGTTCTGGTGAAAGAGAGCCTTCTCAAAGGCATCCATATAGTCATAATAACTGTAATGGAGTTCTAAACCTATGAGAACCTTAAAGTCAGAGGGGTGCTGTCCTCACTCTGTGCAACTCACGAAACCTGTGAAAATGAACTTGTGATAAAGCACTTCTGAAGGGTTCACCTTGTTCATGATATTTTCAATTCGAGCAGACTTTTCCTGGATGAGGATGCTCTTATAAAACCTGATATTTTTCTTTGGGTGTTTTGGGAGGAAGTGCCATCCTTGGGGTAAAATTTCCATGGCCGAAGCTAAAGGATCAGTTATATGAACCAAGTGGGGTTCAATATAAGAGATGTGTTGGACAAAAGGTTTCTTAACATAAGAAGACCTTCCTTTTCTGGGTGGGTAGGAGGAAGAAGGCTTTTGGGGAACTATGGGGCCAAAAGGTTCTTCTACTGTGTATGGAGTGATGGTTCTTGGAGGAGGGTGGCTAAGGCTGAACTATAGCTGGGTTGACTATAGGGTGGCCTCTGGTAATTTGGTTTCGAGATTGTGGAAACCACATATCTGTTGGCTAGAGAGGATGGAGAGAGGGGTACTAACTAACTAGGAGGGTTCTTTGCCTGACTAGTACTACTAGTGGTTTGCTGTTTAGGTAACTTTGGGGGTTATGGTTGTACGGGTTTGTTCCCGGACATCTTGGTTTGGACTCTGCAAAAATTCACAGGTAAGGAAGTCAGGGATACTGTTTTAAGTTCCTTCAATGAATTCAATATCAAAGTCAAAAATTGAAAGGATGGCTTGCCATCGTGCAAAAATTTGTTTTGATGCAATGTTTTGAACATCCTTTTCTAAAACATGTTTTGCAGATTTACAATCAATCCTTATTAAAAACTTTTGATTCAAAAGATCACTTTGAAATTTTGAAATGCATAGTACTATAGATAAAATTTCTTTCTTAATAGTACTATAATTGATCTGTGTGGGAGTCCAAATTCCGAAATGGAAACAGACTATCTGTTTGTGGGAAATGGGACTAACACGCTGAATAAGAATACCACCATAACCAATGTTAGAGGCATCTGTCTGGACAATCTTGAAGGAATTGATTGAGAGAATTCCTAGACAAGGGAGAGTCAAGACATATTTTTTTATATTTTGGACAACAGCAGTATGGGAGGGAGTCCAAGGAGGTGGATTGGTCCGAAGTCTATCAAACAAGGGTTTTCATTGTTGCCTGAGATTTTGATAGAAATCAGAAATGTAGTTGAGAGATCCTAGAAATCTTTGAAGATGGGTTTTATCTAGGATTTCGTCTAGAAACTTTTCAGCAAACTGGATAGCTTTATCTATGGGTTTGATGACACCATGATGAATATCAAAGCCTAAGAATTGAACATGAGCTTGGAAAAGCTTGATCTTTGGGTCTGAAACAACAAGACCGTTGAGCTTGATGGTATTGAAAAATGCTCTTAGGTGTTTCCAATGTTGATTCAGGGATTCTGAAAAAATGAGCACATCATCGATGTACACTATTGCATGACTAGAGAATGGATTAAAAATCTCATTCATGATATTCTGGAATTCAAAAAGTACATTTTTTAGACCAAAGGGCATCACATTCCATTCGTAATGACCAAAGGGTGTGGTAAAGGCTGTCTTGTACCTATCAGGCTCACTAATTTGTATCTGCCAAAAACCATTCTTCATATCAAACTTACTAAAACCACTTCTCTACTAAGCCTATTGACTAAGTCTCTTTTGTTAGGAATAGGGTACCTTACCCATTCTAAGAGTTTGTTAAGGGGCTTGTAGTTGATCACTAGCCTAGGGACATCTCTTTCTATCTCAGCATTTTTCTGAACATAAAAGGCTAGACAAGACCATGGTAATCTAGACTTCCTGATGATACCTTTCTTAAGGAGATCCTCTAGTTTTGCTCTGCAAGTATCCATGAGTTCTTGGTTCATTTGGATAGATTGAGCTTTGGTAGGAATGTCTTTTTCGTGGAAATCTTTGATATAGGGGAGAGTAACTTCATGTCTCTTCCTATGCCAAAAAGCTGCGGGTAGATCAAAGCAGACTTCCTGCTTAAGTTTTTCCTCAAACTTTCTAATCTCTGTCTGGATGTTTTTACAGGCTAGTTGTTCCTCAACTTGCTTGTATCTTAAATCATCCTAACGTACTTAAGATGATGGGTCTTAGCACTGATGAGGTTCAAGGTCTTAGAGATGGATACATCCTAGAGAGTGCTGATTTCTTTAGGTTTTAGGCTCCTAAGGAACTTAAACTTGACTGGCTGGCCAAAGGGATGGGTAGTGATTCCTTCACTATCTGTGGTGAAAGGATACAATAGACACATGAACGGGTTTCCTAAGATGACCTTATCTGTCATATTCTTGACAAGGACAAATGTTGTCTTGAAGCATGTGTTGTCCTGACACACATGTGCTTTTGGGATTTTGAATTCAATCGGCATTTTTCCTCCACTTGCAAAAGTTAACCTTTCTCTAATCTTTCTGAAGTACTTAGAGGGAACGATTCATTCTTAAATGCAGTTGAGATCAGCGCCTGAATTTATTAAGGCAATAGCCTCAAATTCAAAATCTTTGCTGATGACAATCTTGACTTTGGAGTGCCATTTCTGGAAGTTAACTCTACTGATGGCTGCTAAGAACATCTCATTGGGCTGTTCTTGGACCATATCGGCTGTAGGGTTAACTGTTTCATCAATTTCTTCATTAGAAGGGTTCTGAAATGAGGTTCCTTTCTCATTTCCTTGATGAGAAGTGTTTTCCAAATGCTTAACTCTTTGATCAAGGAGATTCTGATCAACCTTAAGAATGGTTAGTTCTTGCTTAAGGGTTCTGACTTTAGACTTGGTTTCCTTGATTTCCTTTTGAAGGTCGTTAACTGTAACTTCCTTCCTGGATTTGGTAAACCTATTGTAGATTTTCTCCAAATCAACTTTAGGTTCCTAAAACCTTGGTTTGGGTTTACTGGTTTCCCTAACTAAGGTTGTATGGAACTGGGTAAGCCTTTGAGCTTTGATAACTAAGTCTTCGATCTGTTCTATGAGATCTAAGAGGAGCTTTTCTTGCTTACCGAGAACATTAATAGTCTTGTTCCTACAACAATTATCTTTGTAAGCTGTGGGTTCATCAAGACCACTAGAGGTGCTAGAGGAGGCTTTATAGGTGGATGAAGCCTGGTATATCTGACAGATCTCTTGGTCACTAGAACTATCTGGAGACTCACTTTCCGAATGGTCAAGTTCTAAGAGTTTAAAGATCTCATCCTTACTGGTTTAGTCACTAACAAGGGTGTTGATAAGGGATTTGGCCTTAGCTTTACACTCTTTCCTGAAATGACCTCTTTTTCCATAGTTGAAGCATTTTCCTGATGCTTGTGGAATGGATTTCTTCTTCCTTCCTTTCTTATAGAAATCATTGTCCTTAAACTTCTGACTTCTATAATACCTAGACGATGTCTTTCTCCTGTAGGGTTTCTCAGATGGTTCTTTTCCTCTGTACTTAGATTTCCTCTTGGGGATAACTGAGGGTAAGCCATATTGTGTACAGAAGTGTCCTACTTCATACTTGGCTTTTCCTTTGCTGGTTTTGCCTGGATTTTGAGATCTCTGCACATCTTCATTCCTTCACTCTGGATTGTGCTAGAGATGTCACCATAGATTAGGTTATCATAATCTATGACACCTAAGGGGCTACAAAGGGTTTCTTTGACCTTCTTGCCAAACAATGTGGGTAAGCCATTAATAAACTTCTCCTTCCAAAATGGAGAGTTACAATCGCTTCTATGCATGACTCTAGTGGTAAACACATCTTCATACCACCTAAAGTCTCCAAGAGTTTTACATCTAAGGTTACTCAACTGATCATAAATCCTAGATGTGATGTTGCTAGGTTTTCATACAAAGTGTTTCATGATTATATAGATTAAGGAGTTGACTCCGTCGAGAATACCTCTACATATGTGCTCATCAAAGATGGGGGTTCCTTCCTCATCTTTTTGGATTGCATTCTTGATGTCTTCTTTAGACTCTTCTGTTAGGCAATTATTCCACCATTGTAGAAGTTTTCCTGTGAATCCTAAGGCTATGAGCTCTATGACCTCTTTGTAGGGGCGTCCTTCATCAAGGTAATTATTGGTCACCATGGTCAAATGCTAGATTTTGTTTAGGATTTCTTGTTCGGATAAACCATCCATGTTCTACTCATAGATTTTACCGGAAGACACTGAGAACTGGTTGCTAACATTCCTTTCCTCGAACTGGAGGTCAAGGGGTGTAGGTCTGGGATACCAATTCTTGATTAGGCTAGTAGGGGTTACCTTGGGATGGGTAAGCCTTTTTACCTCTAAACCTTGAAACTGATTTTCTAGATGTTCTATCTCCTCTTCATTGTCTAAGGAGGTTCTACTAGAAGTACTAGAGGCTGTGAGGATGTCTAAGACACTAAGCTTGGGGGCTTTTCTAGACAAAAAGGTGACTAGTTCCTTTTTCTAGGTAAGCTCCTTAAGCTTTTGCTCAACTACTTCTAAGGCTGTTAAATCCTTAGGTTTGTCTAAGACAACTAACTGTCGGGGGTCTCTACTGGTCGAGGTGATTTCTGGTGAAGGGGTGACTGGTTCCTTCTTCACTAGTTCCTCGAGTTTCTGGGTAACAATTTCTAAGGCTATTTTGTCCTTAGACCTGAGGCTAGTATGCCTAGTTGTGGGAAGCTTGATTAAAGGCTTCTCTAAAGTTTGGATAGGTTTGCTAGGGTTTCCTGGCTGGAGGATAACTTTGTTTTCTATCCTGTCTTCTATCCTATCAATTTGTTTTCCTATAACACCTAAACACTGGTTGGTATAGTTGTTTTGCTCTATGACCTTCTTAACTACCTTTTCTTCACTGGTAGGATGCTAGAAGGGAGAGGCTACTATATCGGTTCCACAGTGTTTCCAAGATATGTTTTCCTGGGGAGAATGACTAGACCGAACAACTTCCCTGTTGCCTTTGTTGTCTAAGTCTATCGTCCAATTAGTTTTGGTAATGACACAAGACTTCTTATGCCATTCAAAATAGTTCTCAAAGTATTCAAAGAAAGGGACATTGCTGGATATCTCCTTCATGAATTCTTTCCACTTTTCCAAAACTTCTATCTTTTGTTCCCTGGTGTGGTTGGCTCTATAGGCTCTCTTTTGACTCTATTCTTTTCCAAGTCAAATTCTTTGCCTAGGGCAACTAGATCAGGGGTGAATTCTTTACTTAAAACCAAAAGCCGGTGATCTACTTCAGTTTCTTGCTGAAGAGGATCTTCGAAGTCCATTCCTGATGGGGAAAGGGGTTTCTAACTTTTGTTGTCGTCTTCCTAATCAACAACTGAGTCCTGCCTGGTTGTGTAGCAGGGTGTACTAACCTGGGATTTGGTCCTAACTCCTTGGAGCTCTAGTCCTAAATCTCTTTTAGATCTGGGAAAGAGTGTTAGAGGTCTGGATAAGCTACACTGGGATGCAGGTCTATCTCTAAGAAGGATAGGTGGCTGCCTAATGGGTTGGTGTAGATCAACTAGGGATCTAAACCTAGATTCATCAAATCTTAAGGGTGAATCTATGGGTGTTCTAAACCTAGACTGTTCGAAACTTAATCTAGCTGTACCATTGGCTAGCCGTTGGATAAAGTTTAAGTCTGGATTCTGGGATGGATCCTGGATCTGTAAAGGGAAATTCTCATTCTCTAGAGTCCAATTGGTGGGAAATGTGACCTCGGACCATTTCAGGGTTCTTGGTACCTTAATCTTGGATCTAGGGTTAGTGGTTTGGATGAGAATGGTTTCTCCCATTCTTCTGTTGTCAACGGCTTGAACATTCATGTTCGTCTTGATGCACTTATAGTATATCCTGTATATCAAGGCTAACTGGTAAACTCCTGGGATCATGAGTGTACCTTGGGTCTTGATATTAAGGGTGAGAGCTTTCATGATATACTGATCATGAAGAGCAATTGTGAGGTTGGGGAAATAGTCGAAATGGACTGGCTCACCACTAAGACTGGACTGGATGGTTCCTAGAAGACTGTTATCAAACCTGATGTGTCTAGTGTCTCTAAGGGCCATAAGGATTGAGCAATTCAAACCTTCTCTAATTAAAGATTTAACTCCAACCTGGACTAAACCTATGTGGATGTAATTCTGTCCTTCCTTCTTGTGCGCTAACAAGGCTGAAGGGGAAAACAAGTAGCAAGTCTCGTACTCCTTGTTGATTCCATAAACCTATTCAACAGTCTTAACATGGTAATCTGTCTTGAAAGCCTTTTTCAAGGACCATGAGGACTTATAGATTTTATGGGTGGGATCCTTAGGGATATTCCAATCTCCTAGTTTTAGATCTAGATCTGATAACTCATAAGACTCAAAATTGAGTATTCCACTTTCTTGAGGAATTTCTAGGAGGGATGATCTAATACTGGTAGAAGAGTTACTTCTAAACAACCTATTCATCATTCTGGATAAAAACCTGGTTAATAATTACAACCTAATCACCTTTATCCTCAATAGACTGGATCTAACCTTTAGATCTGCTACAAGGTGTTCAACAAGACTAATGCCTAATCACGTGCAAACTTTAACCTCTTGCTGCCACAATCCTTTCACTGATAACGACCCTTTCGCTCACGCCTTACCGTTAAGACTTATTGTTTGGTATGGGACAAACACACAGCTTGGGACATACTGGTCTTACTAGGTTGACTGAACAACACAGATCTAGTCTTACGCGTCTCAACAGTACACATCTGTAACAAACTTTAGGGCTAAACACAGAATATAGAGAAAGCAGTTAACTGGGAAATAACTGATTAACTCAAACAGATAACATAGAATGATAAACAAATAGATTCAGAAGGAGGCTCAGCCTACCATTCATAGACATACTAGAAGAAAACGTAGAGTAGTACATGATGAAGAAATAGTAGATGTAGAATGTGATAAATGGTAATGGAAGAGTTATCAGAAAATAGATGTAAAACAAAATTAAACTATTAGGAGATATATTTATGAAAATAATCAAAATAATCTTTAATGCGGAAAATAATGGATAACTATGGTGGATGTTCCACTCATAAGATGTAATAAAATAAAATAAAAAACTATTCCCCAGCACTATTCAAATAAATTAAAATAGTAATACTTCCAAGTTTATAAACTCATTACATCTCATGAGTTTGACCTTTTTTTTTCTTTTCACTTGAATGATACATATATATATATATATATATATTGTGTTCATGTTCACTAATGCATGAGATCTCATGACTGACATTTTATAAGTTTAAAAATAAATAATGGAAAAGCAAGATTTTGTTTCTTTGTTTTTGTTTTTTGTTTCTCAAAAAAAAAAAAATAATGGAAAGAAAATAATTCCCCACTAGTCAAATATAATTAAAAATAATAACACTTCCAAGTTTATATGGGTTGTTCAAGATATATCATATATATGTGTGCATGTGATTGTCAACTCATAAAATCTTATGAAACTTTCCTTTTTAAGTTTAAAAACAAAAGGATAATTATACTCTTCTCTCTTAAAGTTTGAAAGAATAATACTCATCAACTTCAAACTTGAAGGGAAAAAACAATCAACCCCAACAACATTGTTTGACCAAACACAATTAACTTATTGTTAATACATCTTATTCTTCTTCTTTAAAAAAAAGAAGTTGTTTCCTATATCTTTGTCAAAACATCTTTTAATAACTTTTTCCCCATACGACTTAATTACGTGCTTTTCAAATAAGGTTTTGAAATTATAAATTAAGAACTAAAAACTAAAATTTAGAAAAACAATAACCATTTTTGCCTCCAACACTTGAAACCCACAATTAATTGAAAACTGAAGAAGGATCATGAAAATAAATATGTGTAAGATAAATAAAATATGAATAAAAAAAAAAATTCAAGGCTAAAAGAATGGATATATATGTGTTATTTTTTTTATGATATTTAAATTTAGTAGTACACATAAGTTCTTAGTATAATTTTAGAAGATTTATAATAATAATAAATTGTTAATTAGAGGTATTAGGTTTGTGTGTGTAGCCCAAGAGCTCCAATTCTATTGTAATCTCATATATGCCTAACCCTAGCTCTCACTCCCAACATAAACCCTACTTGAGATTATGGTAAAGATATAAACGAAAAAACTTTCTCTTTGTGGATGTAGACAGTTAAATCAAACCACATAACCTTATAGTCGTTCTCTTCTATCTATACTCACTTTCTCCATATTTTTATAAAATCTAACATGACATTAAAGTAGGAGATCATGGGTTTGATATTTGTCATTACTTTATCTCATATTTAAAATGATAAAAATCTCACATGTTAATTAGACCTTCACTTATTGAGAAGAAGTTTATGCCTATTCGTGAGGGGGGGTACTAGAATTATAGTTAAGTGGTTAAATTTATCATTTTATAATAGTTTAAATTTTTTTGGAGAATTGATAATTTAACAAAAACAACTATACAATTTATATATATAATTTTTTTTCACGTTTTCAAGAAAATAAAAATATTTATTGTATCATATTTTAAATTTAAAATTATTTATTTTGTAATTTAAAATCTAAAATACATACATTATGAATAGCATTTAAATCTAATCATCCAAATTATTACAAAAAATATTAATATAAATAAATTCAAAATTATAATAAAATCTAATTTTTTATGTTTAATATAAATATAAAACATTAAACTAGGAAATATTAATTTTTATAATATATAATAACATAAATTGGCATAATATACAATTATAGTACCAATAAGAGTATTAAAATTAATTCAAGCTGAAGTATTTATATATAAATATTATAAGCAGCATATATATTTAATACATGTTTTATACTTTTAATCATAGAAAATGTATATATATTTTAGAATATATTTTTTTGATACTACAAACGAAAGTTTCTTTTTAATAAAAATATATAGACGCATGACATTTATTATATTTGGTATATATTTATAAACAAAAGTTTTTGTTTTTTATATTTTACTAACTTTAATAGTAGTTGGGGCCGTAAGAGAATGTAGCTACCCCTTGTTGTGCTGCCAGTCATCTATACATCTCATGTAGAGAATGTATACATATTTTGATATATTTTTTTTTATCTACAAACTGAACCTCGGACTTAAAAATTAAAACACTCTAAGAAGCGTTCATCAAATGAAAAATTCAATACTATTTTTCCTTTTTGGTAACCAATACTAATTGCACTTTATTTATTTATATTTTTAATTTTGTTAACCAAAAAGGGGTGACTATATTGTAAGGTGACTATAATAGCATTTGCCGCTGAGAAACCAATATTTATTTGAAAGAGGATAGAATGGAGTTGAGATAGAGAAAATAGGACAAAAAATTTGAGGAGGGGAGTTGGCCGAAATTAGTTAATTTCAGCCAACTCTACTATATTCTTCCTCCCTTTCCCTCCATTCATACTGGCCACAGTTCATGGATTCAACCATAGATTAACCTCACCCTCACTAATTAAGGTCTCACGTGCAAGTGCTTGCGACTAAAAACTAAGATGAGTCACCAAGCAAATTGACAACCTCAAACAGGAGCACCGTCACTAATTAAGGTCTCACATGCAAGTGCGTGCGACTAAAAACTAAGATGAGTCACCAAGTAAATTGACAACCTCAAACAAGAGATTTTAGAGTTTGATCGTTGTTGCGTAAAGTATTTCTTTGGATCCTCATTAAGAATTGTGATTATTTTGTTATGAAATGCAAATATGTACTATAGTCATTTTTTTGTGTTGGAGAGAGAGAGAGAGAGAGGCTCACAATACACTTTAAAAAAAAATTAATACTCATGAAATAAATGCTAATTATTGTTACACAAAGCTATATACACAACAGTACACATAACTTGTGAAATCGTGTTCTCAAAACACTATTTCAATTATAATTATTAAATGATGAAATCACATTTTCAAAACACGAATTTACAATTTCAACTGAGTTCACGATTTCAAAACATGATTTCAGCCTTTGTGTATGTGCAATGTGTGTGTAATAATCATTGCTGTAATATATAATTAAATGTTGTCTTTATCGCATAATTAAATCTGCACTGCATGCGGCTAATCTTTGGCCCAAACTAAAAGCAGAATCTGACTTTTGGTGTCAACCTCATAATCCATGAATACCATTATGTGTGAACTTCTACGTAAACTTACGCAAATCAACGTAGTACTTGTGAAACCACTGTTTCATTATCTTGACTTGTTTTTTTCGCTGGTTGATCAACCACTCTGGATCGTCCGACCTTGCAGACACTATGTCAAGGCAATGAGACCCTGCAAAAATCAACTTAATATTAGTAAACTTGTCCTTCAATAGAGGCAAGCAAAAGATAATTATTTAGAAAATTTTTTGGGTCCAAAAGTTCAAGGGAGTTTTTTTTTTTTTTTTTTTTTAATGAAAAAAAGGAAGGGCGGAAGCGACCATATGTGACTAACCCCTCCGGGCATGACCTAATAGGAGCACCCCACTAGGAAATGTTAGATTGAGCCATAGCTATTGTGATCGTGGCGCTACAAACCTCACCCTAGTACCTCAAGAGAGCCAGCAGGTGAGGCGCAATGCAAGTTAGGAACCCTCCTCCCACACGGTACCCACCATGACTCGAACAAAGGACCTTGTGCTTGCATGCAGGATCTCTCCCAACTAGGCCACCCCTCCTGGGGTAGTTCAGTGGAGTTGTTATGATCCTAAATTAGTGTAATGATTCCGAACTCACTATTCTTTTCACGTTTTAAACGTGGATGTCTCATTTGAAATTGTGATCATAATGTTATTGCATGCATTATTAATTAGTATGAATTACCTTCTTTTGTATACACAGCGAGTATGGTGTCTGATATGTTCTCCAATATCCTGAAATTACCGTTATGTAATAATGAGATCATTGTAAGTGCAAGCTAACTAAATACTACAAATTAGATTATATATTTTTTGAAAAGTTACCCTGCACTACTATAAGGGTCGCGGAGACCATTGGAGAAGATGATGTTGCTACCAAACTTGTGGAGAACCCTTTTTATATGCTGCAATTTTACATTGAGAAACCGAAAAATAAATAAATAAATCATGTACATTATTTTTACATCACTTAGAGAGAGAGAGAGAGAGAGAGAGAGAGAGAAGCCATACGTGACCACCAAAATTAGTTGTCATCCAATGGGGCCTAGGTTCCACTCCAAATTTACTCACGCAGTAGTCCCTATATTCTTTGTAAACAAATGGTGATGCAGGAAACATGGTGTCATTCGAGCCATTCCCAATTGGTATAACCAAATCGCTACATGTCTACAAAGGCCAAGGAGACGTTTAATTACAATAAATTTTAGTAATTGTTGAAGCTGTGAAATTGATTAAATTAGAAAAAAAAATAAAAAATAAATAAAAAGACATTGATAAATGCGTGTGCGTTACCTGCCAGTCCCAACCATCCAGTGTTTCTGATGAGAAGAAATCACCAGAATCGTAGCACTTTCTATTTTCCCCGTGATAAGCAACAATTCCGGAGAAAATTCTTCCAAGAATGTCGGTTGCGTTGGCTCCTCCGTCAATACCTCTGCAGATAGCAGCCACTGGATAGTCTGGAGGACTATCATATTGAGCCGCAGATGAATACAGACTGTTTAAGTAACCCTTTAAGTTGGATGCCTCCTTCAATGGCCTAATGGAAAAAAAAAAATGTAATATGACAAATAAAGAGCGATATGATTAAAAACTATGTGTTAGTTTATTAATACAAGTATATAAGATGAAAAGTATTAACGTTTTCCTAGGAGAAACAAAAATATAGTCCAATAAATCAGCAGAAATTGTAGTTCAAGGTTAACAAACAAATGGGATATGAAGACAAATGAAGAACTCAGTATTATTACTTGCAAAGTTTGAATTTTTTGCTGAGTTCGGAAAGACCATTGGGTTTAGCAGCAACTCTATCGATCTCAGACCATGACTACTTTATGGTATTATAGCAGCTCAAACTAGCCTCCTGCAATATCCATAATACAAGCAAAGTCAACTTTTATTTATTTATTTATAAAGATAATTTGATTGTTACGAGTAGGAGAAGGAGATTTGAATTATAGTTCTCTTTATAAAAAAGTTCAGACTATACAATATACATGTCACTAAGCTATAAGCTCCGTGAAACAAAGATAAAGCCATTTATACATGAGATATAGTTACTGTGCTGCCACACTCTTTTTGCGTGATGATCATCCTATAACCACAAGCTCTTGTAGAATGAGGAGGTAAGAGTCAAGGTTTAAATCTTCAAAAAAGAGTTTTACATATAAGGCACGGTTCAAAATATATAGAGTATAAACTATTCATTTTAACCTGAAAGTCCTTGGTAACAACAACAGGATAAGAATCTTGTGGTACAAGGTCCTCGAAGTAAAGAATGGGTGCTGAAGAGGCTACTGCTCCCATTGCAATATGAGGGTACTTCAGGCGGAACCATGCCGCAAGCACTGTTGGAAAAATAGAAAAGTGGAAATTATTAGGATGTGAGATTAATATATGAAGTTTAGTTTGAGTGAGGTTTACATTTCTAATCTTCATAAGAGACTTACTTCCACTATAAGATCCTCCAACCACTATAACTGGAGAGGAATCAGCTGATAAATTTTTCTTCAGGTTTATAATTAATTCTGCATAATCTGCTATAGCTTGAGCTGAATTAAAGTACCCGCGAATGGTAGCATTTTCCAATGCTTCCTCTCTTGTAAATCCATGTGGGATTGATTGTCCGTAGAAACGATGCTGCAAGAAAAATGGTCATTGAGCACAACTTTAAAATATATTTCCATGATGGGATTGCCATCAGTGAATTTGTTCCAATAAAGGAAAAAAAAAAAAAGTCAATAAGGGTACAATGTTGTTATTTTTATATAATTAATGGGTCTGGTTAATTAATCATCTATTTTAAGAAAATTTTTTATAAAATATTAAAAAATGTGTCAAAAAAATTAGTTAATTTTTCATTTTTCTATAAAATGTTTCTTAAAATAGTTTATTAATAAATGTCCTAAGATCATATGTTAGTAAAACCCATAATTAATTATTAACAATAATGAAAACGTATAGTTAATGTAGTGAATCTAGTGATTGATACAAGTAAAGATAGAAATTCCATCTCTATATATGGAAAGTCCCACATGAGTTCAGCATCATTCTTTTTCTTTTTCTTTTTTGGTTTTTTCATTTGCATATGATTCTTACTGTTATATTTTTACATGTAATATTTTAGGAGTGGTTCTAGGCTTCTAGCAATCTTGTTATTCTCATAGCTGGTGATTCTTTATTGTGTGTAAGTGTAACTATTTATACACACACATACAAAGCCAGCCATATGAATCAAGTTTACTTAATTAATTAACAATATGTTTATACTCACCTCTATGTACAGCTCCAAAGCACCAAACCTGCGAACATTGTCCGTCATGAATCCTATAGAACCAATATCATCGTCCAGGGAAGACTCCTCTCCAAGATATGCAAATATGGGAGCAGCCACCTTGGCGCCACGCCAATGCTTAAAATTCACGACATATCTTTCCCGATACGTGGTGTAGCTTACAGGCTGATAGTTGAAGTGATCAAGCGTTTGGTCATAATAGAACGTTTGATAATCTTTGTTTGAGTCAGATGCAACTAGAGATGGGTTGTATACACTATTTTTTGCCCTTTTGTATCCTCGTAGTGCACCAAGCCTCGGTCTCCATGGTGGTGAAGCATAGGTGAACGTAATGAAGAACAAAAGAAGAACCAAACATGGAAGCCATAGAGCTCTCTGGAATGATCTTGGAGCTCTAATGGCCATGATACGTAGAAGAACTGCACGCAATGATTGAATGGTAAACTCGTTGTCATATTTATGGGAAAATTATTGTGTACTCCTAGAATACTATAAATACGTACTCCCTCCTCTCACATGAATGGTAGGTCTCACTAATTAAATTCATAGTGGAACCCACCATTCATGTAAAAGAAGGGAGTACACATTTATGATACCTAATAATTTTCCATATTTATGAGGAAAAGAACTATTTTCATGCAACTAAATTTGAGTTGATCCCAAAATAATTGCAGGATTTTTGCATTCAAAGTCGTCGTTATCTATTTATAATTAGCACATTGACTTTGTATTTTTCTAACTATAATAGCGATTGGAAATTTGGAATGGATGGATTTTTTTTTTTTAGAAGGATGGATAGATGGAGAATCTAGTTACCCCTTATTGTGGTGTCAGTGATCTAGACATTAGTGACAAACATTTTTTTACTACTATGGTATTTGATGTTGCATCGTCTTTTGAATTTTTTTTTTTTTTTTTTAATATTTAAAAACCGAGCCTCCAACTTAAAAGTTTAAAACACTCTAAGAGCAACCACATCAAATGATGCACAATTTTAGTCTATTTTGCAAGAAAAAATACATTTTTTCTATTTTACACACTCATTTTTACAAAACACTTATTATACACTCTATTTTATATAAATAATATTTTTTTTATTCTACTTTCCCCTAACCCTCAAACTCTCTGCCTCTCTCTTTTCTCTAACCCTCAAACTCTCCGCCTCTCACTTTCCCCTAACCTACAAAGTCTTTGCCTCTCTCTCATCCCTCAAAATATTTGCATCTCTTTTTTTTTTTTTTTTTTTTTGACAATTTGAAAGTTATAAGGAAGAGAGAAAATGATGATGATGAAGAAGAAGATGAAGATGATTGAAACATAAGGAAATCATCGGCTCCACATGCATTCAGAGAGAAAAGAGGGGTTATGGATTTCAGAGAGATCTCCACCCCTCTTCTCTTCCTCTGAGAGCAGAACCTCATTAAAGTCTCTGCATCTCAAATCCCTCATCTCTCTCCTTAATTCTTAGATCCCTTAAGTCTTTGCCACCATTGGGTTTGTATTTGATTTTGATTTTGGGTTTGGGTTTAGGTTTGGGTTTTCAGTTAATGGTTTAATTTTGAGTTGATTTTTTGTTAATTTTGGGTTTTCGTTGTTTTAAAGGGTTTTGGTGGTGGTGGTTGTTTTAACGGGTGATAGTGGTGGTGATGGTTGGACGGTGTGGGGTGGATGGTGGGATTTGTGTTTTGGTGGTGGTGCTCTTGCAGGTTCTGTGAGACAGTGAGAGATAGTGGGTTCTAGGTTTTGTGCGTCTCTATGTTGGTTTGTCTGTGTGGGTGTGTTTGTGTGTATCAGAGAAAGAAGAAGATGATGAGGGAGAGAAGAAGTATGAGTTGGTTTTGCAGAAGGAGAAGAGAGAGAAAAAATGGAGCGAAATGGAAAATTAATAAAATAATAGGATACACAGCTACAAAAACCGTGTATATATGCACGGTTACTATAGCAAATGTGTAAATATTCACAGTTTTAGAAGGACTAATGTGGAAGATTTTTTGGGTAAAATGTGTAAAATTGGTTGCTTTTTGTATTTTGCAAATGTTTACATCCACTGATGTGGATGCTCTAAGCGGCTTTAAATTCAAAATTCTTTTTTTTTTTTTTTGGTAACCAATGCTAATTTGACTTTATTTTATTTATTTATTTATTTATATTATATATATATGAGATGGGTTCAAGTTACACCTGGTGTAACTCTTTAGAGTTATATCTGGTGTAATTCTACACCTTTTCTAAACCATTAGATTTAAGTAGATCCAACGGTTAAAAAAGACACTCATTAATGATAATATTCTTACTAGAATCTCATTAGTTATCCCTTATTTATTACCTTCCATCCCTATCTCTAAACCAAAAAAAGGGTTTACGTTTTTCTCCCTCTCCTCCATAATTCACGTTTTTTCTCTACTCTCTCTTTCTCCTCCATCACTCAAATCCCTCAAAGATGTAGTTGAAATTTTGGAAAGCTGAGTTGAAGAAAGAAAAGTGACACATGCAAATTAAAATTTGTAAAATCTTTCCAAGTCTCAAATGGGAAAAAGGTTACATCAACGTCCAAGACCAAAAATCAATCTTACTTCATTGTGGTGAAAATTTGAAAAGAAGGTTTAAAAAAAAAAAGGATTTGACATTGTACACAGAATCAATAAAATTAGTGTACAATTTCCTTTAGTTTACAAGGGTTTTGTACATAGACACTCTTTTCTTTGCCTAAGATCGTTAACAATTTCCGCCAATGCCATTGTAAATCCAATTGAGAGAGCAAAGGTATGCGAAGCTGCACAATATTCTCAGCCATTTCGTGCTTATTTAATAGTTCCTGCCTACACAAGTTTGTCATATGTGCAGGCTTATTCCGGAGAAGCAAACCGTTAAATAATCCATCATCACATCTTATTCTATGTTGATTTGCTGTAGGGTATCTCTTGTCACATTGGTGTTATTACGTAAGAAAAAATTCTCGACCATCTTTGACCACGGTGTAGCCCATTCCACAGACTGTGAATCTGGGTTAAAGAAGTCCACCCACCTCTTGCTCTCAACCCAGCCCATAAGCCAAAAGAGAAGGGAGCAATTGCACCAGGGTCAGCGCAGATTTACTATAAGAGTATGACCAGCTTAAAAGAAGAAAAAAAAAATAGTACGAACTCAACCAAAAAAATAAAAGTATTGCAAATATATTTGTAAAGTCATTGGCAAAAAAATGAATATATGTAAAAGGTTTTAAATAATAAATAAGGGGAGAGAAACAAAATTATTGATTGAATGAGGTGTAAGTCAATTAACATTTAATGCTATTTTTTTAACCATTAGATCAATTACAAATCTATGGCCTACAAATGGTGTAACTCTTGTCAAGTTACACCAAGTGTAACTTGAACTCATCTCTCTCTCTCTCTCTCTCTCTCTCTCTCTCTCTCTCTCTCTCTCTCTCTCTCTCTCTCTCTCTCTCTCTCTCTCTCTATATATATATATATATATATATATTAATAGGCAAAGCTCAAAAAAAGTCTAATTAGAATCTGAAATTGGACTCCAATTTAGTGACACCTATGTCCATTCTTAAAAAAAAAATGTGAAGACCACACTATAATTATCCTTTCAGGTATCCATTCTAATTAAATCACTTATATATAGTGGGTTCCAGCTGAGCTGAACTGGTAAAGTCTCTGATGGTTGAATAGATCCCGCCTACACCAAAAACCGATTAGTGTCTTGGTCTAATGATAAAGAGCTATCATTAAGAGCGAACGTCATAGGTTGAAACTCTCTTTAAAAAAATCACTTATACATATAAGACCCACCAAGACTTGGATCACCTCCCCCAATTAGCTAGCTTTTACACATATCAGAAACCAAAATTCAAGTATTCGTTCGTATATAGCTTCACTCACCTTTTCTCCCCCAAATCATACTATTGTTTCACAGATCATCAAACCTGCCTTTTCTTCCCCAAATTAGACGATTGTTTCGTAGATATGAAAACCAAAATTCCACTCCTACACAATTAATGGTACAAAATTCAAGTATTCATTCGTATATAGCTTCACTCACCTTTTCTTCCCCAAATCATACTATTGTTTCACAAATCATCAAACCCGCCTTTTCTTCCCCAAATTAGACGATTGTTTCGTAGATATGAAAACTAAAATTCCACTCCTACACAATTAATGGTACATCTTGTAAAATAAATTTAGAGTTGCAGAATAAAATAAACATACCTTCATCCATAGTTGTTTAAATGTTTGGAGAAAAGAAAACTCACTATATGATGATAGTGTATATAAAAGGGTTTTCTAGTCTATAACATTTGCCTCACACACATCCTTTTCATGGAAATACAAGCTATATATGTAGGCTAGACTAGGGACCCTTTACGATGAAGATTTTCATAACTTTCCTTCTATCAAGGAGCTTAAAATTGTAACGTCATGGTGTTTTATTAACCAAAGAGGTTATACCAATTGAGAGTTACTAAAGGATGTTACACCTAACATGTAACTTTCACAAATAGGAAACTTAAGACATGAGTTTCATCTTCACTCAAATGTAGGTCACATAAAATTCTCTTTAAGGAGATATAATCCTACACATCTTACCACACCAGTTTAGGAATTCCTTCATATACAACTCCCCTCGCTTTTTCATTAATACCATGGAATTTGAAAGAGGATGAAATTTAGCTACAAAATTAGTTATAACCTAAGGCTACAAAATTAGCAATTTTGCATATAAACAGACTGATTTGGGTTGTTTTTAAGCAAAAATGTGTAAAATTTGCAACTTTTTCTATTTTGTACTAACTAATGCAAGTGCTCTAATAATTGAATTGCATGTACTTTATACTCTTAATACACATGTCAAATTTTATGTCAATCAGATATTATTTACTATATGATCTCTAAGTTTATATTTTATGAATAATTTTAAACGACAAAAACTTGCAATCTAAATAATTTATTGATGACATAGCTATTGATCTTTGAATTTCTAGAAATTTTGCAAGTATAGAAGATATAAAAAGAATATGTAATCCAATGGTGGATTTGTTAAAATTCACCTCCAATAAAAAAATATTGAGTAAAGTTGTAACCTAAGTCTACAACCAATTTTGTAACTAATTAAATTTGTCATTTGAAAAGGATCTCTCAAATTCTATTATGCATGGTTTTGGGTATTTAAAGGGTTACTTCCCTATCTTATATATATATATATATATATATAGAAAGAGATTCTCTTTCGAAGAGGTTTTTTTTTTTTTTTTTAAATAAAATAAAATCTTATTTTGAGGGTCAAGAGACCCCTTAAATAATCTTATTTATCAGGTAAAAGCTTATTTAAGGGTCTCTTGACCCTCAAAATAAGATTAGAGCACTTGTTTTGAGGGCCACAAAGGTCTTCAAAATTTCTTTTTCGACGGTATATGTTTCGAAGGTTATCAAGGGTCAATTGGACTCTTAAAATAATTTTTTTCAAGGTTTTTTAATACTTTTTTTAAGGGTTTTGACCCTTGAATAAAGTCATATTTGTTGTAGTGTTCCCTTCCAGTTTTATTTTTCAACCAAGTTTTAATGGTCCTGGCTTATGCTCTGAAAAACTGTTCCAAGCATTGCTAAGGTTTGTTTACTCCTTTCTTTCCTCTTGTTTCATTTAATTTCTATTTAGTTGCAATAAAATGACCATGCGTGTTTGCATGTGGTGAACTTTTTTTTGTTACTAGGAGATTGTCATAAAATTGGGAAACTTTATTGGCAACGAAGTCATGTTTTTTGAAATGTATATTTAAGGTCAGTTTCTTTTTTTTTTTTTTTTTTTTTTGATGAAAGGTCCGTTTTGTTTTACTGTTTATGTTCTTATTATTAATAGTCAAATATATAATTGGTTGTTGATATTCTTTTTATTAGAGCTTTAATGTTTTAATTTTTGAATTAGTCACACTTCTACCAGAATTTTTTATTTTTCCAGTCAATAATTTTTCAATGATCAATTATATCTCTGAAAAGTTCCCATTTAGTTTTAATTCTTTTATTTGGAATAGTGATGTGTTTGTGTCAATTTGGAGCTTTGCAACTTCAATAGTTTAATTTTCATTTATTTTGAGATAATATAATATGCGTATGGAATTTGGCACTGAAGTGGTAAAAGGGTGGTGGGTAATTTAAATTATTGATGTCATAATATTGGAGCTATCAAAAATAGTGGACACTGAGTCACTGGAATTATTGTAGTGTTTGAAATTGGATTAGGATTGGTGGATTGTCCCTTTTATTCATTTGCATAAAATTTTAACAGGATTTTTTTTTTTTTTTGGAAATTTTGTATGCTAAATAGACTGGAGAATGCATCACAGTTCTGTTTACGTATACTTTTACGTGAATTTGAAAGCATTTCAAAAGAACAAAACATCATAATATTGGAGCCACAATCATTAGTTGTGGCATCAACAACAAAAACATAATTTTTAATTGGTTTCACATTCAATTGTTCATCTTCCATGTGTTCACAAAAAATCAAATAAAGGTACCCATGGTTAAGTTCTTATCTAACATCTCCTATCCACGTATAAAAACTGTGTTTTGAAGCCTATTTGAATGAAAAATATTTGCTAAAATGTCTGACAAAAAATCTAATAGCCTATGTGCAAATAAATATTAGCTAATAGCCTACTAAATATTGCCAAACCATTTGGACAAACTTTATAACAACTAGTTGCAAACTCGCACAATGTGTGGGAATATATGATTACTTTGTAATTGTGGTATGATATATAATTTGTTCTCTCTAAAAATCAAAAAATTTCTAAAATTATTTTTCATCTATCCATCTTTACATACATATATCATTTTAGTATTTGTTGTGTTTGATTGAAATTATTTCTTTTTAAGGTAGTCCATACTTTTCTAAATTATATTAAAATAAATTATGTTTTCCTTTTTTTTCTTACAACTAAACTCTTTAAGTTTCAAATATATTATTCAAATATCTCATTTCTTAAATGAGATATTGTAATAATCAAAACTCATTACAAAATTACACTTGATATTACTTAAATAGTTGAGAAACACATTCAAATACAAAGCAAGATTGTATTTTAATATAAATTCTAATTTTCACTTTCAAAATAACTAAGTATTATGTCAAACGAAAAAAAAAATGGAGAGAAAAGGCTTGTGATGGAGAACTGATCAAAAACACACACAAAATTGTATATTAACCCAAAATAGTGTTATAAAAAAAATATGATGATTCATTAACCTCAAGTTAAGTTGAAAGAAAGAATAAATAATCGAGAAAGAGAATAATCACTTTTTTTTGGGAGAGACTTGAATTAGATAAATTTATAAAAAATAAGATGAGAAGAAGAATAGTCAAAAGAAAAGATATAGTCACACCAATTATCCAAGTTATGTTATATAATTGAATAATATTATATTCTTATATACTATCTTTATAATGCAACACGATAGCATTTAACAATCAAAGAAAAGAAAAAGAAATATCACAACTTAAAAACACAAAACCCAAAAGTTTGGAGCATGAAATACAATTTAATCCTATTTATTTTTTGTAGTGGTATGCATCAACCTAAAGTAGAGTTATAAAGAACACACAAATTCATCAACCTAAAGTAAAGATATAATACATAAATAAAATAAAAAATAAAAAAATAAAAAAAAAACCACACAAAAAAAAGGAGAGAAAGAGAGAGAGGGAGAATAATAGTAGAGTTCTAAAGAATATGGAAATTCATCAACATAAAGCAAAGATACCAAAAAAAAAAAAACCAAAAAAATAAAAATAAAAACATGAGAAAGAGAGAGAGTAATAACATTTTTATGTGATAAAATATGTATAGAGAGAGAGAGAGAGAGAGAGAGAGAGAGAATAGCAAATTTATAGTAAGAGAATGGGGATAAATATTGTCAAAATAAAAGAAAGATGAAGGGATAAAGGAAGAGTGATATTAATGTTGATAGTAGTGGGGAAGATGAAAAGGTAAAAAGGAAGAGGGAAAGTTGGAGAAAATATAAAAGTAAACTACAAAATTAATAAATAAATAAAAAAAAGTCAAAAAATAAGAGAGAAATTATTGAAAATAAGTAGGTGATATGGCTGCTGACGTGACTCAACTGAAGTGTGGTAACAATAAATACTACGCTTCAGCTTTTAGATATATATAGATATAGATATATAGATTCATTATTGTTGCCTTGTTTACTTCTCACAAAATTTTATGATTAGAGCTTTAACATAATATGTAATTCATATATGATTATTTTAAGAATTCTATTAACTTCAAACACACAACATGGTCAAAATAGAAGTTATTTTGATAAGAATCTACCCAAGAGTGAGTAGATTATAAGAGAAATAGCTAATTCGAGGTAGCTAACCTCCAAGAATGAGAAAGAACTTTAGAGAGAATAGAGAAGATAGGAGAGAAATTGTTGCTTATTTCCAGTTTGCTTGAGTATTCAAAGTTGTTCCAAGGAAAGCCATATTTGTTAAATTCTAACAACCTATCTAACTACCTAACTGACAACAACTAACTAACATATTAATAGCTTCTGTGATAAATGACTAACAATTCCCTAACTCTAATGTAGCAGCTTAGGACAGGTGTATGTTAAACAACATCAATAATAAATCTACAGTAGCAAGTCAGCTACAGCAGCAAGTCAGCTACAGCAGCAACATTACAAGCAGTTGCTTGATGACTCTTAAAGTATTCTATATTGTTAAGTAATACAATAGCTTATTATATTCTAGTATAATGCATTACTCCTTTTTTTTTTTTTTTTACCTATTGTTTGGTTACTAAGAAAATGAAGAAAAATAAGCATAAATAAAATTTTAGGTTATGTTTGGTAACAGTTTTGTTTTCTATTTTCAAAAACTTTTATTTTTGGGAATGTAAAGAAAAAACAATTTTCTTGTATTTTTGAAATAAAAAACATGTTTAGTTAGTTAAAATTGAAAAGATTGTTTTTTGAAGAAAAAAAATACTAAAATATGTTGTTACTAGAATTTAAACTCTAATGCTAATTTATTAAATGAGACAGATTCATTAAATTAAATGCGTATTTTCATTAACTTTTGAAAATTAGAAACTGAAAACAATATTTTTCATGTTTTCAGTTTCCTTCACAAATTGAATTTTGAGAACAATTTTTGTTTTCTATCTGTTTTTAGTTTGCCAAACAAGCTTTTTAGTCTCAAAAATAGAAAATTGTTTTTGGAAACAAAAAATAAAGAGAAAAAACAGTTACCAAACATATCAGAGTTTTAAATGTTTCTCAACTTTATATAATATAGAAAATCAAAGTAGAAGGATTTTGGAAATAGTTCTCCACACTGGAATGACTATCATTGGTATTTAATTATGGCTGTACAAGTAGGATTATACAAGGAAAGTTTTGACTCACAGGTTAACTATGATCTGTCATGATTTATTATTGCACAATATTCTCCTTGAGTTTGGCAATGATTTGATTTGATGCAATGATCTTCTGTGTTTTGGTTTTTACCAAAATGAGAATGATTTTCAAGATTTATGCTGGCTAGACCAATGCTTATGGTTGGTGGCAATAATGCTCAACTTAAGTTGCTGCATAACTAATGTTGGTGCTACTATTGGAGGCTTAAGTAGCTGCATAATTGTTGGTGTTGTTGTTGGAGGCATGATGGATGCTTTGATTGATTTGGTGTGTCATTATATAAATCCATAAAAACCTTCTCCCCTCTCCTCATGTGTGTGTGTTAAAAATATTTAGTATTCTCAAAAAAAAAAAAAAAAAAAAAAAAAAAAAAAAAAAGGAAGATAAAATTTGCAGCTCGGATTGTTATTTATTTTAAGATTATCAATCAATTGGTACATTATTTACAAATTTCAGAATGAGAATCTTGAAGCCATATACATCTTGGGCTAGGAAATGGTAAAGGTATGCCTGACTTAACCAAAATTTACCTTCAGTTGGTACTGACTTTCACCTTGAGTAATTTTTCCAACATTCTTGCTCCTAAATTTTTATTCCATAATCTTAGCCCTTTAGTTGTTTGGTTTTGTTGACTGTTAGATGACTCTTTAGAACTGAGAGACTAAATTTCACCAATAATGGCAATTGAAGAATATGATCATCTAAATATGCACCACGTAACAAAAAATAGGATTTAATTTATAAACCTACATTTTTATAAGTGGTCTGGTAGACATACATTGAATAACGCCAAATGGTTCACATCAATATCGATATCTGGTTTACTTTCATGATTTCAATTCAGCTAGCCTAAAACATGCTTATGATATCCATATCTATTTACAATAAGAATAAGTATGTGATTCAAGCATGAATGATTTCTTGGGGCATGTTATGTTTGTGGTGAATATATTTTTTAAGCCATATCAACTGTTGTACATACATAATGGATGTTTGAATTGTAGCTATTGGAAATGGTTTTTGATCTTTTAGTTCTTTTGATAGTGATGATCTATGTGTTTGGTTTGATTGAACAGGGATGGCCCAAAGAAAATTTTGCGGTTTTTTTCCAAAAATTGTTGAAACATAGTCATGTGGGAAATTTTGCAATAATTAATAGCAAAATTGTTTTATCTATGCTATTGAACTATTTCGTTAATACAAAATTCTTTTCTTTTATTTCTTATAAAATGTTCATGACTATTCTTGCAATGGATTTTAAAAAGGCCAATGGACTTAAGTGACTTCATAAGTAATCTTTTAATTTTGACATGTTATTATTTGGTAAGTTTTTTCAATTGGTGGTGTTGATGTCAAGCTTATGATGAGTAGGTGGTAAATACAAACAATCAAGCCTAAATCTTGACATCTTAGATAATTTTCTTTTAGTCTTTTTTGCTTTATACAAATTAGATTGTTTAGATTTTTGCTATTATTTTTTCTCAGAACTAATGAGCATATTTTTTATATTGTTTCTATTCAGATATTTTGTATGCGAAGATCTTGGAGGTCACAAACTATAATTGAGCTGAATTATCACATGCACCTCCATTCAATTTAAGAGATACTATTAAACCAATTTATTCTTTTATTTTGTGTTGTATTTAGTAGAATTTCATAGACAAAGATTGTAAATTGATATTGTATATGTATCCAGTAGTGATTTTCAAAATTATATATGTAATAGTAGTGTAATGAGAAACTTGACGTGGCCAATATCAAGAAAATTGCAAGGAAAAACCATTTTAGCATCTCCAAATATCCTGATTGAACTAATATTCTATATGTTTAATAATCCAAGCTAAAAATCAATTGTATCACTACAATTCATCATTTTCGTGCTTAAGCATGAGTTACATACAAGTTTTGTTAACCCAAAAGGGATGACTATTTTGTAAAGTGACTATAATAACATTTACCCGCTATGGAACCAATATTTGAGAGAAGATGGACCAGAGATGAGATGGAGAAAATGGGACAAAAAAAAAAAAAACCGTAGATGCTAAAAAAAAAATAGGTCATAGATTCAACCATAGATTAACCTCGCCCTCAATAATTAAGGTCTCACACGCAAGTGCATGCAACTAGGAATGAAGAACTAAGAAGAGTCACCAAGTAAATTGACAATCTCGATCAGGTGATTTCAAAGTTTGATCGTTGTTACGTAAAATATTTCTTTGGATCCCTTTCAAGAATTGTGATTATTTTGGTAAGAAATGCAAATATGTACTATAGTCTTTTGTGTGTGTTAAATGGAATATACATGAAATTCTCAGATTTATGAGATACAAAAATAAAGAAAAATATGTGCCAAAAAAAAACAATTACACAAAACAATATTTACATAGATCAGCAATTTCTTTATGTCCACGAAATTGCAAGTATTTCACTATTCACAAGAAAAAATACAATATGCAATAATACAGTTTTCTCTCTAAAAAGCAACACAAAACCCTAATCTCTAAAACAACAATTTTCTATCTTGCGCATAGGATTCACAATAGTCTACAAACAAGTTACAAATAGTTATTCTATCCTAAGCTCTAGCTTGGGCCTATCGGCCCAAGTTTCCGCTCCATGGACTAAGCCTTAGAAAAACTCCCATTAAAAAACTGTAGCAAATTTATTTCGAGTCAGATTATAATCCAAATCAAACACAACTAAGTTCCACAAAGCCGAACACGTGTGTGTGTGTGTGAGAGAGAGAGAGAGAGAGTCATAATACACTTGAAAAAAAATTAAGACTCATGATATAGAAGTTATACACAACTAGTTATAATACACACAGTTTTAATTATAATTGTGAAATGACAATTTCACAATTATTTTGACTGTGTACATGCATGCCCGATGAGTATGATAATCATTATTCTAATATATATTTAAATGTTGTCTTTATTACTCAAGTCTGCACTACTGCGGTTAATCTTTGCTCCACACTAAAAGCAGAATCTGATTTTTGGTGACTTCATAATCCATGAATAGCATTACGTGTCAATTTCTCCAAACTTACGCAACTCAATGTAGTACTTGTTAAACCATCGTTTCAGAATCCTAACTTCTTTTTTTCGTTGTGCGATCAACCACTTTGGATCGTTTGCACTTGCAGCTGGCACTATGTCAAGGCAATGAGACCCTGCAGAAATCAACTTTATATTAGTAAACTTGTTCTATAATAGAGTCTAGCAAAAGATAATTACTTAGATTTTTTAGGGGGTCCAAAAGTTCAGCGGAACTGTTATGACCCTAAATTAGGGCAATGATTCCAAACACGTCATTCATTTTACGTTTCAAATGTGGATATCTCATTTGAAATTGTGAACGTAAAGTTATTGCATATATTATTATGAATTACCTTCTTTTGTATACACAGCAAGTATACTATCTGATATGTTCTCCAATATCCTGAAATTAGCATATATAATAATGAGATCATTGTAAGTGCAAGCTAACTAAATACCAAATATTACAGAAAAAAAGGATCAATATTTTTGCCCAAAAATATAAAAAAGATTATATAGTTTTGAAAAGTTACCCTCCACTGCTATAAGGGTCACGTAGGCCATTGGAGAAGAGGATGTTGCTACCAAACCTCTTGAGAACCCTTTTTATATGCTGCAATTTTACATTGAGAAACCAAAAAAAAAAAAAAATCATGTACGTTATTTTTTCATTACTTATACAGAGAGAGAGAGAGAGAGAGAGAGAGAGAGAGTAGCCATACGTGACCACCATAATTAGTCGTGATCCAAGTGGGCCTAGGTTCGACTCCAAATTTATTCACGCAGTAGTCCCTATATTCTTTGTAAACAAATGGTGATGCAGGAAACATGGTTTCATTCGGGCCATTCCCAATTGGTATAACCATTTCACTACATGTCTACAAAGTTCAAGGCGAGTTTTAATTACAATCAAGTTTGACAATTGTTAAAGCTGTGAAATTGATTAAATTAGAAGGAAAAAAATTGATAGATGCAAGTGCATTACCTGCCAGTCCCAACCACTCAGCGTTTCTGTTGAAAAGAAATCACCTAAATCATAGCACTTTTTATTTTCCCCATAATAAGAAACAATTCCGGAGAAAATTCGGCCAAGAATGTCGGTTCCATTGGTTCCTCCGTCAATACCTCTGCAGACAACAGTCACTGGATACTTTGGAGGACTATCATATTGAGCTGAAGATGAATACAGACTGTTCAAGTAATTCTTTAAGTCGGATACATCCTTCAATGGCCTATGTGTAAGTTCATCAATACAATTATATGAGATGAAAATGTAGACCAATAAATCAAATCAGCATAAATTGTAGTATAAGGGTAACAAACAAATGGGATATGAAGACAAGTGAAGAACTCAGTATTATTACTTGCAAAGTTTGAATTTCTTGCTGAGTTCGGAAAGACCATTTGATTTATTAGCAACTCTATCGATCTCAGACCATGACTGCTTTATGGTATTATAGCAGCTCAAACTAGCCTCCTGCAATATCCATAATACAAGCAAGGTCAATTTTTTATTTATTTTTAGATAATTCAATTGTTACGAGTGGAAGAGGGTAATTTTCAATTATGGTTCTCTTTAAAAAGGAGACTCGACTATGCCACTGAACTACAGATCGTCTTTGCACAAAGTTAACCCCATTTAAATATAAGTTGTGGTTCAATTATTAACTATTGATTTTAACCTAAAAGTACTTGGTAACAACAGTATAATATGAATTTGCTGGTACAAGGTTAAAGCCTTTTAAACATAAGGTATATGGTTACTGTCGCACAACCTTTGCTTGATGGTCACCCCCACAAGCATGTGAGATGACAAGAGTTAGGATTCAAGTCTCCAAAAGGGATTTTACATACATACACTTAGATCAAGTTAAAGCAAGATTTCTATATCAAAATATAAGGTATGGTAATAAATAGGGTATAAACTATTTATTTTAACCTATTTATTTTAACCTGAAAGTCCTTGGTAACAACAACAGGATATGAATTGTGTGGTACGAGGTCCTCGAAGTAAAGAATGGGTGCTGAAGAGGCAAATGCAGCCATTGCAATATGAGGATACTTTAGGCGGAACCATGTTGCAAGCACTGTTGGAAAAAATTAAAAGTGGAAAACATTAGGAAGTGATATTAATATATGAGATTTAATTAGTTTGAGTGAGATTTAATTTCTAATAATCATAAGACTTACTTCCACCATAAGACCCACCAACAGCTATAACTGGAGAGGACTCAGCTGATAAATTTTTCTTCAAGCTTATAATTACTTCTGCATAATCTGCCAGAGCTTGAGCTGAGCTAAAGTATCCGCGAATGGTAGCATTTTTCAATGCTTCTTCTCTTGTAAATCCAGTAGGGATTGATTCACCATAGAAGCGATGCTGTAAGAAAAATCGTTATGGAGCACAACTTTGGAATATATTTCCATGATGGGATTGCAGTCGGTGAATTTTGTTCCAATAAAGAAGAAAAAAATTTGAAAGCCAATAAAGGTACAATTTTATTATTTTTATATATCTAAATAATTATCAACAGCAGTGAAATCATATATTTAATGTAGTGAATCTAGTGATTGAAGCAAGTAAAGATAGAAATTCAGGGATCTCGTTTGGTTGAGATTTCTAATATCGTAGTTTAAAATGATGTGAAAACTGTTGTTTAAAAAGTGTTGTGAAAATATGTGTTTACAATATTCACAAAGTAAAAAATGTACTTGGTACCATGTTTTAAATAACATGTTTGTGTATTAAAAAACATAATTGTGTGTTTGGTATGTGTGTGTGTGTGTTTTTTTTTTAAAGCTGACAAGTGGGCCCCTTGGTTGGAATTGAAGAATGAAATTTTATGTGTTGGCTAATCAAGTGGGTCTTATGTTTTTCAAAATATTTACAAATATGTCATTGAGCAACGTCATTTGAAATCTAAAAACTAGTAAGAGGAGTTTTTCAAATTCGGTGTTTGAACACCCTAAAATGAGTAATATAACCTGAACACTTAAAAAAACACCCTTGCCAAACACTTTGTTTTTTTTAGAACTACAGTTTTCAGTGTTTAAACACTGAAAACTATTGTTTTGAATCAAATACCAAACAGGCCTTCGAAAGTGTCACAAGATTTCAGGCATTTGCAAGATTCCCCTTTTTTTTGTGAGTTTTTTCATTTGCATATATGATTCTTATGATTATATTTTTCTTACCTGTAATATTTTAGAAGTGGTTCTAGGCTTCCAGCAATCTTGTTATTCTCATAGCGATTCTTTATCGTGAGTATATATCTATTTATACACACATATATAAAGCCATATGAATCAAGTTTTCCTAATTAATTAACAATATGTTTATACTCACCTCCATGTAAAGCTCCAAAGCACCAAACCTGCGACTATTCTCTGGCATGAAATTTATAAGACCAACATCAACGTCCAAGGAAGCCTCCTCTCCAAGATATGCAAATATGGGAGCATTCGCCTTGGCGCCACGCCAATGCTTAAAATTCACGATATATCTTTCCCGGAAAGTGTTGTAGCTTACGGGCTGATAGTTGAAGTGATCGATTGGTTGATCAAAATAGAACGTTTGATAATCTTTTTTTGAGTCAGATGCACTTAGAGATGGGTTGTGTACATCATTTTTTGGATTATTGTGTCCTCCTAGTACACGGAGCGTCGGTCTCCATGGTGGTGAAGCACAAGTGAACGTAATGAAGATCAATAGAATAAGCAAACATGGAAGCCATGGGGCCCCCTGTAATGATTTATGAGTTCTACTGGCCATGATAATGATATGCAGTAGAATCGAACGCAATGCTTGAATGGGAATCTCGATGTCATATTTATGCAAGTTTTGAGTTGATCCCAGAATAATTGCAGGATTTTTGCATTCAAAGTTGGTTATTTTTATAAATTTATAATTAGCATATTGGCTGTCATTTTTTTATTTTAGAACCAAACACACACATAACATTGAGGGGAATAAGGTTTTAACAAAAATTCATGTTGACTTTGTCACCTTCTTAAAAATTTGGACTTCAAGTCATATTTTTCTTTATTTTTTCTGTACTATGTGTGTGTATTATGTATGTGTACCATGCCTGTGATAATATTTCTTTTTTCTTTTTTCTTTTTTTTTTTTTGTTTGAACATAAAACAAATGAGTCAATTTTGTGCCGTACCGGCAGCCGGCAGGTGGACTTGTACAGAAACACATTAATTTTGTGCTAGTTGAAATATGTGCTATATCAAGGTCGTCTCCCGAAATGAATACTGGATTTGGCCAATAAAAGAAGAAATTATAAAATTTTTATGGTGAACAAGTTATGTATTCTACCATTCTACTAAAAGACTTTCATCTGTTTAAAATTACTAAGTTAAAAAAAAAAAATTAAAACAAAAACTGATTACTGACTCAGCAATTTTAAATAAGCGAGTATCTTTTAGCAGAATGATGGACAAGTGACATATGTGGTTCACGAAAAAACTGTATAATTTCTCCAATAAATGGATACCAACCTGTGCTATGCAAAACCCATTAACGCAAAGTGTATACAGAGAAAAACTTAATAAAATCTTGGAAGACATGAAAAACATAAAAATGACTGACTGGCTTGTTTTTAGTTCCAACGGCAGGCTGGGTTGGCTTTTTTTAATTTTGAGTTTTTGGGTTTCCACTTTCCATCCACAAGTTTTTAATTTTTTAAATAATTTTTTACTCCCTCAACGTGACCATCTCTGATTCTCTGTGTATCATTTACCATTTCTTATTTAATTTTTTTTGTCTTATCTTGTTTTGTCTCATGGTCTTTTCTTTTCTTTTCTTTTTTTAAATTAAAAAAAAAAAAACTTATAAGCTAATTGGTTTAGATATAAACTGAAAGAATTAAAGATCCATAATATATTACATGTACTTTTACCAAACAATTAAATTTATAAACATGCAAATAATATAATTACTATTAAATTCATTAATATTATAATTACGCCAGTATTTACTAGTATTGAAATATTTTATTCCCTAACTCAAATCGAAACAACCTTCAGTATAATATTGACTCTTTTGACAAAAAGAGAGAATTCTCTTTATGTTTTCAAACAAAATGTAATGAAGGATTTTTCTTTTGTTCAATTCTAAAAGAAGTGAAGAGATTTTGTTTCGTTGTGTTTATAACAAAAGAAAGTAATTAAGAAATTTATTTGTTATATTATTAATATGTCACCCATCATATTATTTCTCATGTCGATGGAAAATTTTTTATAATAAAATTATAAACAGTTTTAGGATTTTGATCTTCGTATTATGTTAATCATTTTTTTTATTTAAGTACAATAAGACTTGAATTTATAGTCTATGCTACATGATAAACACTCTTTAAGATCATATTAAGGCACTAATAAGCTTTTTTTTTTTTTTTTTTTGGTTTAAAGAAGATTGAATCACAAGTTTATCATTTGACAACTTAAATTTTTACCAGTTCAACTAATTAGAACCATACAAAAGCTTTTGTTATAAATAAATATTCACTTAGAGTCCATTTGGGAATAACTTGTTATGATCTTAGTGTCCCACATTGGTTAAGTGTAAACTTAACCATGTGTTTATAAGTTCTTAAACACCCTCTCCTTGTAAGCCGGTTTTCAAAAGTGAGTTCTACCTATAGATTTGTAACATTTAGTATCAGAGCTAACCATCACCCCGATTAATCGAGTGTAACTCATTAAGTATGGGATCAAATGAGTTGCGATTTTGTAGTCGGATCCCGAAAAGGGCAACCTAGAGGCTGGGTTAAAATTTCTGATAGTTGAGTGGAGTCACCAAAAAGAGAAAGTGCTACCAATGGGTCAGAGCGTGGTAGTATATTATGATCCTAATGTCCCACATTGGTTAAGTGTAATGCAGCTTATTTAATTGAAACTGAAAACTTTTTACTGAAAGTAGTATGCATTTGGCATTTGCTCAAAAAGCCACTTTTTTTACTATTCAGCTTATTTTTGCTACTATTCATGGGTCCTATTGCACTTTTTTGTACTATTCATGGCTCCCACTGTATTATTTTAGCTACCTTTTAGCTTTATTTACAGTATGTTTATTAAAAAATTTTCAGTTTCAACTAAATAAGTTGTTTCCAAACAGACACGTAATGTAGATAAAGCTAAAAACTAGCTAAAATAGTACAATGAGACCCATAAATAGTACTAAAAAGTGCAATGAGACTCATAAATAATATCAAAAATAAGCTAAATAGTAATAAAAATAAGTTAAATAGTAAAAAAAACTGACTTTTTCAGCCAATACCAAGCGCAACCTTAATCATTAGTTTTCATTTTTGATAGCTAATTCATATTTTTAATTCATCTATTTTTTATCATCAACAAAATTTAGACATCTATTAATTGGTTTTGGTTATAGACGAAGACTTGGGTATATATAGATATACTTAATGGAGTATGTTGTAAAAATAGATTGACAAATTAAGCGGTTGATACTTGATATTTGACATAATTGTAATAAAAGTGAGCTTGATACTCTCCTGAGATAATGTTCAAACATTTGACCAATAAAACAAAAAGGGATACTTAAGACATTATAAAATAAGTGACATTATTTGTTTGGGATCCGCTTATTTTGCTAAAACTGAAAACTTTTTGCTAAAAGTACTGTAGATAAAGATAAAAGTTAACTAAAATAATACAGTGAGATCAATGAATAGTACCAAAAAGTGCAATGAGGCCTATAAATAATAGCAAAAATAAGCTGAATAGTAAAATAAATTGGCAAAAAAAAAAGCTATCCAAGAAAAAAAATAAAAATGAAATGGTCTAAGTTCAAACATTTGACCAAGAAAACAAAAAGGGATTCTCAAAGCTTTATAAAACAAGTGACGTTAAGTAGTGTAGATTACGAAATAAAAAATAAAATGAAATGGAGTAAGTCGATATGGGATTTGTGTATTGAAAATATAACGTAGATCGTTCGTTATTTATTTATTTATTTATTTCTCTCTAGGATTCTTGTATTGAAAATATAACGTAAATGATTCTCAAAAAAAAAAATATATATATAATGTAAATATGATAGAGTCCTTAGTAATTCACTCTCTAATTCTCTTACTCACTCAATATGGTAGTTCTTCGAGGGAACTAGACCTCCACTGATTCTTCGAGGGAATCAACCTCCAAGTTAGTCTCAATGAGAACAACGTAACTGTATTCTTATTCACCTCTCTTTCCATACAATGACTCAGTCTTATACTAGTACTTGTCTTACTATTGGTACCACTATTACAGCTCACACTCCAACTAACTCCAACTAACAATGTACAATACTTTGATGCTTGCTCTAACTAATTCTGTACAAGTACCTACTGCACACACTTACAGCTGTGATATCTTGTACCTAACATTACCCTCCCCTTTTAAAGAACCTTGCCCACAAGGTGAGGGAATTGAAGCTGCAGGTTGTGAAGAAGCTCCCATGTAGCATCATCTGATGAAGAGCCATCCCACTGCACTAGAACCTCAGTAACCTGCCTCTGCCTCCTTAACTGTACTGATCTCCGCTGCAAAATTGCCACTGGTTCAGGAGATAAGTGACCCTGGGAATCCACTGGTGGTAGAGTAGGAATAGGATTGATGTGCTGACCAAGCTTAGCCTTCAAGCATGAGACGTGAAAAACAGGATGAATGCAGGAAGTTGGGGGTAAGTCCAACTTATAAGCAACAGAGCCAATCTTCTGTAGAACTTGGAAAGGGCCAAAGAACTTAGGTGCTAATTTCCCAACCTTCTTTAAACGAATGGACTGCTGTTTAAAGGGCTGCAACCTGAGAAAAACCCAATCCCCCACTGCAAAGTGTCTCTCCACCCGATGCTTGTCAGCCTGAAGCTTCATTCTATCCTGAGCAGCCACCAAATTAGTCTTGAGAAGACCCAAAATCTGCTGTCTATTCTGCAAATACTCCTCAACAACAGCTGCCTTAGTCAGTCCAGGAATGTAATCCAAAAGTGTGGGTGGTTGAAACCCATAAAGAGCTTCAAAGGGAGTCATTTTTGTAGCTGTATGATAGTTGGTATTAAACCAAAACTCAACTAGAGGCAACCACTCCACCCATTGCTTAGGTTTGTCTCCTGCAAAGGCTCTGAGATACTGCTCAAGGCTTTTATTGACTACCTCTGTCTGGCCATCCGATTGAGGGTGATAGGCAGATGACATAGCCAACTCAACCCCTTGCAATCTAAATAACTCCTCCCAAAACTTAGAAGTAAAGATAGGGTCCTTGTCACTAACTATAGAGGTAGGCATCCCATGTAACTTGAATATGTTTTGCATGAACAGAGAAGCAACCTTAGCTGCTGTATAAGGATGAGATAAAGGGATGAAATGAACCAACTTAGTAAGCCTATCCACCACTACAAGCACAACATCTTGTTTTTGAGATTTGGGTAGACCCTCAACAAAATCCATACTGATAGAGGTCCAGGGAGCATGAGGAATAGCCAAGGGTTGTAAAAGACCAGCAGGCCTACTGGTTTCATGCTTGATTCTCTGGCATATATCACAGCATTTAATATAGTCCTTTAAATCTTGTTTCATTCCCCACCAAAACCAATCCTTTTTTGCTCTATGAAACGTTTTCAAATAGCCTGAGTGCCCACCTAAAGGACTGTCATGCACCAAGCTCAACACTTTAGACTTCAAACTGCAGTTTCTGCCCAGAAAAATTCTGCCCTTGTAAAGCAACAAGCCATTCTGCAAACTGAACTTGCCAGTAACTTCAGCATTGCCAGAAATGGATCGCAAAATCTGTTGGACCTCTGCATCTCCATGATAACTAGCTTTAAGCTCTTCAATCCAAGTAGAAGTAGGAAAGGAAATGAGAAACAAACTACTATTGGAATTAACTTGGAAGTCAATACAAAACAAACTGCTAACTGCCTCCGAAAGTTCCTGTTGTTCATCAAGCTTCTCATTCCCAAGTTTCCTAGATAAGGCATCAGCAACAACATTTTCCTTTCCTTTCTTATAGTCAATAACAAAAGAATATCCCAGCAACTTAGTGATCCATTTCTGCTGCATAGGAGTTCCAATTCTTTGCTCCAACAAATGTTTCAAACTTTGATGGTCTGTTTTAATCAAAAATGGTTTACCCAATAGGTATGGTCTCCACTTTTTCACTGCTGTCACCAAAGCAAGTAACTCCTTCTCATATGTGGATAAATGAATGCTCCTGCCCTTCAAAGCTTGACTATGAAATGCAATTGGTCGACTGGCTTGCATCAACACAGCTCCAATACCATAACTGGAAGCATCACATTCGACCAAGAAAGGCTGAGAAAAATCTGGTAAAGCAAGGACTGGAGGATGAGAAACAGCCTCTTTAAGATTCTGGAATGCCAATTCAGCCTTTTCATTCCACTCAAAAGCATCCTTCTTGAGTAAAGCAGTAAGTGGGGCAGCAATAAGACCATAATTTCTAATAAACTTCCTATAATATCCAGTTAAACCAAGGAAACCCCTCAAGGACTTCACAGTCTTAGGAATAGGCCAATCTAACATGGCTGCGGTCTTCTTAGAATCAGTTTGCACCCCTTCTCCAGAAATAATATGGCCTAAATACTCAACTTCCGGACAGGCAAAAGCACATTTGCTTCTTTTGGCAAAAAGCTTATTGCTCAATAAAGCTTGTAAAACAGTCTTGAGATGCAATACATGAGAACTCAAATCAGGACTATACACTAGTATATCATCGAAAAACACCAGCACAAACTTCCTAAGAAATGGTTTGAATACATCATTCATGAGGGATTGAAATGTGGAAGGAGCATTAGTCAACCCAAAGGGCATAACTAAAAACTCATAATGGCCTTCATGGGTTCTAAATGCTGTTTTCTCAATATCTTCCTCTTTCATTCGAATTTGATGATAGCCGGACCTTAAATCCAACTTAGAAAATACCCAAGCACCACTTAGTTCATCCAATAGCTCATCCACCACAGGAATAGGGAATTTGTCCTTCACTGTATCTTTATTGAGAGCTCTATAATCCACACACATTCTCCAACTACCATCTGCTTTCCTTACTAATAAAACAGGAGATGCAAATGGACTTTGGCTATTTCTAATAGAACCAGATTTAAGCAAGTCTGTAACAATGTTCTCAATTTCTGATTTCTGATAAAAAGGGTACCTGTATGGTCTCTGACATATTGGTTGAGTTCCTGGTTTGAGAACAATCTGGTGCTCATGTCCTCTACATGGTGGTAAGCCTTTTGGTTCCTCAAAGACCACAGCAAAGTCCTCCAGCAAGGACTGTACCTCTGGTGGAAGAAGGTGCTGTGCAGATGACACTAGTGGTTGCTGCGACACAATTTGCAGAAGCAGCCCTTTTTGAGTTGCTTGTTTAAGAAACTGGTCTCCATCTTGTATTACTGAACCTGTGGGCTTGATGCCTTGCAGACATACCTTAGTACCTTGATACATGAACTCCATCTCCAATTGTTTGAACTCCCAACTGATCAAACCAAGTTTACTTAACCATTGGGTGCCCAAAACCACATCACAACCCCCCAATGGTAAAACATGCAGATCCACTAAGAAATCTGTGCCTTGCATTTTTATCAACAATTCTTTACATTCACCCTTAGTTCTGATTAAATCTTCATTAGCCACCCTTACCTCCAAAATCCTTGTAGTGTCCATAGCCAATTGCAAGTTTTTAACCAACACCAAATCAAGAAAATTATGAGAACTTCCAGTATCCAAAAGTATCACAACCCAATGCCCTTTAATCTGACCCAAGACCCTCATAGTTCCTGGTGAAGGGCTGCCCAACAGAGCATATAAAGTAATATCAGCTTGATCTAACTGAAACTCTGCCTTATCCCCCACTTCTACAACTTCAACTTCATTAACCTCTTGCACTTCTTCTATCATGAACAGCTTAAGACCTTTACACTTGTGTCTGGGTTGCCATTTCTCATCACAATAGTAACAAAGACCCTTTTTTCTTCTTTCTTCCATTTGAGTTGAAGTAATCTTTTGTATATAAACTTTTGCCTTAGACTCATTCTTAATGTCAGATTTCTCTACTGGTTGTTCTTGCCAATTGCTTCTGCTCAACTCAGAAAATGGCCTATAGACCTTCTTGCAAGTGGACAAATACTCTTCTTGAATTTTAGCTAACCCAAAGGCAGCACTCAGAGTTCTTGGATTTTGCATCCTCACTGCCAATCTAACTTCATCTCTTAAACCACTCAAAAAACAGCTAAGCTTGTGGGATTCAGCTAAGTTTCTAATTCTGTTACTTAACATCTCAAATTGACTCTTATAAGCAGCCACAGTGGTAATCTGTTTTAACTTGGTTAAGGCTTCCATGGGATCATCATATGATGAAGGTCCAAATCTAACTTGAATGGCCCTGACAAAGGTCTCCCAAGAATCCAAGGATCTCTCACAATCTTGGAACCATATCAATGCCTCATCATCAAGATGATAAGAAGCATTCAAGATCTTTTCTTCCTCAGGTATTTCATAGTAACGAAAAAATTGCACAGCCCTAAAGATCCAAGCAGAAGGATCACCACCACTAAATCTGGGAAATTCTAACCTGATAGGCCTAGGAATTAGAGCACCTACCTCAGGTTGTGGATGGCGTATGGGTTGTTGCAGCGCCTCTGCTTCAAGACCATGATTTCCTTGATTATGGGCTGTTCTTTCCCCTTGGTTAATTGGTTGCTGTACTGCTGGTAACCTCTCTTCCATCATAGCTTGCATTCCTCTGAAATTGCTATCCATTTGTTCCAATCTTCTTGAAATAATTTCCATGGTAGAAGCATGATCATCCAGTCTCTGTTGTACTAGCGAAACAGAGTCACTCAACAGAGAATATCTGGTTTCTTGCACCATGGTTGAACCGGCTCTGATACCAAATGATAGAGTCCTTAGTAATTCACTCTCTAATTCTCTTACTCACTCAATATGGTAGTTCTTCGAGGGAACTAGACCTCCACTGATTCTTCGAGGGAATCAACCTCCAAGTTAGTCTCAATGAGAACAACGTAACTGTATTCTTATTCACCTCTCTTTCCATACAATGACTCAGTCTTATACTAGTACTTGTCTTACTATTGGTACCACTATTACAGCTCACACTCCAACTAACTCCAACTAACAACGTACAATACTTTGATGCTTGCTCTAACTAATTCTGTACAAGTACTTACTGCACACACTTACAGCTGTGATATCTTGTACCTAACAAAATAGTTGGTTATTATTTTTTTTTTTTTTTTAGGGTGTGTGAGCTAGCATTTGTGATTTTAATGTTAGAAGAAGGCATGTTTCACAAGGTAGAAAACCTTTATTTATTTATCTTACGAGATAAAAGGCTTGATTGGTGACTCTTAGTGCATTTTCATTCGTTATCCTAAAAATAGGATAAGAAAGACTAGTTAAGGAGAAATTAATCAGTCCTTATGGAAGACCACACCAACAATGCATTAGCTTGCTTAGCTTTCTTAACATTATCTTAATCACTAATGGGTAAAATGAGACACTACCAGTTCCTATAAGGACCACTACTACAAATAGTACTACACCCTTAATCATGAAATATCGATTGCTTGTTGAACCATATGAATTGCGTGAAAGTAAGATATTCCAAATTTAGGAGTCCAAGAGTTTTATAAAACGTTTTTTATGGAAAAAAAAATGTGAATGAAAGATCCCACTGAATTGAATTTAGTTTATGAATCTAAGAAATAGTGAGAATTCCTGATCTCTCACAATATCTCTTTAAATTCGAAAATCTAGGATTTGAATTGATGTCCTTTCATTGAGTCCTCCTAAATTACATTGATTTATCCTAAGGATTTCATTTCAATTAGAATTTGGTTATTTACCATGTACGAGGATCCCCGCTCAACATCCATGGCTGAATGATTAAAGTGCCCAACTCATAATTGGCAAATTCGTAGGTTCAATTCCTACTGGATGCACGCCAATGGGACCCTCCAATAAGTCTATTGGAATTGGTTCTGTATCAATGGAATCTCATCATCCATTCATAACGAATTAGTGTGGTATATTCATATGATAACGTATGAACAGTAAGAACTAGCATTCTTATCGAGACTAAAACTCATAGGGAAGAACATAAGGCATTCGGTTTCATAGAGTCATTCGGTTTGAATGCTACATGAAGAACATAAGCCAGATGAAGGAACGGGAAGACCTAGGATGTAGAAGATCATAACATTACTGATTTGGTAGATTTGGATTCCTATATATCACTCATGTGGTACTTCATTATACAATATATATAAATATATATATATATATATATAAGATCCATCTGTATAGATATCATCATCTACATCCAAAAAGTCGTATGCTTTGGAAGAAGCTTGTATAGTTTGGGAAGATGTTTTGATTGATCAAAAAGAAGAGTCTACTTCAACTGATATGCCCTTAGGCACAGCCATACACAACATAGAAATCACACCTAGAAAGGGTGGACAATTAGCAAGAGCAACGAGTGTTGTAGCAAAACTAATTGCGAAAAAAGGGAAAATCGGCCAAATTAAAATTACCTTCTGGGGAGGTCCGTTTGATATCCAAAAACTGCTTAGTAATAGTTGGACAAGTGGGTAATGTTGGGGTGAACCAAAAAAGTTTGGGTAGAGTCGAATCTAAATGTTACCTAGATAAACGTCTTATAGTAATTAGTAAGAGGAGTAGTTATAAACCCTGTAGACCATCCCATGGGGGTGGTGAAGGGAGGGTCTCAATTGGTAGAAAAAACCCACAACCCCTTGGAGTTATCCTACACTTGAAGAAGAAGTAAAAAAAGAATAAATATAGTCATAATTTGATTCTTTGTTGCCGTAGTAAATAGGATAGAAGAGAAAATAGAATTTGTTTCTTCATCTTAAAAAATAAAAAAAATAAAAAAAAATTGAGAGTTATATTATCTATTTTTATGGGAGAACGATGGGAAGTGAACCCACACATGGTGGATTCACAATCCACTACCTTTGATCCACTTGGCTACATCCGCGCCTATCCCCCACTCCTTGTATGTAGTAGAAATTACAAAAATTTCAATTTCTACCATTGCTCTTGTTTTGTTTCCCTTTCGTCCCTAAACTATCACAAAAGTTTGTTTTTCGTCCCTAAACTTTCAAAAGTTTGTTTTTCGTCCCTAAACTTTCAAAAGTTCGTTTTTCGTCCCTAAACTTTCAAAAGTTATATTTTCATCCCTAAACTTTTCCAAACATATTGATTTTCGTCCCTCCATCTGACAAAGTGCTGACGTGGCTTTGACAATGTACTGATGTGAGAGGGACGAAAATCAATACATTTGGAAAAGTTTAGGGACGAAAATAGAACTTTTGAAAGTTTAGAGACGAAAAACGAGCTTTTGTGATAGTTTAGGGACGAAAATGATATTTTACCCTATAATAATTAAAGGGCTAATAAATAAGAAAGGAGCATTAATCAACTTTTTGTTTTATCAAGAGGGTTGACATTGCTTCTTTCTTATTTATTTTCAATAATTCATATATGCTAAGACCTAAGTCTTATCCATTTGTAGATGAAGCTTCGACAGAAGCTAAGTCTAGAGGGAAATTATGAGCATTATGTTCATGCATAACTTCCATACCAAGGTTAGCATGATTAATAATATCAACCTAGTTATATTAATTACACGACCTTGACTATCAACTACGGATTGGTTGAAATTGAAACCATATAAGTTGAAAGCCATAATGTTGATACCTAAAGCAGTGAAGCAGATACCTACCATAGGCCAAGCCGCTAGGAAGAAATGTAAAGAACGAGAATGGGGAATTAGGAACGTACATGATGTCTAATTCAAATTGAAGGGTGATATAAAATCGGTTTATTTTCGGCATCATATCTATAATTAGCACATTTGTCATAGTTAGAAGCTCCAGCTCCATATCAAGGTCACGGTCAATATCGTTACTATCATCAGTAAGAAAACCCTTAGACATGTTATCTAGGAACTTGTTCAAAAATATTGTAATAAAAGGAACATAGGAGTTTTCCGCTAGATATTTGACCAAATAGGATTGTCCTGTTCCTACAGAATCTATCACTAAAATATCCTCTAGAAAATCGTAAACCTTTCAATCATAAAAAAAAAAAATCATAAACCTTAATAACTATTACTATTTGTCTATTCCGAAATACCTTTGGCCCTGCGTATCGTTCTTAATAATCTCAATTAACTCCTAAGAAAAATGCTAAATCCCAAGACACACGACCAACCATTTGACACCATCTTGGAAGTGTTTCACTGTTCATAGTGAAATGTGAATAAATCACAGGCATTGATTATAGTTGATCTTATCTTTTTCTTTTTCTTTTTTTAAAGCAAAGTTCAATCTACCATTAACTTTTGAATCGTTAACTTTTGCATGCTGTTGCTTTAATTTTTGCTTATCTTGCTTCTAAGAGTCAAAACATTCTTATTCTTTTTTAGATTACAAGTTTACAACTAGAAGAAAAAACAACGAAAATTTTATTTTATGTGACGATATAATTTGGATTTCATTTAAATAAATTTTTTTTTTTTTTTTTGAGAAACATTTGAATAAAGATTAATTTATTTAAATTGTGGTTTTTTTTTTTATCATTAAATAATTAAAAATGTTAACTCTTAGGTCAGTTTGGTTGAGTGGATTAAGGAAGATGGAAGAAAGAAATGGAGAAAAAATGAGAAAGGAAGGAAAATTATTGAGGTGTTTGGTTGGGAGGTTGATGGAAAGAAAATTAGTATGACATGGTGTTTTTTTTTTCCGAGAAATGATATGTCTACAACATTTTTACAACAAATCCTAAGTAACAGGTTGTTACTGGTTGTTATTGTCGGGGCAAAAAAGTAATCTTAGTGTTAGTTTCAAATTTGAACCAATAATACCTAATCACCTGTAAATTGTTATAAAAATATTGTAGACGTAGCATCTCTCTTTTTTCTAGCCCACCAAAATATTTTCTCCTCAAATTAAGGAGAAAACCAACGCAAAAATATAAGGACCAAAAAGCCCCTTTGTGCAGAGTTATCACGTTTGAGAACCCCTGAGCGTGACTTCTTGCCCATTTTTTGTTTTTCTTTGGTTTTTTGTCTCTTCTGCTACTCATTTATGTTACTCATTTGTTGTTTATCATCATTTTTTTTTTTTCATTTTTTTTAGTTTTCTTTTTTTGGTTCATCCTTTTTTTTTCCTCTAATATGTTATTTTTATTTTATTTTTATCTAATAAGGGCAAGAGAGTAAATTTGTACAAATTACATTTTTCATTCACTCATTTTTCTTCTCAACCAAACAAATGAGTTTTTTATCTCTTCATTTTTCCATCTGTCCAACCAAACACATAAGAGAGAAAACTACATCATTTTTATCCTCCTACTTTTCTATCTCTTTTTCATTTTCTATCCTCCCAATTTTTTACTTCTCCAACCAAATGGACCCTAAATCTAAATTGTTAATCTCAGTATCTAGAGATAAAAAATTATCAATTGAGTATTCATTTTAAGACGCATATTGGACCTAGTATTTGGTTGAGTTGTGGTTCCCACAATTACAAAGAAAAAAAAGAAAAAAAACTCTACTTAACAACAAAATGATAGGAGAAAATGGGCTTTTGCCATTTTTTTTTAAAAAATCCAGCAAAATGCCCCATGTCTGAAACTAATTAGGGAAATACTCCTGTTTTGAAACTCAATTTTCTAAAAATTGAGTCTCAAATGTATAACTCATTTTTTGGAGCATCAAGTTACAATGAACGTGAACTTATATTTTTTTTTTATTTTTTTTTTGGGAGCATCAGTTCGCTATAACTTGATTATCCAAAAATCGAGTTTCAAAACAGAAAAATTTTCCTAAATAGTTTTAGATATGGGACATTTTGCTGGATATTTTTTAAAAAAAGGGCAAAAGCCCATTTTCACCCAAAATGATATAACATTACACAACTTCATTGCATGTGTGTTGAAATTTCACTTAACAAAAATTCTAACACTAAGTACACACACTTTACCAACTTCTCTATGTGTGTTGAAAAACTACTTATAAACATTGCTATAGGTTTACTTATAGCCGCGTTTTGAAAACGCAGCTATAGGTTAAATCTATAGCCACGTTTTTCAAAAAGCAGCTATACATTAGCTATAGCCGCGTTTTTGTAAACGCGGCTAAAAAAACACGGCCATAGACCTGCGTGTTTTGTAGTGAATATTCTAATATTGTTATTAACGAAAGGATTGCATTGAGTTCTTTCAACACCAAGGAAAGGAAGTGTCATTTCCATTATATTCTATCAAGTTGGGTGGAAGAAGGGGAGGATGTAAAATAGATGATAGAAAGTGGAAGTTTTCAATTTATATTTTCTGTTATTCACTTTTTCATTCTCTTTACCAAATATACATGAGGGAAATTGGAACATTTTTTTATCCATCCACTATATATATATATATATATATTATTCATATATTTTCTATTCTTTCACTTTTTCATTTTTCCAACTAATCAGACCCTTAGGGTCAATTTGGTTGAGAGAGAGAGAGAGAGAGAAGTGGAGAGAAAATATTTTTAGTAGGTGTTTGGTCGGAGGGAAAGAGGAAAACAATATTAGTAGAGCCCATGTGTTTTCTCCTCTTGCCCACTAAAATATTTTCTTCCTAAAATTGGGAGAAAATAGGGGAAACTCCAGATGGAGAAAAAGACTAAAAACCCATGCGCAACATGAACATGAGGTTTGTCATAAATTATTTGGCCTCCTATTTTTTTCTTCATTCCTTTAATTTTTGTTTTTTTTTCCTAAATCCTTTTGTTTTTTTTTTTTTTTGTTTTTTTTTTTTTCATTTGGTTTTCTTCTGAAGTCTTTTTCTTTTTATGTATTTTTTTTTTAAATATCCATTTTGGATCCTTCTTTGGCTTGTGCTCTTATATATATATAAACAAAATTGAAGCGTTCTTACACAATTTTTTAATAAAAAATGTGTTACCTTTTGTTTTATTTAATAGAGATATAATTGTAAATTTCTTTTCAACAATTTTCCATCTCTCTACTTTTCCATAATCCCAACCAAACACACATGAGAAAAAATTAAATCTCTTTTATTCTTCCACTTTTCTATTCCTTCTCCATTTCTATCCTCCCAATTTTCTACCATTTCAACCAAATAGACCTTTAAGTTTTTGGTTAGAGTGTCATTCTCCTAAAATTCAAAGGAGATTTTTTGTAACCTTGCAACATCATTTTGTGTGTGTTAAGCCAACCTATTTTTTAATCTTATTCGTATTTAGCATGGTTTTAAAAACTAGATCAGATTGGCCTATTCAAAGAGATCTGGATCCTAATCCGGTCCAATAAAACAACCAAATTGGTGGTTCAACCAGAAAAACCGAAAATCGAACAATTTTTGGTTCTTTGACCGTTTCAGTTTTTAAAACCATAGTATTTAATATTCGTTAATATTTGTTGCATACTGTAAGTTCCAGTTAACTCAACTGGTAAAGTCTCTGATAGTTGAATAAGAGATCTGCGATTCAATCACTGATTACATAAAAAATCGATTGGTATCTTGGTCTGATGATAAAAAGTGTTAAGGGTCATTTTTGTAAAGCCAGCCCAACCCAGCAAGGCAGGCAATAAGAGTGGCAGGCACAGAATAAAACTATTAGGCCCAAGCGGCAGAAAGAATAAAACACAGGCTCATAACACGAATAGATGGGTCTTGAGAAAGCAAAGGGGCCCAAAGGGCCCTCAAAGAGAGAAATGACACCCATGGGCAATGTATGGTATGAAAAAGTAAGAATGGGCTGCGGCAGGCCCGAGGCAATATAAACAAAGAAAGTAGAGGTTGATGGCTAGCCCATGAACCCCAAGGATGAGTATGAGGAGATTGGGCCGGGGAAGCCCAATCAAGTTAGTAAAAGCCCATGGAAAAGCAAAGTCAGTAAAATGGGCCAAGGAAGCCCAAGGAAAGTAAAAGGGCCACAGGCCCAAAAGGAAAAAGAAATGGACAATAAAGCCCATGAGTAAGAACACCAGCAGACTCTCTTGAGTCACTGGAGGAAAGAATGGAACGGCAGGCTTGAAAGAGGCCTAGCAGGAACATATCATCTTGGCAGAAAATGCCAAGTAATGAAACAAGATATGAATATAAATCAAGAAATGGGCCAAGAAAGATGTGAAATCCAATATTAAGAAAGGCCCAATCACAAAAGGAAGTAGTGAAAATACTCCGGCCCACATAAAAAAGAGATATGGCAGACGAATGCGAGCAAAGCTCCAGAACACAACAAACATATGGGCCGCAGGCTGGCCATTTTAGACATACGTAACAGGAAAGCATGCGCAAAGCCCAGGTGCCACCAGCCTGTACCCAACCAATATGGGTCGTGGTGGGGCCACGAGTCAGTGGAAAGAGGTAAAGGGGGGTGTAGTTTGGTGGTGGGGAGGGGGGAAAAGGTTTATTTTGCGTTCCCTGTCCAAACCATTTTGGGAGGTACGTCCTACTGGGATGACAGACCGCCCAAAAGAGGTAAGATTGGGGAGGGAACGTTGGGTGCATGCCATAGGAAGAGAGAGAAAGCATTTAAGTCACGGCAGAGAACAGTGCCACGGCGGACAGAAAACAACACCAACCTGTCTTTGTCTGGCAAGGGTAAGCAGTGTGCAGACGGTGGTCAGCAAGCATGCCCAGACCAGACAAAGGCCGTTAGGAGTGAAATGGTAAAAAACAATCACGGCAGGCCCTATAAAAGGAGCCTTGCCATGCCCTGTAAAAGGGACCGAAAAACAGAGGAAGGAAATCATAGAAAGAAAACTAAGAGAAAAAGGAAAAAGAAAAGAAAGAAAGATAAGAAAACAACTTGTGAGGATAATGGGCATGTACCAATAAATCTTTTCTTTCCTCTCCCCCTCAAAATCACACTATCTAAAGGAATAATTAAGCAGTAAAACTTTTCTTCACGCACCCATCGTTTAGGTCCGATTCCCTCAAAGTTATTAATCCCCACGGCAGGATATTCTCCTGGGAGGTTAGTTTCATTGAGAGGAAGCGTTCTTCCTTTTTGAACGGGAGCCATCACAGACTCGGTTTTTGACTTGATGTTTATCTTTGATTAAACTTCCATCGTTGTTCAGTCCATTGTTCTTTCTTTTAAAAGCCATTATTATTGTTGCTACTATTACTACTGTGATATTCGGTCGTTATTATTGTTGAAAGTTACTGTACTCTGCTTTCTTTTTATTGTCATTATATCTGCATGCCGTAATCTTATTGTAATAGTTCCGCTTGCTATAAGGGGTATTCCTGGCAGAGAAGGTTAAGTTTGTGCCAAGCCGGCCCAAAGTGAGTTCCAGTTGGGCCGGTCTCAACTTCCTTACCCAAAAGAAACATTCGGGCCCATCACCGCAGAGGGAAGCCCAGCCCAAATACAAAAAAGGCCCCTACATTAAATTGGCGACTCCACTGGGGAGTTGAGAGACAGACAGGGACGAAAAGCCCACACAAACAAATGCCTCCAAAGTCCAGGACAACTCGAAATATGAGTGTCGTACCCTCACAAGTAGAGTCCAGGCCTACAACGCCTCACCAACCGCAACCTAACCAGGCAGAAGGTGCCAATGGAACGGGGGCTGACCCCCAACCGCTACCAAGAATCCCTACTGACAATGCCAACATTTTCATTGAAGTCTTACAGTCATTACAACACTCGCAGCAGTAAATGATGGAAGAAATCCGTCAGCTGAAAGCTGACAAAACAAAACAAAAAAGAAGTCAGCATGACCCAGAGCATGCGACAGACAAAGAAGAGACACCGGCGGGAGGTGTCCCACACAACGCAGAACAACGATTCATCACTATGGCTGAGGTGGCCGCCTTCTTGGAGCAGGAGAGGGCCAGGGCACCAAAGGAAAGGTTCTATGCAAGGAGACCTCCTTACCCACTGAGGGTACTCAGCAAACCATACCCCGAAAGGTATGAACCAAAAGCTTTCGCACAGTACGATGGTAGAAAGGGAAGTGCTGTTGAGCACGTGAGCAAGTTCATTGATACGCTCGGCCCTTATGCCACAGACGAAGACTTATGTCTTCGAGAATTTTCTAAATCATTGTGTGACCGGGCTTACACCTGGTACATCGGATTAAAGCCAGGAACGATCCCAACATGGGATGATATGGTAGATGTATGTTGTACCAAGTACTTCCATGGGGAGGAAACGGTAACACTTGCAACCCTGCAAGCAACCAAACAAAGAAGTGGTGAAGACTTGATGGAATATATCAAGAGGTTCAGGGACATAGCGCCCAACTGCTATGACTATTGCGAAGAAAGGACGTTGGTCGAAATGTGTATGACAAATATGATCAGGGAGTACAGGGCAGTCCTTGAAAATTTGGAAATCTCCCAATTCGCCCAACTATTGTAGAAGGCAAGAAAGACGGCCCAGTCTGTGAAACCAAGCACAGACAAGAAAAGCGCCCCACAGTCAATGGCAGTATCCACTGGAGAGCAGAGAAGGAAGATTGGGGGGAGGGAATACGACACTCCCCCACCAATACCATGCACCTCAAAAGAGTTGGACGTGCTGCTAGACAAGTGGATAGCAGATGGAGTTTTCAAACCTAATCAGGTTGCTAGGGAGCCCACCGAGGAAGAAAGGAGGGACCCACGTTTTTGTCGTTTACATAACTATGTCCAACATTCTACCGCAGAATGTTGGGCGCTACGCAGACTAGTACATCGCAGAATAAAGGAAGGGACTTTAGAACTGTCCCAGCAGGAGGTCCAAAGAAATCCACTCCCAAACCATAAAGGAAAGGGTGTAGCAGCAGTGATAATTTGTGCTGACCCAAGGGAGGGCGAAGAAGAAAACAAGGCTTTGTCTGCGGCGGCCATTACCACTCTACAGCAGAGTTCCAAGTTTAGAAATTTATTCGATCAGCTGGGGCTTTCAGCGAAGGAAAGAAAGGTAGCCACAGAGGCTTTGGTGAGCATCACCTCTGGTGCAAGAGTAGAATGCCTTTCGGTAGAAATAACAGATGAAAGGGCTCTCTTACAGGAGTCAACTGAAATCACCTTTAGTGAAGAAGATATGGAAGTAGGGTATCCGAACCACAAGAGACCCTTGTACCTGGCAGCATCCATAAATCAAATCCCCATAAAGAGAGCTTTAGTAGACACAGGTGCTTCTGTGAATCTCATTCCATTGAGCACTCTACAGGCCGCAGGAATTTTAGAAAGGAAGATTCAGGGATGTCCAATGGAAGTAACAGGGTTTGGTGGAAGGGGCAAGTACACAGCAGGCCACATTCAACTGTGGTTGAAAGTGGGTCCCATAGCCTCTTTAGCACGGTTCCATGTAGTAAAAACTGAAGTATCCTACCACGTGCTTCTGGGGAGGCCATGGTTGCATAAGCACCGGCTAGTCCCGTCCACCTATCACCAATGTGTGAAGGGAAGATTGAACGGCAGGATGATACGCGTAGCCGCGAATCCCTCACCATTTGAACAAGCAGAAGCCCACTTAGTAGAAACTATGTTCTACGATCAATGGGCTCCCTCTGGGGAGAGCTCAGTATTAAGGCCGTTAGGTACTTTTATGCCTAGATGGGAAGATATCCAGAATGATCCAGAACCCGATCTAAGGGAGTTATTGGCAAGAAAGAGACGAAGGAAGGAGATGCCTGCCGCAGAATTTAAAGAAGCGCCCCAATGCATTAGAGTCCGAGGCTCTGATGGCAGAATCATTTACAAATTATGAAGGCACGTGGGGCCCACGATTATCTGGACGGGCCCCACTCAGGAAGAACAGCACGAGGGTTTGACGTGCTTCAGAGTCCAAGAAAGTCCAGAAGAAGGAAATAGTAAAGAAGAATATGAAAAAATTGTAGCCAAAAATGAAGTGCAGGTTATGGCAGAAGAGGAAATGGAGGAAGTTGACCTAGGGTCTATCTCACAAGGACCGAGACCCATCTCAATTAGTGCAAGCTTGACAAAAGGTGAGAAAAAGGAATTGATAATGTTACTAAAAGAGTTCAAAGACGTGTTCGCATGGGACTACAGTGAAATGCCAGGGTTAGACCCTGGGTTGGTAGCACATACGTTAAATGTGGACCTGCAGGCCAGGCCAGTAGCTCAGCCTGCCAGAATATTTCACACTGAAATAGAAGGACAGATAGTCAAAGAAGTACAGAAACTGCTAGCCGCAGGATTCATCAAGCCCATTCAACATCCTCGCTGGCTGTCCAACATAGTGCCAGTGAAGAAGAAGAATGGCCAGATCAAGTGTTGCATAGATTTCAGGGATCTCAACAAAGCATGCCCGAAAGAAAAATTTCCATTGCCCAATATAGACTTATTGATAGATTCCGCGGCAAGAAGCGCCATGTTCTCATTCATGGATGGTTTCAACGGATACAACCAAATCAAGATGGCATCGAAAGATGCAGAGAAAACTGCTTTCAGAACACCCATAGGAAACTTTCACTACACCGTGATGCCCTTCGGGTTGAAAAATGCAGGTGCAACGTATCAACAGGCAATGACGGCTATATTCCATGATATGATGCACTAGGAGTTAGAAGACTACGTGGATGACATAGTAGTTAAGTCAAGAAGGAGAGAAGAACATTTCCATGTGCTGAAAAGGGTATTCGAAAGGTGCAGGGCCTTTAAGTTGAGAATGAACCCCCTTAAATGTGCGTTTGGTGTGTCTTCAGGGAAGTTCCTAGGCTTCCTGGTGCACAGCAGGGGGATAGATGTTGACCCAGCAAAGGCTACGGCCATTGCAACCATGAGACCCCCAACCACGGTAAAAGAACTGAAAAGTTTCTTGGGGAAGGTCTCATATATCCGAAGATTCATCCCCGGGTTGGCATCAATCACTTCGGCCTTTACCAAGCTGTTGAGGAAAGGGCAAAGTTTCGCATGGGGAGAAGTGCAGCAGGCGGCCTTCAAGAAGCTGTAGTAGATCATGATGAACCTCCCTACAGTGCAAACCCCAATACACAAAAAGCCATTACTGCTTTATATGGCTACCAATTCGTATGCCATCGGTGCCTTAATTGCCCAAGAAGATGAAGGTGGCACCGAGCAACCAGTATATTACATCAGTCGCGCCCTGAAAGACGCAAAAACTCGTTATTCGAGGGCAGAAAGGGCCTGTTTGGCTATTGTTTATGCCTCCCAAAGATTACGCCATTACTTCTTGGCCTATAAAGTATGGCTGATGACAAAGTTTCATGCCATCAAAGCTTTATTACAGCAGCCAATCCTCTCCGGCAGGATATCACAATGGTTATTGCAACTGTCACAGTACGACTTGAGAATGGGGGCGCCCAGAGAAGTAAAAAGTTAGGCTATAGCAGATTTATTGGCACAGTTTCCAGGGGAGGAAGAATTTCCGCTAGACGACGAAATTCCAAGAAAAGTAGCCATGGCGGAGGAGCTCAGAGAACAGTGGGTGATGAAATTTGACGGATCTTCTACCGCCCAGTCTGGAGGGGTTGGGGTAGTTCTGTATCATGAAGAAGATAAAGCAGTAGCACTATCACTTAAATTGGAATTCCCCTATTCAAACAATACGGCTGAATATGAAGCTTACTTAACTGGGCTAGCCACAGCTCTTGAGATGGGAGTCAAACATTTGAAGGTATTAGGTGATTCCAACTTAGTAGTCTGCCAGACCAAAGGAAGTTTTTCCCTAAAAGAACCCAGTCTTGCCCCATACAGAGCAATGACCCAGAAAATGGAAGAAAAGTTCTTAACTTTTGAAATAGAACACACCCCGAGAAATGAGAACCGGTTCGCCGATGCATTGGCCGCACTAGGATCACAAGTAATATTTGAAGGAGAAAGCACCATAGTGGAGGTCCGCAAAAGGGAAGAATCCATAATTAAAGTATTGAAAGAAATGTTCCGAGAGGAACACTGCGAAGGGGATTGGCGGATACCCATGAAGGAAGTTTTGCCGGGAGGGGGGAAGCCATGGAACTAAAAGTACTCAAAGACTACGCCCTAATGAAGGGAGAGCTATACCGCAGGATGCCAAGTGGAATTTTGTCCAGATGTGTGGGGCAAAAGGAGGCCCAGAGAAAGTTGAAAGAAATACATGAAAAGACTTGCGGATCCTGCGGGAAAGTCAGCCTTTACCGCAGACTTCAAAGGGCGGGCTTTTATTGGCCAACCATGAGCAAAGATGCAGACCAAGTCCAAACTCAGTGCGAGAACTGCCAATTTGCGGCAAACAGAGAGGAAAGTTATGCTGCGTTTGTCAGCAAAGATTAGAGAAACCCATTTATACAATACCTGACTGAAGGCATCTTGCCGCAGAAGCACAGCGAAAAATACAAGCTCAGGAGGCTAGCAACACGCTATTTCTTGCATAATAGGACCCTTTTCAAAAAAGGATATGATGGAGACCCCTTGAGGTGTCTAGGCCCTGAGGAGGCAAGGGAAATGATAAAAGAAATACACTCAGGAGAGTGTGGGGAACACCAGGGGAAGAAAAGGCTTTACAGGTGCCTGCTGCAAATGAGCTATTACTGGCCTACCATGAAAAGGGACACGGCAGAATTTGTGAAAAAATGCCACAGTTGCCAAGTACAAGCCAACTTGATTCACATTCATCCACAGAGCTTGCATAGCATGGTCACACCATGGCCTTTCCATACTTGGGGGCTTGATTTAGTTGGACCGGTGAATCCGCCATCGCGAGGATATATATGGATATTAGTGGCTACAGAATACTTTACTGAGTGGGCAGAGGCAATGCCGCTTCGTAAAGCCACAGGAAGGGCAGTGGCGAACTTTATCAAGGAAAACATAATCGTAAGGTTTGGGGTTCCTCACAGGATCATCAGTGACAATGGTACCCCTTTTGTCAATAGCGAGGTAAGGAGGATGCTAGAGTTTTATCAAGTCAAACATCACCGGTCATCACCATATTACCCTTAAGGAAATGGGCAAGCAGAGGTAACGAACAAAACTCTCATAAAAATCATCAGTAAAATGAGCCAAGAATATACGGGAGGATGGGCGACACATCTGCCAGACGCACTTTGGGCTTACAGGAGCTCACCTAAGTCAGCCACAGGTTTTTCACATTTTTCCTTGGTCTACGGAACTGAAGTGGTGAGCCCAGCAGAAAAGATGACCCCATCCCTGAGAGTCATGCAGATGCAAGAAAAGGAGAATGATGAAGAGGTCTTTGCGGCAGAAAGGTGTGAAGACTTGGAAGGACTTGATGAAAGAAGAGAAAAGGCTCAAGAACACAGCCGCAGATACAGGCAAAGAATGACTGAGGCTTACGGCAGGATGACTAAGAAAAGAATATTTGCAGAAGGACAACTGGTCCTGAAAGTAGCAGACTACGTTAGAAGGGGCCTGGCAGGACCATCGAAGTTTGCACTGAAGTGGGAGGAACCCTTTGTGATAAGAGAAGCGCATCCAAGTGGATATTACCGCTTGACTCAAGTGGATGGAAAGGACTTAATGGATCCCATCAACGGCAAATGGCTGAAACGCTACTACGCTTAGAGAGAAAGGCAATGTGATTATCCCTTACCCTTTTGTTTTGTCAAAAACTGTCATGTTTCCCTTTTGCTCTGTTCTTTATTTTTCAAAGATGACTATATCACAAATCAAATTTTGTAACTTGCTTTCTTGCAATGAAAAGCACGAAGTATTTGTTATCATATATCATAGCAAAAAAGTAGCAAAGTATAGCGTCATAAGTGTAGCATCATAAAGTTAAATTACAAAATCCAAACTGTGGCAAGCAAGCCCAAATAGGTGCTACAGAAAGCATAATGTACTGGACGGAGTAATAAGGCAAAAAAAAAAAAAAAAAACAACAACAAAACAAGGGAGAAACTGCATCATCATCAATAAAGTTCGGAAATAAGTGACTGATCCCCAAAACGATCAAGTCCTCCTACACCGGAAAAAAGACGCTCTCGGAGACCCTCCAAAGCTGCCATTTCCTTTCTCAAAGCTGCAAGGCGAGAGTCAATAGCATCAATGGTAGGCTGGACTCTCCTCGTAAAAACTGCTCGAGCAATCTTTTGAAGGTGATCCAAGATGAACTCCATTGCAAAGCCAACGCTGATAAGCTCTTGCATTGCAGCCCTCCATTGCAGGATCCTCTCGGTAGAAACAATATCCACAAAGTTGTGCTCAATGTCGTTCAGCTCACTGCCTAGCATTCTTAAGAAATGCTCTCTGACTGATCGGCCAAGTCGGAATCCCTACATGAAATCCCCACGGCTGTCATAAAGCATCACTAAGTGAGGAGCGCAGTCTGCAGGAACTTTGAAGCCATGAAAATCTATATAAGGGGGTCCGGAGCCCCAGAAAGAAGCAGGGTCAAGGTCATTGACTTCGGACTGATCAAAACGCACAAAGAAAGCCGCAGCCCCGCTCGCAAGATCTGGAAGGGTGGCAGAGCTACTGCCCACCTCGAAGTGAGAAGGCACTGAAGGAGGAGACCTGTCAAAGAACACAAAGGTCAAAATGAAGAACCTTGGTGAAAGTAAAAGAAGAGAAGCCCACGGAGAAGAAGTAAAAGAAATGAGAGATAAAACTTACCAGAGCCAGCAGTAACAGGGGCTGTGGGGAAAGCAAAGGCAGGAACAGAAGGGACTGTAGAAACAGACGCTGTGAATATAGCGGAAACTGGTATGGAAGATGTGGCAGGAATGGGTGATGTAGGCATGGCAGGAGAAGCTGTCGCAGACACCCCCACGTCTGTTGAAATGCCTAACTCCCCAAAGGTCTCTGCAAACAGAGAAATAGACATGCGAATAAAGAAAAGGAAAAAGAGTAGAACTTAATGGAGAAAAAAGAAGAAGAAAGTTAAGAAAAAAAAAAAAAGCACATACCCATTGCCTCGGGTGGAACGCTATCCTCTTCCTCAAATTCAGAAATCCTCCTCCCCAAGCCAGGCTTATCCTCAGGATCCTCAAAGACTTCCTCAGACTCCCCGGAGGACAATTCAGCACGAGACCCACGTGTGGCAGAAACAGGGATAGAGGAGGGAGTAACCACCAAAGAGGAGACACCCTGCACTGCTTGAGAGAGAGCAGCAAAAGGGTCACCAGTAGAAATAATGAGAGGTGTAACAGGAGTAACCTCGATCTCAGCAGCAGCAGCAGGGGTGGTTCCCCTTTGAAAAGGAGGTGTCATGGCAGGAGCAGAGGTGGCCTTACTAACCTCCCTAATATGAGTACCCTCATCCATGGGTACCCTCCACACACGCACCTACCTTCCTTTAATGTGCATTAGGGGAACTAGAAAATTTGTGCATATAATTGATAAAGGGCCATATAGTTTACAACGTAGATATCATTTTTTGAACGTAGATATCATTTTTTTGAATGTGTCTAGGCCAATAGAAAGAACAATTTGTAGACTTAAAAGGGTATTGAAAAAGGATTTTTTGAATCAAAGACAAAAAGAATATGAACTACTCTAACTACTATTATGGACTGGCTAACATAGAAGGGGACAAAATGTAAAATATGAACTGGTAATTGAACTGTTATGTGAATCAAATAATGAGGGAATATAACTACTATTATCAATTCTAAATCAACCATGAATTCTACAATATATTGGTGATACGTTTATAACGCGGCTTGAGTTGTAATAACATAACAAATATTAATTATAACAACGCTATCCTAAAAAAGATTATAATGCGCAACGCATAGGTTTGCAACTAGTTATATATAAAAGCTAAATTTTTATGAGAAGTAAAACAGGTGTAATGAGATGTGTTTGTGATAAATCTTATGATCCATGCCGACACTAGCATTTCATGGACTATTTGTTCATGATACAGTTTTTTTTTTTTTTTTTTTTAATCTAACTTTTGCTAATTATAACTTTTCCAAACAATCTATTTTCAAAAAGCTGAAAAATGAGTTATACAAAATAAACATTATCACGGTGATAATGTAAAATTTGTTTTTTATTTTGGTTAAATTCATTATATATTGGATTTAATATTTATGTAGATGAATGAAGGTGGCTTTTTGAAAATTCAAATCCTTACATGGTAATGCAAAGCAAGCATACCTTTTTTTTTTTCTTTTTTTTTTTTTAATAAAGAAAACTAGGTGACATGTTGATGCAAATGAATTAGAAATTCTTGTGATCATGCCCAAGCATTATTGTGAGCAATGGTACTATTTTAGATGGAAATCGGTCTTCAAGCATTCTTCTATATCATTGTACCTATGATAATATGGGCTGTAAATAAAACAAACCGATCATGAACAACTCGGGCTCGACTTGATAAAAAGTTCATTCATATTTTTTTGTTAATAAATAAGCCAAGCTTGAGCCTTAGTTTTAGGCTCGTTTAATAAACAAGCCGAGCCTAATTTAAAAAATTTGTTCACGAACAAGCTTGTGAGCTATAAGGCTTGATACAAAACATTCAAGTATAAACTCATTTATAAGTTTATATGGGTTAACTAAATATACTCATTACACATATCTTAATAATAACATAGCTAACATGGGACCACTATTCATTACTTTAATTTTTTTCCTTCCCTCTAAATGACCAAGAACCATTTTAGACTTTAGTTAAATTTAAAAATAAATTAATTAATTAAGTGGGTCACATATGATTCTTCTCCATCAATCATTTAATGTAAAGTTATGAAACATGCTAGTATTTTCTCATTCATAATAGTTACAAACAAGTTTTTTTTTATTATTTTTTTTTACCATGTATTTTGAACAATTGTGTGTTGAAGTTGTAGACAAGGAAGGATGAAAGAATGAATTTAATTATGTAAAATTTTAATTTGAATAATGACTAATCATAAGTAGGACTAGACACATGATAAAATGAGTAAACTATTTTTTTTTTCTTCTTAATTTTAGAGATTTAAGTATTTGATAATATAATTTTCTTAGATCTCAAGCTCAAAAGCATGACTTGAGCTTGAGTTTGAGTTTGGCTTGACTAATTACCAAGCAAAGCCAAGCCAAACTTAAGCTTTTTGGCTTTTTCACGAGCTCAAGTTCAAACATGATTTTTAGGCTTGTCACTAGTTCAAGCCAAGTTTGAGCTTTTGACTTTTCTTTATAATCCAAACTTGAACATGCACTACTCGACAAAGCTTGGCTCGTTTTTCATTCTAGACACTTAAGACAACTTTATACATTCTATCTTCCCTTGACCAATGGTATAGCCAGAGTCTTATAAATATCTATTGTGGGTGGTGGAAACGTTTAAGGGAGGACGTAGCAGGATAGTACCATGATTGCACATGTTAGGTTTGACACCGGCTAATCCACCAAATTAAGTCTGACCCCTACACAAGTCTGGCACCAGCATAATTTGTTTGATAAGAAATGGGTCGTGGGTACTCTTTAAACACTCCCTAGTTTGTGTTCAGGATTTACAATATAATAAAACTATATTGGGTTTGATTTTTTGAGTAGTTAAATACAACAAAGTATGAAAATACTAATTTTGTGGTTTTCCAAAGAATGAAAAAGTAATGCAATTATTATTATTATTATTTTGTGAGAATAAAAAAGTAATGCAATTAGCTTGTGTTCTTCTTCTCTTCTTACTCAAAAAAAAAAAAGAAAAAGAAAAAGAGGTAGTGTATTCAGCATAAAATAGAAAGGTAAAAAACAAAAAAAACAAAAAAAAGGGATATGGTAAATTACGCACCAGGTAGGGGTCGAACCTACAACTTTCTGCTTGCTTTCAATAAATTAATATATAAATATTTCCCAAAAAAATTAAATCATAATTACCAAGTATTAAAAAAAAAAAAAAAAAAAAAAAAAAAAAAAAAACCCAGCCCCTTTCCCTCCGTATCTACTTTCTCCCTACAACCCTAGCTCCCTCTCTCTCTCTCTCAGAAAAGCTTTAAAGCTCTTTTGACCGTTTTGTCGTCATCACATCAGACGGTCCCCTGTACTTCTCCTCCAATCATATTCTGATTCTATTAATCACTTTCAATCATATCATCATCATCATCATCAAGTGACACTATTTTCTGTATTTTTTTACCAAACTAATATTTTGTTTTACACACGAATTAAATTAAAACAACAACAACAAATTAACAAAACCGTGCAAACGATGTCCGGCGGTTCCGACGTGGCCGATACCACTTCCCTATCCTGCGCTTGCTGTGCCAAACCTGCTCACCTTCAAACCGGCCCAGGATTCAGAATGAGTTAGAAAAAAGGAAGAAGTATATGCATGTATATGTGTACTTGGAAGACAAAAGCAAGAAAATTTTTAGGAAACTTACTCTTCACTGAGCTGCAGACACGGGATGGGGAGTTGTCTTCCTTTTACTGCCTCGTGTTCTGCTGACAGGAGAAACACTTACAGGAGGCTGAGGAATGGCAGACTTGGACTTGCTGACAGACTTAGGCTTGACAGGAAGTTTCTTGGCCGACGCAGGAATGTTTACAACTTTGACTTTCTTTTCCCAACCTGAGGGGTAATCACCTGTGTGCCAAAACCATCCCCTTTTCTCCTCGTTCCACTCGAAGATGGCAGAGCGGTTCTGTTTCCTAGCATAGGCCAACACGGACTTAGAAGGGAGGAGCAACCGAGGATTAGGAGAGATAACCATACTAAGTCCCTCAGGAGGAATAAGAGAGAAGCCGCGACTACCAGTCAACTCTGCATCAAACGAATTCATGACAAGCTGCCAATAGAGGTGCATAGCAGCAGTGCAAATACCTTCCCTCGAAGAACCAGCAACTGTGACTGCACTAAAATGCTCTCTCCAAAAGTCAAAAGCTGTATACCGAAAAAAGGGCCTAGCCGAAGTAGGGGACTCCGCGAGGATGGAGAGGTCATCCGGAATATCCTGATCCAGGCCAAACTGTCTCCTCACTCAGTTGGCAGGATAATGAACGAACCTAACACCCTCATTTGCCAAATAGGGCAGCCACCCAGGATTAGTGGTAGCCAAATATGTGATACCCGTCTCATCAAAGCCAGCCAACAGGGTAGTAGTACCAACGGTATTAACAAACTGACCCATTACCAAATCAGCGCAAGTGTAACCAGGACGCAACTATCTATAAGCTCTCTAGGAAAAATCAACACCCTCATCAAAGGACTCAATGACAGAATAATCGATGGGCTTCAAACCTGACTAAAGGAAAGCCAAAGGAAAATCAAGCTCAAACTTGCCACAAAAATCAGTAATGACCGGCGGACAAGATTGGTACTTCTCCTTAGCAAATTTGACAGGCCTACACTTCGCCAAGTATTGAGCACACCGCTCAAACAACAACTGCTGCAGAATAGTGCTGTGTACAGAAGAAGAAACAATGTGGCAGGAACCAGCCTGACTCTCATCACTCCGCAGGATGTCCAGTTGCATATATAAATGTCCCAAGAACATGGGGGCTAGCGGCAGACTCACCCCAGCAGATATTTTGATGGCCAAATGAAAATACAACGGCTTTATGGCATAATGGGGATGGGACCCAAAAACAAACTTCGAAAGCCAAAAAGCAATAAAGGCGGCACGACGAGCAACAGCAGAAAATTTGGAGGAGGAACTAACCCAATAAGACAGCTTAGCGTTTCCGGCCATCCTCTTCCTCAACTCTACTTCAATGTCTTCTTCTTCTTGGGAAAGTTCAATAGTGGCAAGATCAGCATCCCCGAGGATAGGCAAAAGAAGCTGATTGGCCACGTCCTTGAAAGTAACTGTGACTTCGCCGCAAGAAAAGAAGAACGTATGAGTGGTGGAACACCATCAGCAAACCAAATGGCGAAGGTTGTAGAGGTCTCGAAAATTGGAAAGGCTTCGGGAAAGAACGACGGCCTTTAGAACATCGGCCTGCTGAAGCAAACCCATGAAATGGGTATCCGATAACTCGCTGTCAACCCACTCTTTCCAACCCAAGGTGGTGCCAGACCCAAACTCAAAGTGAATAGGCACAGGGAAGGCGACGCCCTGACGAATGACCAAATCGGAGATGGAGGGAGACACCGGAGCCCAAGAAACATTAAGGTTTCGCCGGCAAAGAACGAGCCACACACAGCCCGGCGGCGGCGGCACATAATCTCCAAGAGCCTTAGGGAAATGAGGACTAGGACTATACCAAGGATCAATCAGAGGAGCGCACTCGCTGTCTGGGTCGCGCCGCGCTTCCTCCTCTTCGGAATGGTCCGAATCGGAGCGCACATCCTCTTCTTCTACTTCTTGTTCCATCGGAGGGTCCACGGCGACGCTTTTCCCTTTATGGCGGGAAGAAGCTTGAGTTTTCACCGGTGCCATGGCGTGAGGATTTAAACGGAGCAAGAGAGGGATGGGTGTTCGAGAAAAAGATGATGATGGGGAAAGAAAAATATTTTGAAATAAAAGAAGTTTGTGTTTGCGTTGGGAAGGGATTCTTCTCTTAAATACCTGAGTAATTAAGGCCGGCGTGAAGGGAGGTGACTGGTCAGCCATTGAGAAAGGGATGAAATTAATGAGGCAGCAGTTATGCTTTAAAGCAACTACCATTTTGAGAAATTTGAAGAGTTGTCACTGTTCACGGCAAGAAAAAAATATATATATATATATATATATATGTGTGTGCAGAAAGGAGTTCGTGGTTTCAAAAAGCCCGCGAAGGAAAAGAAAAAGTGGAAAAAGACAAAAAAGTCCTTCATTCACATATGAACCACAAGAACACTCCATATGTTCAGGGGGCTAAATGTTGAGGGTCATTTTTGTAAAGCCAGCCCAACCTAGGAAGGCAGGCAATAAGAGTGGCAGACATAGAATAAGACTATTAGGCCCAAGCGGCATAAAGAATAGAACACAGGCCCATAACACGAATAGATGGGTCTTGAGAAAGCAAATGGGCCCAAAGGGCCTGGAAAGAGAGAAATGACACACATGGGCAATGTATGGTATGAAAAAGCAAGAATGGGCCGCGGCAGGCCCGAGGCAATGTAAACAAAGAAAGTAGGGGTTGATGGCTAGCCCATGAACCCCAAGGATGAGTATGAGGAGATTGGGCTGGGGAAGCTCAATCAAGTTAGTAAAACCCCATGGGAAAGCAAAGTCAGTAAAATGGGCCAAGGAAGCCCAAGGAAAGTAAAAGGGCCGCAGGCCCAAAAGGAAAAAGAAAGGGACAATAGAGCCCATGAGTAAAAACACCAGCGGACTCTCTTGGGTCACTGGGGGAAAGAATGGAACGGCAGGCTTGAAAGAGGCCTAGTAGGAACATATCATCATGGCAGGAAATGCCAAGTAATGAAACAAGATATGAATATAAATCAAGAAATGGGCCAAGAAAGATGTGAAATCTAGTATTAAGAAAGGCCTAATCACAAAAGGAAGTAGTGAAAATACTCCAGCCCACATAAAAAAGAGATATGGTAGACGAATGCGAGCAAAGCTCCAGAACACAACAAACACATGGGCCGCAGGCGGGCCTTTTCAGACATACATAACAGGAAAGCATGCGCAAAGCCTAAGTGCTACCAGCCTGTACCCAGCCAATATGGGTCGTGGTGGGGCCACGGGTCAGTGGAAAGAGATAAAGGGGGGTGCGGTTTGGTGGTGGGGAGGGGGGAAAAGATTTATTTTGCGTTCCCTGTCCAAACCCTTTTGGGAGGTACGTCCTGCTGGGATGACAGACCGCCCAAAAGAGGTAAGATTGGGGAGGGAACGTTGGGTGCATGCCATAGGAAGAGAGAGAGAGCATTTAAGTCACGACAAAGAACAGTGCCACGGCGAACAGAAAACAACACCAACCTGTCTTTGTCTGGCAAGGGTAAGCAGTGTGCAGATGGTGGTCGGCAAGCATGCCCAGACTAGACAAAGGCCGTTAAGGGGTGAAATGGTAAAAAACAATCACGGCAGGCCCTGTAAAAGGAGCCTTGCCTTGCCCTGTAAAAGGGACCAAAAAACAGAGGAAGGAAATCATAGAAAGAAAACTAAGAGAAAAAGGAAAAAGAAAAGAAGGAAAGATAAGAAAACAACTTGTGAGGATAATGGGCATGTACAATAAATCTTTTCTTTCCTCTCCCCCTCAAAATCACACTCTCTAAAGGAATAATTAAGCAGTAAAACTTTTCTTCACGCATCCATCGTTTAGGTCCGATTCCCTCAAAGTTATTAATCCCCACGGCAGGATATTCTCCTGGGAGGTTAGTTTCATTGAGAGGAAGCGTTCTTCCTTTTTGAACGGGAGCCATCACAGACTCGGTTTTTGACTTGATGTTTATCTTTGATTAAACTTCCATCGTTGTTCAGTCCATTGTTCTTTCTTTTAAAAGCCATTATTATTGTTGCTACTATTACTACTGTGATATTCGGTCGTTATTATTGTTGAAAGTTACTGTACTTTGCTTTCTTTTTATTGTCATTATATCTGCCTGCCGTAATCTTATTGTAATAGCTCCGCTTGCTGTAAAGGGTATTCCTGGCAGAGAAGGTTAAGTTTGTGCCAAGCCGGCCCAAAGTGAGTTCTAGTTGGGCCGATCTCAACTTCCTTACTCAGAAGAAATATTCGGGCCCATCACCGCAGAGGGAAGCCTAGCCCAAATACAAAAAATGCCCCTACAAAAGGTTATCATAAAGAGTGAATGACATAAGTTGAAACTATTTCAAAAAAAAAAAAAAAAAATTTGTTGCACACATCCATTCGGTTATTATCTTGAGAACATGATTTCAACCAACGCACACACGACTTCATACATACCAATGTGTAATAACAAGTGCTCTTTATTATTTGGGCTCATAAACAATAAAATTGGCAAAATATTTGTACATGGGCTTGTATAATTAAGGCTTTTTGGTCATTCATAGGCCCCATGAGATAACTAAACTTATTGTTTGCCTCACGCTTTAAAATCAGGAAATGACTAGTTTTTTTACTACTACTACTGTTAAGATCATACATACATACATACAAGACTTGTTGAGAAGTGAGAATTGAAGAAGAAAGAAAGACGATCTCTCATCAAATCTCATGGCTTTGGAAGAAGAGAAAACGGAAATGGAAATGGCAGTGAAGGACATTGAAGAAGAAGGAGGAGAAGAAGAAGATGATGAGCTCGGTTCTAAGGAGAGAGTCCTTTACAAATACTTCCTCCTTGAATGGAAGCTCGTTAGCTCCCTTCTCAACGACATCGTTTCCCATGGCCGCGTCACCGACCCTTCCTCTGTCTACACCATCCGATCCATCGTACTCTCTCACTCTCTCTCTCTCAGACCCATTTTTTGTTTCGCTCAGATTGATGTTTTTTTTGTGTTTGTTTTGAATATGTATTATGTTTATAAATGTGGGAATGAACTTTTAGGATCACAATGTGACACCTCTGCTGTTTGTTCTAGTTTTGGATTTGGAAGTTTCTTTGTGTTCCATGTCTTTTTTTCTATTAATTTCACATTACATTCTCTGTTTTACGCCTAATTTAATTTAATTTATATTTTTTTTGAAATGACTTAAAACATGTCAAATGTATTTCCTTTATAGTATTTTTCGCGCTTATATGCGAAAAAATGGGCATTGTTGTTGGAGGGGTTCTTTGTTGCTGCCTCTGGGGATTAGAATCATGTGTTTCAAGCGTTTTAATCTTAGTCTTTAGTTTTAATTATGTTAATGTTGGAGATTAAAACACTTGAATGCCCGTCATGAGTGTAGATTGCTTAGCCCGTGAGAGGTGAATGTCCCTAAGATTACTTCGCAACTGGTTCTGGCAGGTGGGGTCAGTTGTCTGTCTAGAGGTGAGTCCAAAGGGTTCTTCTTTAGAAAGGTTCTCTAAGTAATCAGGGAAAAAAAAAAAAAAAAAAAAAAACTTAGGATAAATTGCTTAGCCTGTTAGGGGTGAAAAGCTCTTGGATTACCCGTAACTGGTTCTGGTGGGTGGGGTCAATTGCTTGTTGGAGTTTGATTAACGGTGAGGATAGTTGTAGAGTATGCTTTGTGACGTGCAACTAATCTAAGTGAAGTTCTCCTACATCATCAAAAAAGAAAAACTTGAAATACATGGTTATGGTCGTAGTGGCTATTGGCTACTGTACCTCCAAAAACACAGAGGTGTCATGGGATTTTCCATTTGGTAGTCTAAAATTTTCTGATTCCTATGGTCTCACTGTATTTTCTTCATAATATACAGCGGGTATTTTTTTTTTTTTTTTTTTCCTTTATTGGCTTGGTGATTCTTGAGTTACAGCTCTCTATGGCTATTCTATGCATGCGTGCAGATGCAAAAAATTTGCACATGTAATATGTTCACACAAATCTATAATGGTGTCTCATTCTATATTATGAGAGTTTTCATGTCAAACACCCCATTCTCGTGTTGAAGCTTGCATGTAGTTTTCTATTACAATATGTGTAGGTTGTGCTTTGGTTTCTAATATTGAACAGAAAATGATACGTTGGACACCTTAATTAATTTTTTTCCCCTGGTATCTATATGTTTGAATTACATGTTCAGGACCTTAAAAACTATGCAATGCATTTTCTATTGTTTAAGAAACTATTTGCCTTTTAGTTTGAAATATTTCCCTACTGGTTCTGCAGATGGATAAGTATCAGGAACAGGGTCAACTACTTGAGCCTTACCTGGAGAGTATAGTTTCCCCTCTGATGCTCATTATCCGTACTAAAACAATTGAACTAGGGGTAGCTTCAAAAGAAATTCTTGAAATAATCAAGCCTTTATGCATTATTATTTATTCTCTGGTCACAGTTTGTGGATACAAGGCTGTTATCAAGTTCTTTCCACATCAAGTTTCTGATTTAGAACTGGCTGTATCTCTATTAGAGAAGTGCCACAAGACAAATTCAGTGACATCGTTACGGCAGGAAAGTACAGGAGAGATGGAGGCAAAATGTGTAATACTTTTGTGGCTTTCTATACTAGTTTTGGTTCCGTTTGATATCTCCACCATTGATACTAGTATTGCAAACAACAGTAATCTGGGTGAACTTGAGCCAGCCCCTCTGGTATTGAGGATAATAGGGTTTTCTAAAGATTACCTTTCAACTGCTGGCCCTATGCGCACTATAGCCGGATTGCTGCTCTCAAAGCTTCTTACACGTCCAGATATGCCAAAGGTCTTTATGAGGTATCTATCCCAATGCTTATAGAAATGTTGTTGAAGCATTTGGCCAATTTGTCTCGTGTTGTGTTTCTTATAATGTTATACCTATAGGGGTTAGTGAATCATTTGACTTTCCAATGAAATACTAGCTGACCAAGGCTTATTATACCTTTAAACAGAAACAATTATTAGTGATGGTTCGTGTTGTGTGTCTTATAATGTTATACCTATAGGGATTAGTGAATCATTTGACTTTCCAATAAAATACTACCAAGCAAGGCTCATTATGCCTTTAAACAGAAATGGTTATTAGTGATGGCTTTTTGTTTTTGATAGGTAATATGAGTACTATTATTGATGAAATAATAAAAAAGAAACATACAATGTGCTCATGAGGATGAACAACAGCAAATCAAAAACAGAAAACAAATAGAACAGCAATCAGGAAACTAAACAAAGGGAAGAGAAAATCTGTAGAAGAGAAGAACAATCTGTAAAACCCCAGCATCGAGACCAATCAAAAAGGCTATGCTGACACAAACCTTTTAACTCAACCAAAGACTTCTCAGAATCTTCATAGGAACAACAATTCCGTTCCAAATAGTCCACATTAGACAACCTGGAATTAAAATATGCTTCCCAAGCCAATGGCTCCAACAAAATAATACTTCCGCCACAGAGCAAGCAAGACCCACTGAATACTGAAAGGCATCATTTAACAGCAATCCATTTCTTCTATTATTCCAGACACAAAAGAAAAAACATTGTAAACTCTTGTTTTTATTTTGCCTCTTATGGTATATTTTATAAAGAACCTTTCTCAGTGGACACGTTTTCACATTTAGGTATTGATTTTTGGAGTCAGGTCCTTGTATAAAAGTGTATCCTGTAATTATTATGTTGTATTGATTATGTACTAATACTTTCTCCTTTGGTTAATTTGGGCTGTGTGATTGTAAACCTTTTTCCAAACTAATTTTGTTTAGTACATAATTTTACTTTTCTCCTTAAGCTGACATGTTTCTTTTTGTAACTTCTTCAGCTTCACTGAATGGACACATGAAGTCCTATCTTCTGTCACTGATGATGTCTTAAATCACTTCCGGGTACTTGGTGCTGTTGAAGCATTGGCTTGTATTTTCAAGGTTTGCTTTTGATTCTTTTCATTTCATAGCAATCCATGGTAAAGTTCCTCTTTTAAACTTAAAAAAAGACGATGACTGAAGAATCTTTTGCTAACGAGCTCTTGCTCAAATGGCACCACCTTCCCTTGTAAGAGCAAGGTCATCATGGGTTTAAGACGCCCCGAGTTCATATGTAACATATCAATGATATACTAGAAAGTCACTGTCATAAAGTGTGGAAGTCCAAAATAGAATTTTCAAATCATTTGTTATGAATGCTCTCCCAAATTTTTCTTTTTTCAAAGAACAAATAAACAACTTTTACTGTATGCTGTTTTATGTGGAACCTAGTGCAGTTTATTTTTAAACAATTAGGCTTGCTTTCTTCACCATCCATGACATAGCATGTAGTTCCTTTACCTGGATGTTTAAAATTCCATGATGATGATCCTAGCTGGAATTGACAAAAACTGCGGCCAAGAATCCTTGCTTGACTCTGACTTGCAGCTACACACTGGTTTGAAACTTGGGTTGCAAGGATAGATGTTCTGTTCCTCCTGTTTTACCCCAACTAACTTATGGTTTTCATCTTTGTTCATTCAGTCAATTGAATCACTGACGTCTCTGAATCTGAGTGGGAAATGAAGCTTGCAACAGTTTTTGCTTTGCTAACAAAATATGCTGAATGTGATGTTTATTCTCTCTTTAAGTTGGCAACACTAAGTTCATTTTTTTTTTCAATTAATTAAGACATCATTCTGATATATAATATCCAGAGCTATACACTGCACCATTCTTATTTTCATTCTAGTGATGCCCAATATTAAAATCTGCCTTTTCAAGTACTTGCATCTCTTATGCATCATTTTTTGTAGACAGGCTGGTGGTCGAAAACTCTTGCTTGATGTGATTCCAATGGTTTGGAAGGACACTTCAGCATTAATCAAGTCCAGTGCTGCAACTCAGAGCCCTTTACTTCGCAAGTATTTGGTGAAGTTAACTCAGCGGATTGGGCTTACTTGTCTCCCTCATCGGTCTCCTTTGTGGCGCTATGTGGTTAGTCATGCTGAAGATTTGATTATTCCAGTTCTAAACCTTATTGTCTCCCTTAGAGGATTGAGCTTTCTTTGCATATAGCAACGTGTTAAGATATTAATATCTTGTATGCTTTGCCGTTCATTCCATTGGGTTTGCTGTGTATGTCTTTGGTTGTTATTTGCTTTGTAGTTGGAGTTTATAATTGTATTTCTTGTATGCTTCACTATGAATTTTTATTATTATTTGGGGCATATTCAATTGATGCCTAGGATGGTGATGGAGTGTTGGCAGGCTTGAACAGGAGGTTTGGATACAGAATGGATGTGGTATTGCATAAATTGATTGATGGATACAAAATGTTACATTCTTAGCTCTCTTTAAAACTTGCATTTGATGTCTTCAAATATGTATTTATCAATAGATAAAGCCATTTTGAGCCTTTTTTTTGGTGGGGTAATGGAGCTAGCATTTTAAATTTTTAAAGAGAAAGGTACAAACAGATGGCCTGCTTTTGGGTATAAGAGCATAAAATGCTTAGCTTGTAAGGGGTGAATTCCCATGGATTACCTTGCAACTGGTTCTGGTAGGTGGAATTAGTTTCTCGTAGGTTTTATTGGCTAGAAGCAAGCCCAAAGGACTCTTCTTTAGAAAGATTCTCAATGTTGTCTGAAAAAAAGGGTACAAACAGAAGGCCTATGTATACTGAGAATAGGGCTACAAAATGGTGAAGTAAAATGTGCTTTTTTGTTGCATGTCAGTATTGTCTCAGTGCCATATATGATTGATAGCATGCTGTTTGTCGAAATATATAAAAATAATATTAGTTGAGCAAAGAGTTATAGTTGTATGCTATTTGGGACCTTTTTCCTCCTTTCTCTAAAATTTTTCAAAAATATTACAGAACTAAGTCTTGTTATGTGATCGACAGCAAGTTCTTTATTGAATGTATATTAAAATGTTGTTAGTTGAGTAGAAAGTTAAAGGTGTCTGCTATTTGGGCCTTTTTTTTTGTTTTGGAAAGTTTTTAACAATATTACAGAACTAAATACTGTTTTATTTAATATTCTATTTTTGGTAGAAATGTTTTGATTTGATAAGAAAAGTTTTATTCAGAAAAGACTACTTCATTAAAAAGATGAAGTAGCCAATATATATATATATATATATATGTATGTATGTATGTATGTATGTATACATGTATAGACAACAGAACACTGGAAAAGAAATAAAAAAAATTATGTACAAGAAGAAAGGAATCTATGAACAGTGGAATAGATTCCCTAGACGTAAATCCCCATGCACAAGATCAATCAAATACAGTCCTTGCAAATAAAGATAGGAGCTGATCCCCGGTTAACTCCATATCTTCAAATATACAATCATTACGCTCCCTCCAAATAATTCACATCACACATTGTGATACCAAATTCCAAATATTTAATTAGTGCTTTCCCAACTAGTTTCTCCATCCTGCCAATAAATCAATAACCCTTTTGGGTAAAGCCCAATCAATGCCAAACAAACTAAAGGAAAAACTCCATAACTGATAAACCTTGTGACAATGCAAAAAGAGATGATCAACATTCTCCTTCACTACACCGGCATAGGCAGCACCAATCCACAATTGTGATGCCCCTTTCTCCTTAAATAATCACATGTGAGTATCTTCCCGCTCACAGCTGTCCAAACAAAAAAGACACTTGACGTGGAGCCTTTGTGCCCCAAATACTTTTCCGTAGAATAATAGTAGAGCTATATCCCCTCGGAGCACCATAAAAGGACTGTATGTCAAAATCCCCCTTTGACTTCAACCTCCACCTCATCCTATCCCCATCCTCTTTTGGAGGATTCTGTGACTCCAAAGTGTGATGAAAGGCCCCCACAGTGGAATAGATTCCTCCACATCATGACTCACCAACATATCTGGTACAAATGTGTATTTAGACATGCCTCTTTCTGTGCTATTAATTATCTCCTTTCCTATGTGCCTTTTTTTTCTGCTCACTTTATGCTACTTATTCTATTGGCATTATCAAGAATATTGAAGGATCCACTTGATGGTGTGTAATATTATCTCACATCCTGTCCTTTGTTTATCTGGCTAACAACCGCCCCCCTCCCAAAAAAAAAAAAAAAAGAAGGAAAATACTACCACCAGCACCAAATGAGTCATCATTAGTATGCTAGTTGATTTCTGGGTTTATATCTGTTTTTAATGCCATTCTGTTGTGATGTTCTTTTGGAAGGTTGTAATTTATAAGTTGTATTGGGCTTCCAAATAATATGTTACTTTTGTTACCTTTGCACCATGCATACAGGGCAGAGCTAGTTCATTTGGAAAGAATATTTCTTTGCCTGCATCCAGAAAAAATGATCAATGCAGTCATGGTCCAGATGTAGACTCCTCTAACTCGGAAGAAAGTTCAGATTACATGCAAGATGAAGATATGGATGTTCCAGATATTGTAGAAGAGATAATTGAGATGTTGCTCTCTGGATTGAAAGATACGGTATGTCTGAAGGGTGAGAATCTGTGGTGAACTTGATTATTTTCTGATGTAGACTAAGTTTCCCAATAGTGGAAATTTTGAAATCATACATTGCTGATCTCTAGTTTCCAGTCATCTTGATTGGTCTAAATGTAGATGCATGACATCTCTCATACATATTCACATACTAGAACCTTACAGATTTTTTAAGATGGTAGTATGGTACTTGGGAACTATTATTTCTCATACTTGGGGATATAGTTTGATATTGATTCTCCTCATTATTGTGAGATAAATAGTCAATGTGTATGTTGATACTTGATTTCCATATGAATGAAGTGTAAGGGGTGAAACTGTGGAAGAGAGAATGAGAGCAACTAAACACTGAATGGTTGAGAGCTTTAAAGCTCCCAGGCATGAGCATAAACTGCTTAGCACATTAGGGATTCGCCCTTGGATTACCTGACAATTGGTCCTAGCAGGTGGGGTCAGTTGTTCGTAGGTTTTACTAACTAGAGGTGAGTCCAAATGGCTCTTTTTTAGATAAGTTCCTTAGGTTACCAAAAAAAAAAAAAATGGTTGAGAACTTTAAAATAGTGCGGATGCAAAACATATTAATCATTTTAGCAATTATTCAGATATAGTATGAAGCAAATTAATGCTGTAAATTTAGTTGAATTATATAACATAGCTGCAAAAAGGCAAAATAAGTGCATTGTATTCCTTTCAATTGGATCAATGACATCTAGTTAGGAGTACGTTCCATCCCACTTTTCCTTCCCATGGGGCTGGGTAGAAAACAAACAGAGAGTTACAATGAGTACATTCCATCCCACCTTTCCTTCCCATCCGAACAAGGGAACTATCCTTCCCTCCCCTTTTTGCATTATTTACTATTCCTCTCTACCCCCTTCTTCCACTATTTCTAAATGCACTCTTATGTTCTACATGATTCATTAATTTCATTATTTATTTATAGATTTATACTGCTGATCTGATATTGACATTGCTGTGATGGTAATGCAGGACACTGTAGTGCGTTGGTCTGCTGCAAAAGGTATAGGCCGCATAACTTCACGTCTAACATCTGTGCTTTCAGAAGAGGTCCTTTCATCTGTCTTGGAGCTGTTTTCACCAGGCGAGGTAAAATAGGGCAGTTGCTCTCTTTTGCAACTTGTTTCCCATGAGAATACAAATTATGTCTAGAGTTGTGATGACATGTCATATATTTCCAGGGTGATGGATCATGGCATGGAGGTTGCTTAGCACTGGCTGAACTGGCACGTAGAGGATTGCTCTTACCTATAAGTCTTCCCAAAGTTGTACCTGTTGTTGTGAAGGTTGTACCTATATATACATAAAGCTAAGACCAGTGAATTTGATGTTTTCTTAAAGCATTTAACTTCTGGAATTTTTTTCTTCTTCTGTGAATATGGATATTGTTTTACTTAGTTCATTAAGACATGGCTTCCTTTTCCTATATACTCATCCATGTCTGGCATATTAGTATTAAGTGTAAAATGTCATGAAATTTATTTCTTCTGAAGATGTCATATTTGAAGAAGTTTTCTCACTGGATGATGTGACCTTAAGTTCCATTTAAAATTTGTTTTTGTTTTTGTCCACTTGGTGCTAATTCCTTTTGATTTCCAGATTGGTCTAGACTGGAAAAAATTTAAGAGACATTGAAGTATAAAGTTATGTTACAGTCAGTCGGGTACTTAACTCTAGTGTGGTGCAGTTAGTCTTCTGTAGTATTTCATCAAGGAATAGTGCTCTATACTTCTCAAAAAAAAAGAAAAGGAATAGTGTTCTATGCTTTCAAATTTGTCTAAACATTGTATTCCAATCCTCAAACCAATTTGTTAGTTATAGTTAATAGTTCTAGTCCTTGTTATTGTGTCAATGATTGTTTTTTTTTTTTTTTCGTTCTTTTTTCTTGAAAAGCTCTTGTCAAAATAGATGAATTTGATATGTGGTGAAATTTAATGTTGTAATGGCTTTTACATGTCTTTGCCTTATTCAATGTCTCTGCTCTTTCTTGATTTATATTTTTCACAAGACATTTTTTCTAAAGACTCAGGTCGGAAAGATAAAAACCTTGGCACAGATACCTATATTGCAACATCAGTACTGATAAATTAATCTTTTTAACAGGCACTACATTATGATATTCGAAGAGGTCCACATAGTGTTGGATCTCATGTGCGTGATGCTGCTGCCTATGTTTGTTGGGCCTTTGGGCGTGCATATTATCATGAAGATATGAGAACCATATTAGAACAGCTTGCTCCACATCTTCTAACTGTGGCTTGCTATGACCGTGAGGTGCTGAAATGCCGCTTCAACATTTTTTGTTTAGCTCTGTGATTTTAATTTTTTTCAGTTTTTGATAGTACCATCTCTAAATCTTTTAAAGTCTGATGCTTAGGTTAACTGTAGAAGAGCAGCTGCTGCTGCTTTCCAGGAGAATGTTGGAAGACAAGGGAATTACCCACATGGCATTGATATTGTGAACACTGCAGATTATTTTTCACTTTCTTCGCGAGTAAACTCTTACCTTCATGTTTCTGTCTGTATTGCTCAATATGAGGGATATCTTTATCCGTTTGTGGATGAACTGCTGGACAACAAGATCTGTCACTGGGTATGCTCAAACCACTTTTCATGCATTGTTTTAGCTTTGTATATTTGAAATAGCAATGACAAAGACAAAGGGGACTGAAGCCAATTTAGATTCAGAAGTTCTAGACAGCTAGGATTAGGTTGTGGTGGGAAAAAGGCTGAAAAATAGAAAGGAATAAAGGGTGAAAAGGAATGGTAGGATCTGGGAATTAAATAAAGGAGAAAACCTAAGGTTTGGGTTGCTGTTCCCAGGGCTGTGAACAAAAACCCGATTATAGTAATTTCCCTCCTTGTTTTGTGCGTGGGGGGCTATTTTATGGATTGGTGGTTTAGGGTTTAAAAACTGAAAAATCAATGTGTGGCTGTAAGGCTTCAAGTTCTTGAAAATTTAGGGATGAAGAACAGAAAGATAAATTTCTAGCATTACACCTAGGGTTTCCTCAACATCACACCTCGGAGAAAGGTTGCATCAAACAAATCTCAAAAAAACTTTATAACTTCTCAAAATTTAGAAAACATATTCTTCCCCTTCAATAGAAAAAATGATATCCTAATGCCTAGTTGTATTAGGACTTGGGCTTTGATAAGTAAATCCTAACTAAATATTTAAATCACAACTAAAACCTAATAACATAATCAAAACCCAAAGACCCAATGAATCAATTTGCCAAGCCATGTCTAGAAACCAAAAAATTACCGAAGTGCCTGACAGTTAAAAATGACTAAAATGAAATGTTAGAAAGACAATGATGGTTTTATTATTTTTGGGATAATCAAGTGAATTTCATTGAAAGACACTGAGAACAAAAACACCGTACAGGGCAAGCTGACAAAATATCTAAGCAGTTTAACCAGCATTAGGCCTAAATGACAGAAACTAACACTGAAACCCCATCTACAACATATCTCTCTGATTTCATCAGAATAGGAATATGAACTTTTTGAACTCAATTCTAGCTCTTAGTTGCTTTCTGATGGCAAAAATTATATTGTTATATGTCTCTCAGAGTGAATGCATCCCTTATGTAGAATAACATTTCTCAGCTTCCAGATGTGGTGCACAGTAGCAATAAATCCTAGCTTACAAGTTATAGCCTTTAAACTTCTTCCTTTCCAATTGTTTCCTGCCCAGGTGGCGTCATCTTTGCTAATGCCAACCCACTGCACTAATGCTTCTTCTTGCAACACCTTTCACCCATGTTGAATCCAACAGAAATCAATAATCCATCTGGGTTCTTATGTCACAGAACCTTTATCATCAACCCTTGGCAGGTCATCAACCATGTGATCCGCCTGTCCGAGCTGCTTCTTCAACTGGGATACATGAAATACTGAATGCAACTGTGACTACTGCGGCAATTTTAAGCGATAAGCCACCTTCCCCATTCACTCAAGGACTCTAGGACTCTTAAGGGCCCATAAAATATTGGAGATAGCTTCATATTGTCACGAACCCAAATTGACAATTGCCTGCACTGTTGGAGCTTGAGAGAGATCAAATCTCCTAGCTCAAACTCCAGCTCATGTTAGTGCCAATTGGAACTAATCTTCATACGGTTTTGAGCTGCCCTTAAATTTTGTTTTGTGCATACCACTCACACAACATTTCTTTGACTTGAGCAACTGCGGTGGACACATATTTGTAATTATGCACTGTTGGAGGTGGTTGGCCGCTTCAAATGTATTCATTTGGGTGGCTGTTTGTTGGATTCCATCCTTTCAAAATGTCTTTGGAGATGATTATTGTAATATTGCCGCCCCCTTAAACAACCTTAAGTTCCTTGAAAGTCAAATTTGGACATGTTCATTGCCAATATACTCTGTAAGATCAAGGTGGAGGGTTAGGTAAGGTCGTAGGTTCAAGACCCATTAGATACACATGTAATTATCTATTAAATATAATAATAATAATAATAATAATAATAATAATAATAATAATAAACTATGGGCAAGCATATTGCATATACATAAACCTTTTTTCTGTTCTTTTCTTTTTTGTAATCATTCCTTACCGGAAGGAAGAACATGAATTTTTTTTTGTAGGGACTAGGAGATTGGATCCCTAATTCTCCACCTTCTCTGTTTTCACTAAGCCTATTGTTTTGTTTTTTCCTTTTTTTCCTTCCTTATGGAAACATTGTAGTTGTTGAAGTTATTTTCTAATCATATTCAAAATTTATTACAGTAACAGATCACATGGAAATATTGTTGGCATATAGTATCATGATTGTCATCATTATTCTTATTTTGTTAGATAATAGTTCAAAGAATACATAAATTACTCATGATTGATGTCATTAGGAGAAAGGCTTGAGAGAACTTGCTGCGGAGGCCCTTTCTGCTCTTGTCAAATATGATCCTGAATACTTTGCAGACTCTGTAGTGGAAAAAATAGTTCCTTGTACTCTCTCAACTGATTTGTGCATGCGCCATGGTGCAACTTTAGCTACTGGTGAACTTGTTTTGGCGCTACATCGATGTGGTTATGTTCTTTCCTCTGGTTGGTACTCTTACCTTTTTTAAACTTACGTTAGTTGATCTGAATCAGAGTGCAAGTAGAACTTAAAAATAGTTGTTACACACTTGTGTTTATGAGCCTTAGATTTATTGTTGTCTAATTGACATAGGACAAATTAGGCTTAAGAAGATTTGTGGATTTTGGATCTAGAACCCCTTGAGAAGAAGGGTTAGGGTTTAAACTCCAAATAAATAGAAAGCAAAGGACCACAGCTCCTTAGCAATACCACAATGAAGTAAGAGATGTTCAATTGATTCACCACTAGACTTACACATACAGCACTAATCTGCAAGGATCAAATTCCTTTTAATGAGATGATCCACTTTTAAAATTTTCACAAAGCCATGTCCGAAAAAATTAAGCAACCTTTGAGACTTTGTTACACCAAATACTTTTCAAAGTGATCTTGGTGAAAACATAATTGTGTGCTCTAAATTAAGGAAAGCTCATAAAATTTAAATTTAATAGTTTGTCTTGTTAGCTGTTTTCAGCTGTCAGTAGTATGTCATCTTCTGTATCTAAGCTTATAATTATCTTTGTCCAATTTCTCTCTTATAGATAAACAGCATCGTATTGCTGGTGTAGTTCCTGCTATTGAGAAAGCACGACTTTATCGTGGAAAGGGTGGAGAAATAATGCGTGCAGCTGTTTCTCGGTTCATCGAATGTATCTCTTCATCTCATTTGTCTTTGCCTGAAAAGATAAAACGAACTCTTCTTGATACTCTCAATGAGAATTTGAGACATCCCAATTCTCAGATTCAGGTAATTGTCTTTTAACATGGGATTTTCTTGTCTATCCTTGTATGTTTCTGTGATGCCTTGAATTTGTCAACCAATTTTGCCATATGATGTACAGAATGCTGCTATTAATGCTCTGAGACACTTTTTTGGAGCATACATGGTTGCTGCAGACATTGGAGGTACTGGTGATATATCGTCCAAGTACCTGCAATTGTTGACTGATCCAAATGTTGCTATCAGAAGAGGATCTTCCCTGGCTCTTGGTGTTTTGCCTTATGAGCTTTTGGCTAAAAGGTGGAGGGATGTGCTTTTGAAACTTTGTAGCGCTACTGCTATTGAGGTGCAGTTAATAGAAGTTGCAATTGTCATTGAAATTTCCACTGTTATAGAACTAATGAATGAATAACATTAATAAGTTATTTTCTATGTACAGGACAACCCTGACGATAGGGATGCTGAAGCACGCGTAAATGCTGTAAAAGGACTCATATCAGCGTGTGAGACACTAACTCAGACTAGAGAAGATTCTAATATCCATTCTTGGGAGGATGACTTGTCTCTATTTCTTCTGATTAAGAATGAAGTGATGATGAGTTTATTTAAAGCTCTAGATGACTATTCTGTTGATAACAGAGGTGATGTGGGTTCTTGGGTCCGTGAGGCTGCTATGTATGGCCTTGAGAAATGTATATATATCCTCTGTAAGAGAGATTCCATTGGTTCTGCTAGAAAATCAGATGAAGTTGAATCCTCCGTATCAGAGCTGCCTGATTGTGATATGGTCAAAACTAACCAGATGGACTCACTTTTTGATGCAAATCTTGCTTCCATTATAGTTGGAGGAGTTTGTAAGCAAGCTGTAGAAAAGATGGATAAACTAAGAGAAGCAGCTGCAAAGGTTCTCCAGAGGATTTTGTACAACAAAACAATCTATATTCCTTATATACCTTATAGGGAAAAGCTAGAAAAAATTGTTCCTAATGATACAGATATAAAATGGGGGGTAAGTATACACATCTCTTCTATAGTGTACTTGGAAAGTTAGTTGAGTATGACATAAAGACCATTTTGTACTTGCTTGTAGGTACCCACTTTGTCATATCCACGTTTTGTGAAGCTACTTCAATATGATTGTTATAGTAGACCTGTCCTATCTGGGTTAGTTATCTCCACTGGTGGGTTGCAAGAATCTCTGAAGAAGGCATCAATTTCAGCATTGTTAAAGTTTCTTCAAGCAGTTGAACCTGAAGACCTCAATGAGAAAAGATCCAGAGAGTTCAAGCTATCTACTGATATCCTTTGGATTCTTCAACAGTACAAAAGATGTGATAGGGTGATTGTTCCCACTTTGAAGGTAATATCCATGGTCTTGATAGAAAACATGAATTTAATGATAGAGATATTAATGACGGGCTCTTGTCCACAATTTGTTCTCTATGATTTAGTCACCTACAATGTTGCAGTTCTAGAATAATGCACCACAGCTTTTGTTCATTGGATTTTTAAACAGTATTATGATGTGGCTTGCTCTGATTGCAAGCTACAAAATCCATAAATAACTGAATAGTAGATGATCTTGTTTCCTGATTTAAGCCCACTCGTTTCCTGCAGTAGACAGATTATATCTTAATCTCATTTAGGGAGTATCTAATCTAGCCATGGAAGATTAATTTGCTATTACTTTGCAAATTCACCTAATAAAGAATTAATTTACGATGTTCACATTTCATGTGGTTTTAAAGGTCTAATTATGTGTCTTTATTTTGTTAGTTATGGTCAATTTTATAATCAGGGGCAAATCAGTAAAAGGGTATTTTGGTAGTTTAATTGAGTCTATAATTTTCTAGGAGATCCTTAGTATCTTAGGATTTATTTTCTTTGTCTAAGTTAGTATTTTATTAGGTTATTGTTTACTGTTCAAACTAGGAGTCCTAATACTATTAGCACAAGAAAGAGTCTTTATATATTTGTGCTCGATGTACACAGAGGAGATAGAATTGATTGATAAAATAATTGAGTATTTTGAGTATTGAGGCATGTTGGCCATAGGGCTTTCCTCCATTTCTCTTATTTCCTTTCCTTCCCCCACAAACACCCCCCCCCCCCCCAGTTTTTATTTTCTCATGGGTACTGTTCACACTGTTCACAGATTGGAAAAAGTTTACTTCTGTTTCTTTTTCTTCTTTTTTCAATCATAAATCAAATCATTTCTGTTTTGAATCCTAGGTTGAAAGCTTAGATCAGGGTGTGGGGTGACCATAACACCAAGCAGGAGTGAGAGTGGAGGAAGGGTATCTTTTATATTAATGCCTTGAAGCAAGAGCATGGACAGAGCATCTAGTGTTTTTTTTTTTTTTTTTTTTTTTGATAAGTAATAGAATTTTATTGAAAATGAAAACGGCTACTCTATGTTTGCGATGATGAACATAAAGCACCTTGGAAAAGTACAAGTAAATCAATCAGAAAATCTAAGAGAAAGTTGGAAATCAAAAATTAAAGTACAAAATTAGTAAACCCCATTTCCTAGACCAATCAAACAAGGTACAGAGCAGAAAAGATTTCAATTGATCAATAGGTCTCTCAATCTCCTCAAAAGTGCAACTGTTTCATTCCTTCCACACTAACCAGATCACACAAGCAGCCACCAAATTCCATACATTTGAAGAATGTTTCCCAAACCAGTTGCGCCAACCAAAGAGAAGGGATGCTACCTTGTCCGGCAACACCCAATTAATCCCAAAAATCATAAATACTTCACTCCATAGAGTATAAGCAATCTCACAATTGATCAAAAGATGATCCACTATTTCTCCATTGCACCAACACATACAAAACCAGTTGACTAGCAATAATCCCCTCTTATTGAAGTTGTCAATTGTGAGAATCTTACCCCATGTAGCTGACCACAAATAGAACGACTTTCTTAGGGTCCTTAGCATACCAAATACTCTTCCATGGACACAAATGAGTATTAGTACCATGGACGGCATTATAAAAAGAGCGACCATCAAATTTACCACTCCTAGTCAACTTCCACATCAACTTATCATCTCCTACCCCTTAGGCAATTTTGTATAAATATGATCTAAGAATTAGTACACTGCCTCTGTCTCCCAATCATGAAAATCCCTATGAAAACGCCGATTCCAACTTCTCATTGTCACCTGTGATGGGGGGTCTAACACACACAGACTAAAGAATCCTTATCCGCTAAGCAATCAAATAGATCAGGGTATATATCCTTTAGAGGAAGACGATCACTCCAAGGATCATACCAAAACCGTATTTGATTGCCCTCACCAACCACAAAAACTACATGTGGTAAAACATTATCCCAACCTGCTCTGATGCTTTGCCTCATCCCACAACTGTTCGTCCCTCTACTAGCATTTGTACACCATCACCCTCTATCCTCACCATATTTGGCTACAATGACCTGATGCCACAAATGAGTGGCTTCATGCCCAACAACAAACTAAATGGGAGAGCATACCTTATACCATGCCACCAACGTACTTGAATTCATCATCCAAAGCTCCCACAAGAAGTTCCTTTGTATTTTTTCCAATCTATCAGCCAAGACTTGGGAATAGTAAATAAAGAGAGATAATATGTTGGTAGGCTCAATAATGTACTCTTTAAAAGAGTAAGTTGGCCTCCCTTAGACAAGTATAACCTCTTCCAGCTAGCTAATTCTGCTCCTCTAACATAGGGTTCCATATAGACGTTGCTTGTAATGAGCCCCCAAAGGCATTCCCAATTAGAAAATCATTGAGGTGCTCTGAAATCATGGACATTATGATAGCTTAATAATAAGAGACAAACAGAGCAAATATCAGTGCCAGAATAATCTATTTCCAAGGTAGCTTATCACTTAAGAATCTGTGCTATACTCTACTAGAAAAAAAAATTCGGTACTCTTAATTTAAGAAGTTCTTTGTGATGATTAATCATATTAATCCTTCTAGAAACATCCTATTTCTCAATGATTTATTCACGTTTTTAATTGTAGCTTTCGTTCAGTGAAACTTAGCCATGGTAATGCTGGATTTTTCATGTTTGTTAATGTACTTCTTATAATACTTTTCTGTTATATTCTTTTCTTTGTATATACTTTACTCAGGTGCTTGGTACTGCTATACATTATAGGTTGATGAACACCCTTGGTTTGTATTTTCTTACAATTTATGTTGCTTATATGTAACATATATGTGTGTGCTGGTGTATGTGTATGTGAATTTCTTTCTCAAACAATCTCCTTTCTGGTATTCTGTACTTTTTAACCCTGTTTTTGAAGCTGTGTTAAAATGACATTCTTCTGTATTTCAGACCATCGAGATTTTTTTCAGTAAAAAGATATTCTTAAATATGGAGGTTAGTTTACTCTTCTCTTTCAGTTCCCTAGCCCAATTTATTGATGCTGTTAGTATTTCATTTACTGTCATCTACTTGTCTTGTTCCCCTTGCATCACAGCTGGAAATTTAGATCATAATTTATTGATGTTAGCAGCAGTAGATGTTTTATTGCATATCTATGAAGATCTGGATAGCCATAATTTGTAGGTAACCTAGCAACTACAATCTGTATTGCATCTTCCAAAACATGGCACACATCATCCACCAGATTTTTTTTTTGGGGTATTCCTTCTCTCATTCTTGGTGCAGTCTGCCACATCCATCTGATGCAGGGGGGCATTAGATGAATAATTCCATGTAGCTGAGTGTCTTATTAACAGATTGTGTTCTGCAGCGCTGTAATTTTTATGTTGTCTATACTCTCATCAAGATGGGTGAATTGATCTTGTCTAACAAATACCTACATAGAAGTTTACAAAGGTGAAATGACTAGAGGTTCTGGGATGATGCTAATTGCCCCGTTGTCTTGATTCAGCAGAGATGATGCATTTGCATTATCTATTAAATTCTTAAATAATAAAGGACTAAGAAATTTCTTGTTCCTTTTCTCTTTCTATGGTGGTTTTGATGTCCACTATACATAATCATTTGGTGCGCATGTAGGGAATAAGTATTGAGTTTGATTGCAGTTTCATTACGGGAATATCTATTCCCCTAAATTAAGGAATAACTCTTTCTTACCAAAAGGTCCACAATAGTTATCCTATAACATAACTTACATAATAACTCCAAAAAAATAAAGATCCCAAAATCCCACTGTTGGCTGCCACTCCCCTTAAAATCTGTCATTCTTCTGTCTCCATCTGGTGTCCATAATAGTGCAATTGTATAAGATTGATGTTTCTTTTCAATAAAATATAACATTATGTAAGTATTGGTTGCAATAGTTTTTAATTTATATTGTAATTATTGGTTTTACGGTCTTTGCTCTAATATTACAATAGATCTTTAGAGATCTTTGCAGTAGCTTCCTCAGGAGAAAAAAGTATTAATTTAAAATTTAAATATGTATTAACTTTTTAGGAAACATATAAAAAAAATCATACTTGTTTATATGTCACCATGAGATTCAAGTGAAATTGTTACTTATATGCTGTCAATTTTTTCCTTTTTATTAATGGAGTTTAATTTTGAATAAAAGACAATTATATTAATTATGCAATTTCGATTATACATAATAGGAAGTTAAAGAAGGCCCACAAAGAGTGTAAATATTATTATATAAGGTTATTTAAGGAAATGCAACAAGAGTATAATTTAATTCCAACATCTTATCATGTTGTACCAAGTTGTGTAATGTAGATTTAGGATTCTATTCATATGTTATTGCTAAACAGGTAAATAAGAATAGTTATTCAATTCTAGCTTTTTGTATGGTTGGTAATGCTCATTCCTATTCCCCAGGTAATCAACATTCTAATACCAAACGTACCTTTAGTATTATATAAACCAATAAAAGACTGTGATTCCCTTGTGTATTTGTTATATTCCCCTTTTTATATGTACTATGGAAACCATTAAAAACATGACTTATAGTTCCCTTGTGAATTGTTATATTTCCTTTCTTATAAATATTTGGTGCGAACACATTTTGAATTGACCTCATCTCCGACTTCAATTTCCAGGCTCATACCCCAATTTTCTGTGCTGGTGTTTTGGATTCACTGGCAGTGGAATTGAAGGGATCAAAGGACTTCTCTAAGTTATATGCAGGAATTGCAATACTAGGATATATTGCTTCAATTTCCGAACCTATCAACTCTAAGGCCTTCTCTCATCTTCTCACTTTCCTTGGCCATCGATATCCTAAGGTTTGTGGTGCTCTCAAAGTTTTAGCATTTGTCATTAATAAATCCAAGTATCCTGCATTTAGAATATAATTTGTCTTTTATGGAAGCACCTTGCTTAGATTGTTATTACTAGGGTCTTTTTTTTCTTTCACTCTTGTTCTCTCTAGGGGATAGTATCTTTAAAACAACTTAATTATATGTTATTAATGTGGACTGTTGCTTATTAGTTTTTTTTTTTTTTTTTTTTTTTTGAGAATGTGTTGCTTTTTAGTTCTGCACCCTTTTTTTGGTTTTATTTTACCTCTTATTATAACCCAGATTCGGAAAGCTTCTGCTGAACAAGTTTACCTTGTCCTCCTGCAAAATGAGAATCTTGTGTCAGAGGTTGTTATGGAGAAAGCACTTGAAATAATTTCCGAAACTTGCTGGGATGGTGACATAGAAGTGGCAAAGCACCAAAGATTAGAATTGTTCAATATGGCTGGTCTGGAAACGGGACTACTTCACAAGACTAATGGAGCATCAAACAAAGATGGCAGGAAGAAAACTCCAGCAACTGATGAAAATGCATCATATTCCTCATTAGTTGACTCAATTGGGTTCTGATTTTTTTTCCTCTTAATGAGCTGAGTGTTTAATTAAATCTCTTATTCTTGTAACTTTTCAACCTTTTTTAAATTTTGGCCCAGTAAATATATATGGAAATTTAAAGTTGCTTGCCAAAGTTATATTTAGGTACAACTAAAGATATTGATTTGTTGAGAATGAAAGTTAAGAGAGGTATATGCAACCTAAAGCTTGGTGGCATGTTAGAAGTCACTGTAATATTTGCATTTCCTTTGTTCTCTAATGCAACTGCCATGGAATGGATGACGAAGCTCCAGCTATCCATTTTTGTTGCGATGAAATGAAAGTGTCCCGTGACAACATGTTTCATCCGTATTGCAGCAGTTACCTACTCAATGGATAATAATGAACAAATCGTGATCGCCAATGACTTTTAGCTCAAAGGGTCCTGCCCCATAAAAAATGGAGGGTAAGAACCCAACTTGGCCAATGCATTAGCACATTTGCTAGCTTTCCTAAATACACGATGGTGTTCAATTTGGAGTAGTAAGTTCCTAAAATCAGAGTGTAAGGAATCCATCAATAGGTTAGTGGCATTGTTATTTGTTAGCTAGCTAATTTGGCATTTTGCATCAAGCTCTATGTTAGAGTCACTAGAAGTCTTTGATTTTAGTCTCAATCAAGGATCCTTTGTCCCCTCTAGTCAACTAGCATTAGGCCTATATATATTGTCCATCTATGTACAGAAATTCACTCGCAGCAATATACAAATTAAGTATTCATACACGTCTATTTTATCTCTTTTAATAGTTTCCTATATTGTTGCCTTTCCTCTGCACCCTAGAGCATTATTCTTGTATTTTGACAACGCCATTGTCAATGTTTTATGGCTTGTAGTATTTTGCACTTTTTGGTAGTGACCTTTCTATTTTTAAAGAATTTGTACTTGATTGTTCAATAGTTTTAGTTGGTCTGTAATCATTTCAACTTAAGACAAGTTTTTACCTATTTAATGCATCCTAAGGGAATGATACAATCTTAAATAAACTATATAAAGGAATATAAATTTTTATAGCTATTTAAAACATTTCTTTAGTTGTAGCTAGCAAATAAAGAACCAACTGCTTTATTCTGCTTCGGTTAAGGTCACCAATGCATATAAATGAGGCAAGCACAAAGCGATAGACATTGTAAAATAAAAGAAATAGCGAGGAATAAAGAAATTTAGGAAACAATATATAGAACTTTATTATTTAAGTGGTTAGCCAAACTTTAGACCAAGCCAACTGAAACTTTTTCGTCTCTAACGTTCAACTTCACAAACACATGCACACATATATATACACCTCCAAAGTCGGTAGAAGCTTCAATAGAAAAGGGAGACTTGTATTTGATTGGTTAATGGAGCGGTCATGAAATGATTTGCAAGACAAAAGATGAAGCTTGACTATCTACTGCTATATGTAAACTACATTGCAGTGCAATACCTACTGCTCATTTGGCAAGACTATAGGGATTTGGATCCGATCCAATACCTAAGGTATTGCACCAGGTGCAATAACCCTATTCTCTCTCACATAAATTTTTATCATTCTTATTTTTTAACTTCTTTCAACTAATTTTCAATTTTTTTATTCAATGGTTGAGATTGAAAATTGCTTTTTTCAACTTTTAATCTCAACCATCTATTGGTATTGCATCAGGTGTAATACTCTAGGTATTGCACCTGATCTCAATCCAGACTATAGAATATAAATAGTGTTATGTGATGCACTCTATCTTAGGGGTCTTTTCAAAACAATATAATTCTTTTTTGTCCTAGCATTATAAAGAGAATTTACAACACTTTTTATTGTTAATTTCTCATTAAATTTTAATAGTATTTTACTACTATAGGAGGCATTATTCGCTCCTCTTGGCAACCACATCAGTAATACCTAGTAGTCCTCTCTTCAATAAATGTGTCCAATTTATTCAAAACACAATCCAAATCACCATAAAAATAAATAAATAAATAAATAAAAAAACACTCACCATTGACACAATGGTATCATCAACCCCTACTTCCTATCTCCAAAGCCAAAGTTTGGTTTGAAGGTCTGCAAGGAGTCCAAGTTGTTCCTGGACTTCAACCAGGTGACAACTCCTATCCCTACACCTCTCAGGTCCACTCAATCTTGGTATACTTCCAAAAGCAATGCCTCTTGTATGACAGAGAGCCCACAAGCTCCATTAGTTCATAGCAGAAACATTTTTCTAAACAATGTTTCCTCATTTTCGAGCATTTGGGTTGGGAAAAAAAATTGATCAAATTGAAAACATTTTTCATTGATCAAAATACCCCCTTTAAAATCTCCAAATGAAAAAAAATAAAAATAAATAAAAATAAAAATACATCCCCAAAATTTCTAAAATAATCACAATATCTTCAAATCCTCCAAAATTATAAGAATATTCCCAAAAACATCTAAAAAGACAAAAATATCCAACAAAACTCTAAAGGACAAAAATATCCTTAAAATCTTCAAAATTTGTACGATATACCCAAAACCCTCAAAATAGCTAAAATACTCTTGAATTTACAAAATATCAAAATACCTTTAATGTTTTCAATATGAGTAAAATACCACTTAGAAGCCACCAGACTAATAAAAATAACTTCTAAAACCATTGAAGATCATGTAACATAATAAAAGCCTCTAAAATGACCACAAAATGCCTCAACTTTAAGAATCACCCCCAAACTTTTTAAAGTCACACAAAAAACAACTTCCAATTGCCCTTTTAGAGGCTTGACTGATTTATAATTATACATGTGAATATTTAGGTAAATAGATGAGTTGAATCTCATCCAGATTAAATGAGTTGGTTGGGTATTGGATTTATTTTTATGAACAAGACTTATGTACAGTACTTAAATACTGTTCCTTAAGTTCCCCTCTTAATATTCTGCTATGTGAATTTTTTCTCATGGGAAGGAAATGTATTCTTTAGAGTAGCCACATGGCTAAATCTTAAAAGAAGAATCAAACGAATAACATCTAAAGTACTATACCTAAATTTTGTCCTATTTTTATTGTTTTGTTTAATATTGTAAAGTGGCAAATTAAAGTTTGTATTACTAATCTATATATGTAGTGGCAAAGCTATGAAATTGTCCATGAAGAGGCCATATAAAAATTTAAGGATTTGGGTATATATATGTGTGTGCACGCAATAACAAACAATACTATAAAACAATTTTAAATGAATATTAATTACTTCTAACCTAGCATATGTACTACAACAGTATATATATATATATATATATATTAAGCTTGATAAATTGTACCAGTATTTACAAAAAGATTTGATATTTTAACATATCTTTAATCAACAATCATTTATGCACTAAACAAGTAAAAACATAAGCAATAATATAAAATCTAAACAAATTTTTTCCCAATTTATCCAAAAATTAAAAAAAATTTATTCGAATAACTTACTGGGGTCCAAGACAAACACCAATTAGCAACTACAAAAAATATCAAAAATAAAAAAAGTACAAGACTGTTTAAAAGGTGTGAAACACCAAAGCACACTTCCAATAACACATTCGCATCCAACAGAAAAGGAAATGGTAGGAATCTAGAAAACCCTCAATCAATCATCTGTGATTGTTCACTGATGGCATGATATTAGCGGAAGCAGATTTCACCATACAGACAATTGCTCATAGTCGCCAATTATTATGCATTTAGCCAAGGAAACACATTTGGGGAGGAAGGCAGCCGCCCTGTATGAACCTCAACTCCAGTCTCTGTCACCTAAATGTTCATATGGGAAGAAAATAAAAAGGTGTCAAGAGTGCGTTAGGCAGTCTGGGAACTCCATTGGAACTAACGTCAAATAATCAGTCAAAACACCAAAACATCGCAAGCTAGTTTTCCCAGTATTTGCATCAGTCATGGACATACTTATCCCATTAATTGGACAAAAATCTCACAAACCTTAAAGCAGCAATGCATATTTTCTTCCAAAGGTGACAAAATGATTGCACTAAGGGGATATATAACATATAAGTGTCGGTCCTTAAGAACACAAGCTTGAAATTCCACAGGTGCTGGCAATAGTTTTATTTTATTTTTTTTGAATTATATTCTTATACATAACCAAGGACAAAGTAACAACTTCCTAAAATATATTCAAAATTATTCCAATTTGGTTAAATGTAGCAATGGAAACGTATAAGGTGCACAATAGAGGACTCAAAATTAGCTTTTGCTTCTAAGAGGGTGAGTCAAGATGAAGTTTCTGCTGGAAATAATTTCTAGAAATACAAAGCATAAATACTATATTCTCTCTCACGTTTTTACACTGTTATATATGATGACCATGCTTCAAATCATAGCTGTCTTCTTCACAAATTATGTCTGTCTGAAGTTTGAGTCCATTTGAAGATGAAAACTGAGATAAGCATGCTATTATAACATTTTAGATTACTCCCTTAGCTGATTTCATCTTAAACAACCATTCCATATAGGCAAACAAACAAAATTTTACGAATGACAACACCACATTCTTTTTACCCTTTAAATTCACACATCATGTTGGTATATGGTCATATGGTTTACGACCCAAACACAAGATAATGTTGCATATCTCACCTGTAGTCAGCAAGGGTACGATCAGATAACAACTCAGCTGCAATTGTTCCCTCCTTTCTCTCTTTCCTCATTAGTCTAACTGTGAAGAAGTATGATGTTGACACTATCATCATCCCCGATCTAATTTTCAAAAGACAAAAAAGGGTATGAATTAGCCAAGCCTAAATGACAAAATGGATACCACCCAAAGGAGAATATACACAGAGTCCTAGTTAGAGCTCCAAGATATCACATACTATACTATTAGTCTAGAAATTACAAATAGACTTGCTAGGAAATACTTGAGCAATGTTTTGGATTTTGAATCACCCTTCTTGTAGTGCCTTTTCAGATCAATGGCACTTCTCATTTGAAATTGTGAACGCAGGAAAGAATTCAGAAATCAATAATAACTTGACTAAGTTATAGAATCTAAAATCCTAGCAAGCAAATAAACTATCAAAGTCAAATAAAAAGCGTCCTATTATCTTGATAAACCCATAACTAGTATATTGCAAGCTTCACAATAACTTATCCCCACATAAAGAAGGAAGCTTCACATTAAGTTCTTATATATGATTATTTAATTGTAATTATTTAGTACACAGGGAGCAATTTATTTTCCTGACACATCATAATAGGTCCCACTAATTAAATTCAGGCCCCATCATTCATGTGAGAGGAGAGAGCATTGTTCAAGGAGTATTGAATAACTTCCCATATTATATATATATATATATATATTGACTTAAATTCCTTTTTCTTTTTTCTTTTATAGGAAAGAAAAAAAAAATGACTTAAAATCTAAATGAGTTCCAACATAATTCAAAAATAAATGGGAGATTAAGTAAGACATGTTCAACTCAAGAGAAATACTGAGATGAATTAGGTCTAGTCCTATATCTGGAATATGTTATGATAATAGAATGCTCACTTTGGTCAAAGTAAGAGCACATAATAATTTTAAAGCACATCTTAAATTACGATGTGTTTTGATGGGTTCTTAATGTGAATTTCATGTAAACAAATCGAATCATGTGCATTTAGGTAAATAACAAAATTTTGAGTGAAATTGAGTTGCAGAATCAACTTTTTGAAATTGAAACTCTAAACATCCCAAACAGTGCAACAAATCAAAGATTCTAGGACACTACCATCATAATTACTTCAAGACCAGACCAAGGTTTATACTTTACTATGCCAATGACATTTTACAAGACAACTAACTGGCAATATATGACTAAATGATATCATTAATATCCCTAGAAAATCATCTTTGTATGGTGCAGGGTAAATCCCTCTCACCAAGGATGTTGCATACAAGTTACAGGAGGCATGAAAAAGATCAGCAACCTTGTCAGCATCATTGGTAGAAAAACAACTACTAGTGCCATACTGTTGTTTTAAGTGTGTAACTATAATCAATTCTAGTTCAACTTGTGGAAAATTAACCAACTTTCAGTTTCAAGTTGTTATTTTACCCATCTAGAGTCAAACTTTACAGAAACTATTTTTTGGTAAGTAAAACTTTTACATTCCATACACAGGAATGAATTTTCGAATGCTAAACATGGATCCAGCCAAAGGCTAATGTCTACGCATACATTATAGAACATATTAAATGCATTAATAGGAAGTACCCTACCTTCCACGTCATTTCTATTTTTCCAATTTGTGAATTATCTAAAGCCGAACAATCTCTTAAGCAGAAGAATAAGATCTAATTACACTTTAAGCTATAACATTAATTTACAAAGACACAGGCATAATTTCCCTAGTTCTATAGCTGCATGACTGTGACCCAAGTTACATAATGGCACATTCCCTAAAGCACGTAAGGTTGAAAGTTAACACACTAAGCAAATTCAAAACAATTAAAACAATTTTTTATTTTTTATTTTATCTATAAAAAAAATTAAACAATTAAATGTTACCGAGAGAATAATTTGAGCATAATTGAAAAGTAGTGCTATAGAAACAAATTACATAGACAAAAAATAAAGTTTAGCACACCTTCAGTAAACACAAATCTTTCTCAATCTTAGGGGTTACGGTTTGTGGAGGCAAGTCAAACCTATGTACATTTTACTAACAAAAAAAAATGTAATCGTTGTTAGCAAATTTAACAACACTTCTAAATGAACAAATCTTGTAAGTTGAGACCCCAAATAAAAACTAAATTCCTTCACCCATATACGCCTAAAGAAATGAGAAGAGTTAGTAGTTAACTTGAAACCAAAAGCATCAAAGTTTAAGAAATTCAAAGCTTTCCTCTCTTTCTCTTTCTCAGCCAACCAATCAGACAAAAGAAAATATAATGAAAAGTTAAAATAGAAACTCTCATTGAAACACAGACATACCAAGCTTTTCCAGCAGTATTTTTGAGATGCTTTCTCTTAAATTTGTTTCAGCTTTCTGGAGAGGAAAAAAGCCCATCAACAAGCTCTGAATTGGGTCTCCAAAGTGCACTGGTTTGATTTCACTCTGATTTTGAGATTCGCTCTCACACCCATTATGGGTTCCTGGTGAAAAATTTAGAATCCCATGAAAGACCAGTCGCTTACTTACTCTCTGGCATTCTATCCCCCCCACCCCCCAAAAAAGGGAAAAAAATAAAACTCAAACAGCTCCTTTGTAAAAACTAAAAAATTAAACAGTGCACAAGGAATGAAACACAAGCAAAACCCCAATGAGTTATTACTGAGTTATTATGGTTTGAGTGTTCTGACTTCTAAGTTATTAAGGTTTTTTGATTGTTTTTTTTCAGCCACGCAAGAAGAAAGGGTTCATTGGGTTTAGAAGCTAAGGCTACTACACTAGTCATATTGACATTGATATGGCCCAGCGTAGAGACCACGAACTAGAAGGCCCCAAATGATGAGCTCATATCAACTAGGACCAAGTTTATTTATTTATTCACCCTATGTAACACTACTATTTTCATAAGGTTTGCTTCTTTTTTATGAGAAACAAACACACACGCACAAGGGAGAGGGAATGAGGTTTTAACACAAAGGGACCACAAAATCAACGTATGTCTAAAGAATTCTATCCTTAATATTAATTTGGATGTTGCAGCATACATTATGAGCTCCCCAAATATTTGTTAACTTTTGATAAGAATCAAAACATTAAAATTAAAATTCTATATGCCAAAAGAAATCAACAGCCAAAACACATTAATATACAGTTTTTCTCTGTAAGGTTCATCATTATGACTAATGTCTACTCTATGCCATTGCCTTTGTATATAGACTCAAAAATTAGCACAGGTAAGAAATGTAGAAGTCACAGCATCTACAATCAAATAAAGAACATAAGAGAAACTTACATGAAGAAAAATAATCTCAAGAGTTCATTATGGTCAGACTGTCACTTAGGAACTGACCAAAGCCAAGGAGCAATTTCTTTGGACTTGACCTTGAGATCCAGTCAGAACATTAAGACCTGACATCTTCATCATTGCCCAAGCAAAGTCCATTCAAAAGGTTGATCCATTGAAGCATAAACCCTTACCAATCTCGCAGTCTTCTCATTAGCTATCAATTTCTGATCGGCAAAAAGGAGCCCTCTCCCCTTTAACAAGCTCTGACAGTCATGTCAAAACCTGCCCCAAATGATATCAAAGGTGACAATTCCTGCAAATATGACATCCCCACTGTAGACTCACTCATTTCCAATGATTCCATGGGTGAAGAAGGCTGAATGGTGGTCCTATTACTATCTTGGCATCTCACTCTCGTCTCAATGAGAAAATCAGGAGCTATAGTTGGGTTTGGCTGACCTGTTCCGTTGAGGTAAGGGAGGCATTTCTGTATGAATTCACAGCTAATCTTCCCAATGTCTCGTGCACCTTCAGATGATTAAGAAACTGATATAAACCAAATAACTTTTAAACCTTTTTCAACTCCATAAAATAAGGGGGGAAATAAGAAAGAGCAAAGAGATAGTAGTACCTAGAAGACTAACTGTTTATCTTTCATCAATACCACTAAGGGCAAAAAGGCGAAGTGCCTGTGTTATATTATCATTTGGTCGTGGAATGCCGGCCAGTGCTTCGTTAAATATGAATGAATGTTGTCCCTCCATCCTGTTAATACTGGATAGAAAGGGCCACAAGACTATGATGTTAAGTATGGTAGTTTAAATCAGAGCACCAATAAAACGAGTTACTAAGAGCTGTTCTGTAGTGTCAGTTTAGCTGAATTTGGAATGAGAAAAGTATTTCATTTTTTAAAATTTTTTGACATTTTAGACTGAATAATTATAACCAAAAAGTGCCAGAAACAGCTAGTTGGCTAAGTAAATGTGACTGTAACAATTTGTGGAAACCAAAACAGCAAAATCACTAGTAATGTATTATCTCATTAATTTTCAAAGTTTTCCACATAACCAATATGTACTTTAGAATCTTATTGATAGACTCCTCAACATATAAAAATGTAAAGAGAGACAGAATATAGGAAGATTCAAGGTCAAGAATAGACCAGCATAATGCCATCTCTAGTGGCAATAGAAACAATATCAGCACATCAATTTACTCTCCTGTATAGCTATACTTTAAACATAGAAGAATTTTTTTTGAAAGGAAACATAGAAGCTTATGCACCTAGTAATAAGCCTCACATTAACACTAGTACAGCCATTCTTGACTAGCATAAAGGAAATTAAAAATGAACAATCTTAACAATTTAAAGACACAGTTTTAAGAAACAAAATTAATGAAATAGATTATTTTCAAATATATTATTAGTATATAAGAATATACCTAGAATCAGTATTTGCATCCACCAAAATTTTCTTCAGTGAGTTCATCCATGAGCATTCTTCTTGGATCGTCGTACCTTGTTATCTTGTTCTCCATAAACAATATTCACAAGCCATTTTGGTTTCCCACTTGAGAACACAAGATAACCTAAACCCAATCCAAACATGAATCCACAACTGTACCCCAACAATACAACTTTCCAATTAAACCCATTTTCAAATTTGAAATCATCTTCTTGAGTGGTTGATGATGGCAATAATTGTTGTCCCTCATCATTTCCACAAGCTTCTGTCATTGGAAATCCACATAACCCACGGTTCCCATAGTAAGAATCATTCGTAAAGGTATTGAATTGTTTACCTTGGGGTATATGTCCAAAAAGATAATTTTCTGATAGGTTTAAAAATGCTAGCATTGTAAGATCTACCAATTGTATAGGAATTTCACCTGTGAGCTTGTTTGAGGAGAGATCTAACCATTCAAGATTGGTTAAATTTCCCAACGATTGAGGCATACAACCTGTAAGATTATTGTATGAAAAATTAAGCCCCTTCAATGATTGAAGCTCTCCAATTACCTTTGGAATCTTTCCTTTGAAATTATTGTTGGAGAAATCAATGGTTGTGAATAGACTTTGGATTTTTACCAAATCAATGAAAAACCCTTTCATCACCACTGTCACAGAATCTTGATAATAACTATCACCCATATATTTCAATTCACCTTTGTTCGCACTCACATTCATCATGGCTTTTAAATACTTGAAAAGGTTTGTCGGCAAATGCCCAAGGAACTCATTGTGAGAGAGGTCAATGATTCGCAAATTTGGGAATGGGAATTTGGTCTTGGGGTTTCCTAAGGCACCATGAAAGTTGTTTGATCGCAAGATAAGAACCCGCAACTCTGGAAGAGTTTCCAACCAACAAGGGAAGGTGTTATTAATCTTGTTGTTACCAAAATCTAAAACTTCCAAATTTCTACAATGGACCAATGATTGTGGCAATGACCCTTCAAATTGGTTGCCATTGAGTTTAAGACTTCTCAAGCGACATCCCTTTGCAAATTTCGTTGGGAGGGTGCCATTAAGATTGTTATTTTGTAAATCCAGATCCATGAGATTGTCACTGAAGTTTCCAAAACATGGAGGAATCATGTTACTCAAGTGATTATAAGACAAATCAAGGTAGTAGAGGGAACTGAGATTGCAAATCGAGAGAGGGATCTCTCCAGTTAAATTATTCCTTGAGACTGAAAAGAAATACAATGAATCCTTCCCCCCCTCCAAAAACCACTTCGGAATATTGCCTTTGATTTGGTTTTTGGAAAGGTCTAGGAGTCCTAAATATTCTGCAGTTCGTAAAAAGTGTGGAAATTCAGTTATGTTGGAAGAAGACAATTGTAAATAGCGAATGTTGGGCAAGATATTGGTGGCAAAGGTGAAGGAGTTTAGTGACAGGAGAGGATTATTTGACATTTCAAGTTCTTCAAGATTTTTGAGCCTAAAGAATATTTTTGACTCCACATTGCCACTTAAATTATTGAAGGAAACATATAGTTCACGAAGGCTCACCAATTTAGAGATTGACAATGGAAGGGGACCATGTAATTTGTTATTATTCAACCGAAGAACAACCAATGAGTTATGCAAGAATTCACCAATATGCCCAGTCAGTTGGTTATTCTCTAGATGTAAGTACTGCAAAGATGGTATGTCATACAACCAAGATGGTATAGTGCCGTTCAATAAGTTATCAGATAAAGAGAGAGATACCAAATTGGAAGGAATTTGTCTAACTGACTGACTATTGGAAGAACTGTTTGAAGAAGAAACTTGTGTCCGGTTCGTTGAAAAATCTGGAACTTGGCCTGTGAAATTGTTGCCTGAGAGAACTAAGCTAGTAAGTCCTGCATTGTTTAGGAGGGAACATGGAAACTGACCACCAAAGTTATTATATGAGAGGTCCAAAGAAGTTATTTGCGTGAGGTTTGAAAGAAATGTTGGATGCGATGAACCTATGAAATTGCATCCTCTGAGGTACAATTCTTTTAAGGACTTGAGATTGCTGATTGAATTAGGTAAGTTAATTGGGAATCCAGTTTCAGAGAGACACAAGATCTTGAGAGGAGTACTCCAGTTATACGTTGGAAGGGAACCGGTGAGATTGTAGTTGTAACATAGATAGAGCAGTTGGAGGTTTGGGAGGTGGAATATATTATCTGGGAATCTCCCTTTCAATCCACAATAAAAAAGACTAAGAGATGTCAAAGAGGAAGACAGATTCATGAAAGAATTAGGTGAAACAGAAGACATGTTAACCTCATCCAAAACAAGTTCAGTTAGATGGGTTAGGTTTTGAATAAGCCTTTTCAAATTAGGCGTTTCTATTCTCATGTCAAAATTATAAGAGAGATCAAGTGAAACCAGTTTGGATAAGTGGAAGATTTCGGATGGGAAATTACCAGCAACGGAGGAAAAAGTGAGGTTGAGATGCGTCATGTTTGCGAAGCCACCAAACTTAGACGAAATTGCGGAGTAATTGAAATAGTTGCAAGCGAGGTTGAGCCGCTGGAGATGGCGAAGAGAGAAAAGGGTGGTATTGGGATGGATGGGACCTTCAAGGCGACTGCAACTGAGGTCGACAGCAATGACATGACCTGTCATCGTATCACAGGTGACCCCATCCCACCCACAACAATCTGTACCCATTTTCCACGAATTCTTCGGAGGATTAGAGTTAAAATCACAATAACTATAAGGATTGCCAACAGAAAAAGAGTTTCTGAAATGGAACAAAGCAGAGGATTGGTGTGAATGGCAAAGAGGCGTTGATGAATTAAAAGAGAGAGAAGAGGAGCAATTATTAGGTTGAGAAAGCAAGAGGAAGCAAATGAGTAAGAGTAACACCCGCTCCATATTTGCTCTGGCTGGTTTTAGAAATCAGATTCGGAAGGAATGATATGATATATTTTTGGGTTTTCTTTTAGGAAATGAGATGGCATAGATACATATATTTATAGGTGAAAGACCATAATATTAGGCGCATGTAGACAATTCTAATCTCTCGTCTTAGCTTATTTTATGGGTTGGGCCAATGACTTGGAAAATTAAGGTCTTGTGGCTCACTTTTTTTTTCTTTTTTTTTTTTAATGTAAATCTTGTGGGTCACTTAGTATTAACTAGCGTGGCTCTGGAAATCTTATTTTCATATTTTACAATTTAATTAAATCATTTTTTTATATTAAAATTTTAGTTCATGAGGTAGAATGTGTAAGGTAAGCGTGTATTACAGAGTAACATTGTGATATCATTACTCAGTTCTAATTTGGTGTTATAAAATTCCAACTCATGCATACAGTAGTTAGGGGATTTAATTAATGACTGATTATTTACAATTTGATTCAATTAAAAATACTTTAAAATAAAAGATATATATATATATATATAGTTAAAATTGAGAGAAAATCCAATTATATTTCAAATTGGAATTCAATTAAAGTTTAATTTTATGCTATGTGTCTTATCTAATTTAAGTTTTTAAATTTTTATGTCATGTGAGTCAATTTAATGTAAAAATTAGATTTCAATTATAGTTTAATTTTGCACCACATATCCCATCTAATCTAAAAAATAATAATAATAATAATTTTTGTGCCAAGGAGTTAATATAGTGTAGAAAACAAGGAGTTTAATATAAATAAACCCAAGTAATATATATATATATATATATAACGCCAAATCTTAGAGAAAATTTGATTATAATCAAAATTAGATTTTGCCTTTGTTAGGTTTTCATACAAATTAAATTATTTAGATTTTTTTTTTTGAACTAATGAGTATATTTTTTATACTATTCCTATTTAGATATTTTATATGTGAAGATCTTGAACGCAACAAACTGTAATTGAGCTAAACGATTACATGCACCTATCCCCATTCAATTTAGGAGATATAGATATTATTGAACCAATTTATTCTTTTATTTTGTGTTATATTTAGTAGAATTTTACAGACAATGATAGTGAATTGATATTGTATATGTAATGTCCAATAGTGATTTTTAAAATTATATGCATAACAATAGTGTAATAAAAAACTTGGAGTAACCAATATCATTAAAATTGTAAGGAAAAATCATTTTAGTACATCCAAATATCCTAGTCGAACTAATGTCCTATATATTTAATAACCCAAACTAGTATCAATAGTAACACTACAATTCATTATCCATGTGCATAAGTACATGTTACATACTAGTTAGAATAATAATAGATGATTTATTTTTCTTTCTTTCCTTTTGTAACGGAAACAAACTTCATAATTGTTTGGTTTAGTAGAGTTATAAAATTACATTCTTTTTTGAGTATCCAAAAAACAAAACCCAGATTCAATTTTGAAGATATTTCCATTCTTTTTGCAAAGGAAACTACATATATACCAATAAAATTCTTGTGTACTCCAGTTGCATTCTCATCCCTTGTCAATGACACATATCCAAAGCCTTTTTAGTAATCGAATTTAGATTAGCTATTAACAAAAATTGAATTGTTGTTGCTTTTATTTTGCTTCATGCTAAATCACAAGAGCTACTTAATACTCCATGTTTTATATCTAATCAGGCTGAAATGCCAATTCTATAACCAGCATATAATCTTTTTTAGACCGTAGCAAAATTGTTCAACACTTGATGCATTAGGCATATGCTCGTTGCCTACTCCTTGCATCTCTGATGTGAGCAAGAAAGCAAGGAGGGGACCTAGAAAATGCTCAAAATCTTTTTTTTTTTTTTTTTTTCATTATGTAAAACTCATATTTCCTATTATTTGGTGAGAGTGCAAATAATTTACTTTCATAATTACCCTTAAGGTATTATTATTTGTTACATAATGGACGGCCTTTTTCTAAATATGTATACATTCATATGTAATATTTTAATTACAACTTATTGGGGGGAAGTTGGCTTAGAGGTAACAACTAAGATAAGTTTAATTAGTAGCTTTATCTCTTAAAGTTTGTATGAGGGAAAATGATATCATTCATTTTTTAAGTCATTGATATGCTAGATTCCTTCAACTTGAAAATGTGTACACAATCAGGAGTCTTTTTTTTTTTTTTTGGTTGAGGAAACACCATTAGAAGACTTAAATCATATTAGCGTTTTAACAAGTCTTTGATCATTGTTTGGGACTTCCAAAGACTTCGAAAATTCAAGTCTCGAAATTGTTTTTTCTTTGTTCGCTATAGTTTCCGAATTTTGGGCTATATAAGAATTGTTTGATGCAAATTGCAAAATTATAAACAAAATATGTGGAAATGTTATTTAAATAAGTTTTATGTCATCCATATGTCAGATTCCTTCAACCTTGAAAACGTGTGACACTATTACTAGTCCTTTTTTGTTGTTGAGGGAAACACCATTAGAAGACATTAGAAGACTTTAATCATGTTAGCGTTTCAAGTTTCGACAAGTCTTTGATCATTTTTTGGAACATCCAAAGACTTTGAAAATTCAAGTTTAAGAATTTTTTTTTTCTTTGTTTGCTGTAGGCTTGGAATTTTTGACTATAGAAGAATTGTTTGGTACAAATTGTAGATTTAAAAACAAATTTTGTAGAAACCAATTAACATGTAGCAATCATGTTATCTGAATAAGTTTTATATCATTCATATGAAACATTCCTTTAACCTTGAAAACATGTGACATCATTAGAAGTCCATTTTTTTTTAAGAGAAACACCATTAAAAAGTCAGGAAATCAAGTTATCCGGATTAGGTATATATAAAAAAAAACTCCTTGTAATTAATCAAGTATCATAATAATCCTATCTACTATTTTTCAAAAATAATAATAAGCCCATAAAAAAAAAATACTTTAGATTTCAATTCACTCAGTTTGATACTTGTTGTGGATAAATTTTTATTAATATATATTATGAATTTTTTTTCTTTTCATTTTTAGGTAAATGTCTCTGCCCATTTAGGACCATCAGTTTATGGAAATAATTAACTTATTATTAGCATAATTATTAATTAAATCATTATAATTTGGGCACATGCCAAATGCACAAATAAAAATAGCCAGTAAGCCATTGGTTTAAAGGGAAGTTTACACCCTTAGGAATATTGTATCTAAGATCATTGTAATAGCAGAAAATTTCTTAATAATCTCAACACAAAAAAAATAAAAATAAAAATAATAATAATAATAATAATAAAAGTTGAACATAAAGTGATAACGTCTAGAGGGTCCAATTTGGTAATGATATAGTCATGAGTCATGACCTACAAACTACAACATGAGAATGCTCCAATTAATAAAAGTTGAACATAAGGTGATAACTGATAACGTCTAGAGGGTCCAATTCGGTATTGTATTTCATGCATACAATGGTGTAGCTAACTTCATCTTTCCTATTTTTAATAAGTAGCACTGTTTTTTTCTTTTTTCTTTTTTCTTTTTTTTTTTCTTTTTCTTATATACCTAATGTTATTTCTATTTCTTAATCTTTGATACCCTTATTACTAAAATTTTAAAGATACTACTAATTGTACTAAATGTTTTAGAGTAATAAAGTGTATTGCAAAACAATGATAAATGGGTAACAAAAATGTGATTGGCGCAACTTAAACAATATAATACAAGAATTTTTGGATTGCTCTTTCGTAACATGGACTAGCTTTTATGTATACATACATTTGTAATATTTTGATAATTTACTAGAGGGAGTGGACTTATGGGGAAGACAGAGTTTTCCTAAATAACAAATAAGAAAAGTTTAATTAGTAGCTTTATCTCTTAAAATATTTTATGGAAGAAAATAATTGCAACTCTTTTTAAGTCATTGATATGTCACATAACTTTAATCATGAAAATGAATGACACCATTAGAAGTCTTTATTCTTGTTAACATCTCACCAAGTCTTTGGTCATTGTTCAAAACTCCAAAGTCTTTTAGTTATTGTCTGAAAATTTCGAAAACTTGGAAAGTTATTATCTTAAAATTTTGAACTATATAATAATTGTTTGATGTAGACTGCATAATTGCAGACTAAGTGTATTACAATTATCAAATGTGTATGGCAATTATCAAATGTGTAGCAATCATGATATCCGGTTCAGTTTTACATCATCCATTACCTTTTCTCAAATAAAATAAAAATAAAAATTGATTGTAATTACATATCTAGTTTTTTACCCATCCACATCCCATGTAATGATCAAGAAAATCTATTTTTATATAAACTTATTTATTTAATGGTAGAAATGAGTAAGAGTAACACCCGCTCCATATTTGCTCTGGCTGGTTTTAGAAATCAGATTCGGAAGGAATGATATGATATATTTTTGGGTGTTCTTTTAGGAAATGAGATGGCATAGATGCATATATTTATAGGTGAGAGACCATAATATCAGGCGCATGTAGACAATTCTAATCTCTCGTCTTAGCTTATTTTATGGGTTGGGCCAATGACTTGGAAAATTAAGGTCTTGTGGCTCACTTCTTCTTCTTCTTCTTCTTCCATTTTTTTTTTTTTTTTTTTAATGTAAATCGTGTGGGTCACTTAGTATTAAGTTAATACTATTAACTAGCGTGGCTCTGGAAATCTTATTTTCATATTTTACAATTTAATTAAATCATTTTTTTTAAAATTAAAATTTCAATTCATGCGGTAGAATGTGTAAGGCAAGTGTGTATTACAGAGTATATAACATTGTGATATCATTACTCAATTCTAATTTGGTGTTATAAAATTCCAATTCATGCATACAGTAGTGGAGCCAACATCATAATCGGTTTCTTTTTGGGAAAATAGTAAGGGGATTTAATTAATGACTAATTATTTACAATTTGATTCAATTAAAAATACTTTAAAATAATATATATATATATATATATAGTTAAAATTGAGAGAAAATCCAATTAGATTTCAAATTGGAATTCATTTAAAGTCTAATTTTACGCCATGTGTCTCCTCCAATTTAAGTTTTTAAATGTTTGTGTCATGTGAGTCAATTTAATGTAAAAATTAGATTTCAATTATAGTTTAATTTTGCACCATATTATGGCCAAAATGGCCAAATACCACTTATTTTTGAAATTTTTAGGAAAAAAACACTGTTTCGGAAATAAATAGGAAACTACCACTTTTTCAAGAACTCGAGTTTCAGAAACTCGAGTTCCTCTCAATTTTGCCACCATGGTGCTGTTGAGTTGGAATTTGCGCGATTAAAAAAATTATGTAGTACTCAAGCTTGGTAAACTCGAGTTCCATGCAACACAATACTCGAGTACCAGGCTCGAGTACGTTTTATAAATAAAATGGGAAAAAAAAAATTTACACAGTACTCGAGTTTACCAAACTCGAGTACTGTGTAAATTTTTTTTTTTTTTTTTTTTTTTTTTTTTGTTGGGGATAATCGACAAATAAACATAAAGATAAAAGTAAGTGGATTTTTTTATGTTTTTATTTATTTAAACAGAAGCATTGTAAAATATAGAGATTTTAATTTCAAAATATGAATTTAATTTCTACATTAATTAAAATTGTTCATTGTTTTCTCATAAAAATTATTCACTATTTTCTGTATAAACTATTTATACGATTTTGCATAAAATTATTTTCTGTTTAGCATTATTTAAGAAATTGTTCACTCTCTTTTCTGCATAAATTATTTTCTGTTTACTGTTTAAAAAATTGTTCATTGTTTTCTCATAAAACACCTAGTGAAATCGTGTTTTCTAAATTTAAACACCAAATTTGAATGCTTTTTCATGTTTGAATTTCACAATAATTGAATATATTTTTCTGCATTCATAAAATCTATTTTTTGCGTTAATTAAAACTGAATCTCTTGAGTTTGAAAAGAAGAATTTTCTTGTTAAATTGTTTGATGCTAATGATCTTTTGAACAATGTGAAATCTGAGAATATGCTCTTGCTTGATAAAGTTAAAACTTTGGAACATGTTGCTGTTGGTTTGAATGAAAATTTGCCTGTTGAACTTAAGTCATATTTTGGAATGAGGTAGCTTGGAACTTAAGTCATACTATTTGTATTATGTGTTTGGCATTATTTGTGAAGACTTGGACACAACAAAAGAACAAAGACTTGGAATCAACTGTGCTTTCCCAACTTGTGTTTAGAGTTTAGTGCCTTGTTGGAAAGGGTTTCATAGTGAACACTAGTTCACGATATTATGAGTTTTGCATTATTTGTGAAGATCCACTCCCAAGAAGAGGCTAGAAACTTTGGTTTCAATTGTGCTTTCGTGGAAAATGTATCGTAGTAATGACTAGGTCATAGCATTGTTGTTATGAGCTTTGCATTATTTGAGAATAAATAAACTCAAGAAGGTGCCAAAGACTTTCTTGTTAATGGTTTGAAACTTAAATCATACTATTTGTATTATGTGTTTGGCATTATTTGTGAAGACTTGGACACAACAAAAGAACAAAGACTTGGAATCAACTGTGCTTTCCCAACTTGTGTTTAGAGTTTAGTGCCTTGTTGGAAAGGGTTTCATAGTGAACACTAGTTCATGATATTATGAGTTTTGCATTATTTGTGAAGATCCACTCTCAAGAAGAGGCTAGAAACTTTGGTTTCAATTGTGCTTTCGTGGAAAATGTTTCGCAGTAATGACTAGGTCATAGCATTGTTGTTATAAGCTTTGCATTATTTGAGAATAAATAAACTCAAGAAGGTGCCAAAGACTTTCTTGTTAATGGTTTGGAGTTTTGCATTATTTGAGAAGACGCACCCTTAAGAAGAGACTAAAAACTTTGGTTTCATGAATAGTGCTTTCAAAGAAAATGTTTCATAGTGACGACTAGCCCATAGCATTGGTGTTTTCCTATTTCATATGTAATACGTTCCTATAAAATGTTTCGTAGTGATGACTAGTGATCGTTTCTTTTGTAAAAAGGTTCAACGAATTCAAATTTTTAAATGGTTTTTGTGTTTTATGGTTACATATTTAAAAAAACACAAAAACCATTTAAGTGCAAAATTTGAATTCGTTGAACCTTTTTACAAAACGATCACTAGTCATCACTACGAAACATTTTATAGGAACGTATTACATATGAAATAGGAAAACACCAATGCTATGGGCTAGAGTGTGGGTAGAAAGGCTAGGCACCAGCAAAGCAAGCAATGGATGACATGAAATTCATAAGAATAATAGCAAAGGAATCTGACTAAGTGTTTTTTAGGGTAATCACCATGACTTTGGTTAAATGTTTGTGAGGATTTTTATAATGATTTTGGCTAAGTGTTTTTAAAGCATGATCATCCTCGGCTCAATCCGAGGATCTCTTTCTTTAGAACTGACAAACACAAGGGATGTTCTCGGACGCCCTAAAAGATCCTCTTTTCCTCTTTTTTCCTCCCTCCTCCTTTTGGGGGTTCTATCTGTTATATATTCTCATTTAGTTAATCTTCTGCCGTCCACTTGTCAGTTATCCGAACTCTGTGTCTAAGGGTTTGTCCCATCATCTGCCTTTGCAGGCTTTCTGTTAGTTCCCAGCTGCCTTTGCAGGCTTTCTGTTAGTTGAAGTGACCAAGGCATCTGGGTTTGTTGGTCACTTCACCATTAAAGTGGCCAGAGTGTTGGTGGAGTACGTTTAATGGGTAAGTGACAGCTTCCCACCATAAATGTCGGTTTGCCGAGGACGTAAGTATCCTCTGCGAGGTCCCCTGATGATTTGGGCTTCGTACGCTTATCCTCAGGCTTTGCTTCTCCTCGGCGCGGATCTCGGGCCTGGTATGGAATGGGCCGGGTTTGTTAAATATTTGAGGCCCCACAATACCAATAAAATTCTTGTGTATTCCAGTTGCATTCTCATCCCTTGTCAATGACACATTTCCAAAGCCTTTTTAGTAATCGAATTTAGATTAGCGATTAACAAAAATTGAATTGTTGTTGCTTTTATTTTGCTTCATGCTAAATCACAAGAGCTACTTAGTACTCCATGTTTTATATCTAATCAGGCTGAAATTCCAATTCTATAACTAGCATATAATCTTTTTTAGACCGTTGCCTACTCCTTGCATCTCTGATGTGGGCAAGAAAGCAACGAGGGGACCTAGAAAATGCTCAAAATCTTTTTTTATTTTTTTTTTTTCATTATGTAAAACTCATATTTCCTGTTATTTGGTGAGAGTGCAAATAATTTACTTTCATAATTACCCTTAAGGTATTATTATTTGTTACATAATGGACGGCCTTTTTCTAAATATGTATACATTCATATGTAATATTTTAATTACAACTTATTGGAGGGAAGTTGGCTTAGAGGTAACAACTAAGATAAGTTTAATTAGTAGCCTTATCTCTTAAAGTTTGTATGAGGGAAAATGATATCATTCATTTTTTAAGTCATTGATATGCTAGATTCCTTCAACTTGAAAATGTGTACACAATCAGGAGTCTTTTTTTTTTTTTGGTTGAGGAAACACCATTAGAAGACTTAAATCATATTAGTGTTTTAACAAGTCTTTGATCATTGTTTGGGACTTCCAAAGACTTCGAAAATTCAAGTCTCGAAATTGTTTTTTCTTTGTTCGCTATAGTTTCTGAAGTTTGGACTATATAAGAATTGTTTGATGCAAATTGCAAAATTATAAACAAAATATGTGGAAATGTTATTTAAATAAGTTTTATGTCATCCATATGTCAGATTCCTTCAACCTTGAAAACGTGTGACACTATTACTAGTCCTTTTTTGTTGTTGAGGGAAACACCATTAGAAGTGTTAGGACATATGTGTTTACATGTTAGGAACATATGTCATATTTTATGTAAATTGGCTAATCCTTTGACAAAACGCACTCTACTTGTAATTGGGTAGTTCTAGGTGTATTTAATACTTCAAGAAACTATGTTTCAAGATCAAGTGTTGAAGTCATCAAGTCTGTCCAAGAAAAAGCAAGTTGAAGTGCAGGATTTTTAAATCTCGACACCTTCTCGACACCTACCTCGACACCTGCTAGCTGTCGAGAATTACAAAAGTCAGAATTCTAATCTGATTTTCTTGGGATCCGTGAATGTGTTTTTGGGCCTTCTTTTCTTCTAACCCTAAACATATTTAAGGAGTGTTTTAAGAGCCGTCAACATAGACACAAGTTGCATAAGCATTGAGCAATCCTTGTTCAAGCAAATTGTGCTCTAAAGACAAAGTTCATAACCTAGGATCATCTTCTTCAAGAAGTTGCTGTGTATTGTGCACCTTAGGGTTTTGTGACCAAGCATCTTCCTGATCTTCATGCATAGGATGATCTGAAGAACTCTGCAGCCAACCTCTCATTCTAAAGTTGGTGATTGAAGTCGCATACTGGGATCCGCGCATCTGGTTAGTCACGTACTTGGGAGCCGTGCATTAAAAGGAGGAACTGTCGCTACAGATCAAGTCCAATTGGGTATTGGGGTAAGGGTTCAACTGTAGGTTGGTAAGGTACTTGGGATTCCTTATTTGTAACCGCTTGATTTGATAATAGTGGAGTTTCGGGAGTGGTGACCTGAAAATCACCCGGTGGGGGTTTTTGCCGTTAGGGTTTTTCCCCATTCGTGAACAAATCACCGTGTCTTTTATTTTCCGCTGCATATTTTGTTATTCGGTGATTTGTTTGTGCTTCCACGTATTTGCATGTTAAATTGATTAATTAATAACTTGACTTAATTAATTAATTAGTTTAAATCACAAGGGGTCATTCAGTTTGTGGCCTATCAAGAAGACTTTAATCATGTTAGCGTTTCAAGTTTCGACAAGTCTTTGATCATTTTTTGGAACATCCAAAGACTTTGAAAATTCAAGTCTAAGAATTTTTTTTTTCTTTGTTTGCTATAGTCTTGGAATTTTTGACTATAGAAGAATTGTTTGGTGCAAATTGTAGATTTATAAACGAATTTTGTAAAAACCAATTAACATGTAACAATCATGTTATCTGAATAAGTTTTGTATCATTCATATGAAAGATTCCTTTAACCTTGAAAACATGTGACATCATTTGAAGTCCATTTTTTTTTTAAGAGAAACACCATTAAAAAGTCATAAAATCAAGTTATCTGGATTAGGTATATATAAAAAAAAAAAAACTCCTTGTAATTAATCAAGTATCATAATAATCCTATCTATTATTTTTCAAAAATAATAATAATCCCATAAAAAAAAAAAAAAAAACTTTAGATTTCAATTCACTCAGTTTGATACTTGTAGTGGATAAATTTTTATTAATATATATTATGAATATATATTTTTCTTTTCATTTTTAGGAAATGTCTCTGTCCATTTAGGACCATCAGTTTATGGAAATAATTAACTTATTATTGGCATAATTATTAATTAAATCATTATAATTTAGGCACATGCCAAATGCACAAATAAAAATAGCCAATAAGCCATTGGTTTAAAGGGAAGTTTACACCCTTAGGCATATTGTATCTAAGATCATTGTAATAGCAGAAAATTTCTTAATAATCTCAGCACCAAAAAAAAAAAAAAAAAAATCTTAATAAAAGTTGAACATAAAGTGATAACGTCTAGAGGGTCCAATTTGGTAATGGTATAGCCATGAGTCATGACCTACAAGCTACAACATGAGAATGCTCCAATTAATAAAAGTTGAACATAAGGTGATAACTGATAACGTCTAGAGGGTCCAATTTGGTATTGTATTACATGCATACAATGGTGTAGCCAACTTCATCTTTCCTATTTTTAATAAGTAGCACTGTTTTTTTTCTTTTTTTCTTTTTTTCTTTTTTACTTTTTTTCTTTTTTTTTTCTTATATACCTAATGTTATTTCTATTTCTTAATCTTTGATACCCTTATTACTAAAATTTTAAAGATACTACTAATTGTACTAAATGTTTTAGAGTAATAAAGTGTATTGCAAAACAATGATAAATGGGTAACAAAAATGTGATTGGCGCAACTTAAACAATATGATACAAGAATTTTTGGATTGCTCTTTCATAACATGGACTAGCTTTTTCTAAATATGTATACATACATTTGTAATATTTTGATAATTTACTAGGGGGAGTGGACTTATGGGGAAGACAGAGTTTTCCTAAATAACAAGTAAGAAAAGCTTAATTAGTAGCTTTATCTCTTAAAATATTTTATGGAAGAAAATAATTGCAACTCTTTTTAAGTCATTGATATGTCAGATACCTTTAATCATGAAAACGAATGACACCATTAGAAGTCTTTATTCTTGTTAACATCTCACCAAGTCTTTGGTCATTGTTCAAAACTCCAAAGTCTTTTAGTTATTGTTTGAAAATTTCAAAAACTTGGAAAGTTATAATCTTAAAATTTTGGACTATATAATAATTGTTTGATGTAGACTACATAATTGCAGACTAAGTGTATGACAATTATCAAATGTGTAGCAATCATGATATTCAGGTCAGTTTTATGTCATCCATTACCTTTTCTCAAATAAAATAAAAATAAAAATTGATTGTAATTACATATCTAGTTTTTTACCCATCCACATCCCATGTAATGATCAAGAAAATCTATTTTTATATAAACATATTTATTTAATTAAGTTTAAACTCCAAATTACATTCTCCAACTTTAACTTATTCTCAAATTAGTCATTTAAGTTTCATTTTTTTTTTCAATCCTTAACTTAAATATGTTTTCGGTTTAGTCATTCCGTCGATATTGTCCAATCTTGCTATTAGTTTAATATCATCCAATGTGGATTGGATGGAAGGGATACAATGAAAACAAATGAAAGTTAAAGGACTAAAATGATAAATAGTAAAACTTAAAGAACTGAATTAAAAATTAAGTCAAAGTTAGAGGTGTAATTTGTAATTTAACCTTCGTTTAATAAGTATTAATAAATAAAAAGTCAATTAGAGACCTTTTAGAATAGAATATACATATTAATTAAAATTTTCCCAAGGAAATTTAATCAAACCTAAATTAAAATTTATTTAGCCTCCGTTTGGGTTGGGAGTTTGCGTTTCACGTTTCACGTTTTTCCTTTTTTTTTTTTTTTTTTTTTTTTTTTTTTTTTTTTTTTTCCAGGCGCTTGTGGGAGTAAAGAGGGTACTGTGCGGCTACTGTTCATTGAACAGTAGCCGCAACTTTTGACTTTTTCCAGCATTTTTATTGTTCATGGACCCACAATTTTCACTTTTCAGTAACTTTTTCATTAAAAATGGGTCCCACTGTACTATTCACACATTTAAAAATTATTTTGCTACAGTGTTTTCAGTTGTATCCAAACGGACCCTTAGTGTTAGGTTGCTGTATTTGAAAATATAGTGTATTCTAATTAGATATAACTATCAATAGAGACATTACGGATTCCAATCTTCCTTCTTCCATTATAACTATCAAATTGAAAAAACAAACAAACTTCAAAATGTGTGGTACTATTACAGAAGACTTAAATCCTAATAATGTTGCAATGAGTCTTTGGTTAGTGTTTGTAAAATAAATTTAGACTTGGAAAATAATGGCCACATGGTACCATTATCAACTAGTATGACATTTGAGCTATATAATTGTTTGATGATATACAACTACTCTTTTTAAGTCATTGATTCTATGTGTTTCAAAAAAAAAAAAAAAAAATTGATTCTCTAAATTCATTCAAACTTGAAAACCTGTGTTACAGGGGAAGATACTTCAAAACTTGTGCCAAGATTTTTGTAGCTCAATTAGTTGACACCTCCTAGTATCTCCATGATTCAAAGCCTCCCTCCTTTGTTATAACTATTGAATTATCCAAAAGACTTCAAAATATGTGGTTATGTTAGAAGACTTTAATCCTAATTACATTGAATGAGTCTTTGGTTAAAGTTCAGAAATTCAATTTAGACTTGCAAAGTAGTGGCATCATGGTTCAACTATTGACTAGCATCATTTTTAGACTATATAACTATTTGCTAAAGATTCATGCTAGATTGAATTAGGAGAAATTGTGTTAATTATCCTGGTAAGTTTGAAATTGGTGTTTTAATAAGATATTTATGGTGAGCCAAACACAATACTTTCTTTGAAGGGAGGAAACTAACACTAATCTCTCTCTCTCTTTTTTTTTTTTTTTTTTAGAGGAGAAACTAACACTAATCTCATTCTTCTTCCAGCGGTTTTCGTAATGAATTAATTTCTGACTGATTCAACCCAGTGAGAGACCATAACCACGATTATCAGCCACAACACAATTCTAATCCCTAGTGTTAGCGTACTTTATGGGTTAAGGGCTTTAATTTTCTTTACCCTCTCAGCTTTTATTATCTTATAAAAGACTTTTAAGCCAGTAAAATGTTTCAAAAAGTTTTTAGCCCATGACATGGAAAATTAAGGTCTCATGTCTCCTCAAAAAGACAAAATTAAAGTCTTGTGGGTCACTCTATTAACTAGTGTAAATTGTGATTTGTGGAACTGTTGTCACTTGTCAAAGGCATGGAAAATTTAATCTCTTGTGGGTTACAGTATTATTATTATTATTATTATTATTATTTTACTGGATGGGTTACTCTATTTTTATTTATTTATAAGAACTAGTTTTGAAAGTGAAAGAAAAAGTAGATTACCCATCTCAGATTTTATGTTAGGATATATGTGAATCATGTTAGGAACAAATGTCAATATAGAATTGGCTAATACTTTGACAAAATGCACTTTACTCGTAATTGGGTAGATCTAAGATGCTTTTAATGCTTTAAGGAATAAGAGTTCAAGTCCAAGTATTAAAGCCATGCAAGTCTGTTCAAGAATCAAGTGAAGAAGTGCTAAATTTTAAAACTCGACAAATAGCATCTATCGAGGTTTAAAAGGCAGCATTTGCCCGATGCTCAACAATTGCTCGATAGATACCCTGTTTATCGAGATTTATAAAAATTAGATTTTCAGTTTTGATTTTCAACCAATCCGTATATACATGTTTGAGCTTTCTTTTATCACAACCCAAACATATATAAATAAATAAATAATGATCCAAAATCTCTAAAATAATCAAAATATCCTCAAAACCTCAATTTTATAAGAATATTCCCAAAAATATCCCCAAAAAAAGTCCTTTAAACTGATGAAAATATCCTTAAAATCTGCAAAATTTGTACAATATACCCAAAACCCTCAAAATAGCTAAAATAAATACTCTTGAACTTACAAAATGACGAAAATAACCTTAAACTTCCAAAATGATTAAAATACCTTTAATGTTTTCAATATGAGTAAAATACCACTTAGAAACCACCAGACTAATAAAAATAACTTCCAAAACCAATGAAGATCATGTAACATACTTAAAGCCTCTAAAATGACCACAAAATTCCTCTACTTTAGGAATCACCCCCAAACTTTTTTTAAGTCACACAAAAACAACTTTCAATTGTCCTTTTAGAGGTTTGAATGATTTATAATTATACACGTGAATATTTAGGTAAATAGGTGAGTTGAATCTCATCCAAATTAAATGGGTTGGTTGGATAATGAGTTTGTTTTTATTGTTTTGTTTAATATTGTAAAGTGATGAATTAAAGTTTGTATTTATAATCTATATATAGTGGCAAAGCTATGAAATTGTCCATGAAGAGACCATATAAAAATTTGAGGATTTGGGTATATAAACCAATTTTAAATGAATATTAATTACTTCTAGCCTAGCATATGTACTACAACAGTATATATATATATATATATATATATTAAGCTTGACAAATTGTACCAATATATACAAAAAGATTTGATATTTTAACATATCTTTAATCAACAATCATTTATGCACTAAACAAGTAAAAACATAAGCAATAATATAAAATCTAAACAATTTTTTTCCCAATTTATCCAAAAATTAAAAATGTTTATTCGAATACCTTACAGGTGTCCAAGACATACACCAGTTAGCAACTACAAACAATATCAACCAAAAAAAAAGTACAAGATTGTTTAAAAGGTGTGACACCAAAGCACACTTCCAATAACACATTCGCATCCAACAGAAAAGGAAATGGTAGGAATCTAGAAAACCCTCAATCAATCATCTGTGATTGTTCACAGATGGCATGATATTAGCGGAAGCAGGTTTCACCATACAGACAATTGCTCATAGTCGCCAATTATTATGCATTTAGCCAAGGAAACACATTTGGGGAGGAAGGCAGCCGCCCTGTAAGAACCTCAACTCCAGTCTCTGTCACCTAAATGTTCATATGGGAAGAAAATAAAAAGGTGTCAAGAGTGCGTTAGGCAGTCTGAGAACTCCATTGGAACTAACGTCAAATAATCAGTCAAAAAACCAAAACATTGCAAGCTAGTTTTCCCAGTATCTGCATCAGTCATGGACATACTTATCCCATTAATTGGACAAAAATCTCACAAACCTTAAAGCAGCAATACATATTTTCTTCCAACGGTGACAAAATGATTGCACTAAGGGGATATATAACATATAAGTGTCGGTCCTTAAGAACACAAGCTTGAAATTCCACAGGTGCTGGCAATAGTTTTATTTTATTTTATTTTTATTTTTTTGAATTATATTCTTATACAAAAATCAGAAAAGAATCACCATTACCACAGCCAAATAAAAGTAAAAAGCAATGATGAAAGAAGTAAAAAATGCATATGTACCAGAAGAGTGTGCTCAAACTGAGCACTGCGTTTGCCATCAGCAGTGACAGCAGTCCATCCATCAGGCCACATCCGATCACGCCAAACCCCTATTCAAAACATTTCTTTAATGTAGCTAGCAAATAAAGCATCAATTTTCAACTATTATACCCACAAATTTAACAAATTTTCAAAATACCAGCATTGATCATTGGTTCAATTGTAAACGTCTGCCCAGCCTTCATTACACCAACTGCTTTATTTCCTGCTTGGGTTAAGGTCACCAATGCATAAATGACGCAAGAAAGAAGCAATAGAATTCTTTGTTGTCACAGTATTATAAAGACAGTTCATGACACTTTATTGTTTAATTTCCCATGAAATTGAAAGTATCTAACTGATATAGAAAATAGTGAGCTTAAAAGCCTGCTTAATTTAGGATACTTCCTTCAGCAAAAAATAATTTAGGATACTTCCATAATGGGGAATATTTGGTGCACAATGAAAAAGCTCTCCAATACCATGACCGCAATATGATTTTACCTAGTCATAGAGCAGAAAGAGTAAGAAATTATTAAATACTGTCAGTCATTTTAATAGAAAGGAAAATCTTACAATTGCAGACCAGATATTACCACTGAGAAACCCGACATTGTAGTATGACGATTAATAACTTCCCCAATTTCACGGAATCGCACCCCAGGTTTCACTGAATTTAACCCAAAAAAAAAAACCATAAATCAAATTTTAAGTTCTAATACGATGTAAAAGACTGAAAGTCTTTGCCGAATTGGTATAAAACAATAAATTCTGCAAATCCAGATCAAAAACAGGTAGATCTCTACAAACATCTTGGTATTCCCTATAAGCTTTTGCATACTAGACATATCCAGAACAAGGTCAATTTCCATCATCCCCTCCATAAAAGAATTATCCCATGCACTTTCTTCCCAGTTGACATCACTCAGCCAAATTTTACAGTCAGCAAGTCTTTCATATTTTTTTTTAAAGCCAGGTCCATAAGTATATAATCTGAATATTACATACACAACAAAAAAACAGTATAACTTTAAAAGGAAAACATTGATAGGTAATAATATCACCAAAAAACCACAAAAAAGTGGGTTCAGCCCTAGTACAGAAGTAATATACAAAGGAAGAGCCAAATATAAAAATAAATAGAAAAAGGACGTGTGCATCCATTACCAAGATTACTCATTGTTACCCAAAATATGGCTAGCAAGATATCAAATTTCACTAAAAACGAATTTGATTAATCAAATTTAATGACCAATCAAGTGATCTTCCAGTCCAAGGCATTAGCAGGTCAATTATGCTATGCTAGTGGCAAGTCACAGGCTTAACTTGACCCACCAAAGGATAAATATAATTGTCAACTAGAACAATAATCAATACACTTTTCACACCATCTTTTTGAATTTTCATAGATGTAATAAATTAACAATTCATTCAGGGATTCCTCAATTCTCTAAACTTTAGAATGTAATTGTTAAGAGGTCCTTTGTACACATCCTATATAGTTTAAGGCCATTTCTTGTTTTCTTAAATAAAATTTTCTTTTTATGTAAAAAAAAAAAAAAAAAAAAAAATCTTTGAAAAAAGTGCAAAAGGGACAAGCCCTAGCACACAAGGAGTATACAAAGGACAGCCCAATCAAAATGTAAAAGAAAATTTAAAAAGAAAAAAAAAAATACAATAACAATTAAAAGAAGTTCAAGCATCGAGGAAGTCTAGAAAGAGTGTTCTAAAAAAGGTATAAGTCAAAGTCCGATCATAAAAAGATCTTCAAAAATCATTACTTCAACTTCTCCTGGATCATTTATTTCCCTTCAAAGGCACAAACATTTCTTTCTCCCCAAAAAAACACCACATTAAACAAAAAGGAACGGCTTTCTATATCTCCCCATTTCTTCTCCTTCCAAAATGTCCCTCCCAATACAATAACAATTCCAAAACGGAATATAGACATCACTCAAGATTGCTTTTTGGAAGGTTAAGGTTCCGACCAAGATTGCTTTTTTCACTTGGACTGCTGCATTGGGTAAGGTCCTAATGATTGATAATCTCCACTCCATAAGGTTTGCGTTAATGATTGGTGCTATATGTGTAAGAAAGCTATGGAGAGTGGATCATTAGATCCTTCACCGTGCTTGTGCTACTGAGCTATGGTCTTTGATTTTTCTGTCTTTTTGTAGTCCAATAAGTTATGCCATCTAATCTCACTGCAGTTCTAGCCTGCTAGAAAGGAAGTTATGTTGGGACAGGATATGGCATGATTTGGAGTGAGTGCCATTGTGTTTATTTTGATTGGTGTGGAGGGAGCGCAATCGAAGAGCATTTGAGGAGTTTGAACATTCTCCAAACGGATCTGAAGCTGCTCTTGCTGCGTACTTTGTATGTGGCGGGCTGCTTCAGCAGCTCAGTCCTCTCTATCTTTACTTACTTTTTTTTTGATAGGTAATAACAGACTTTATTGATAATAAAAGTACAATGAATTTACGATAGTAAACTCACTGCACTGAAAAGAATACAGATCAATCAAAAAGAAAGACTAACAGAATTAAGAAATTCAAACAACGAATGACAATGCGTAAACCCCCAAATACGGGACCACTCAAACAAAATCCTAAGTAGCAAAGACTTCACACAGTCTACAAGTCTCTCAGTTTCCTCAAAAGTTCGGGCATTGCGCTCCTTCCAAATTAACCACATAAGACACGCTGGAACCATATTCCACACATTTGAAGTGTGACTTCCCAACCAATTCCACCATGCAGAGAGAAGAGAAACAACACTCTTCGGCATCACCCACTGATATATCACTTTTACACTAAGTTCCTTATATATATATATATATAGGTAATTAGTGCAGTTTTATTAATAAAAAATAATAAAATCTTTAAGTTCACAATGATGAACAAAAAGGAACAATGAAAACAAAAGTACAAAAAACAAATGGCTAGTCTAATAGAAACAAGGAACTCTATAATTGATGAACAATCCAAGGAAACCCACTAATCATCAAAAAAATATATATCTGGAGACTTGGTCGGATAAATGACCCTTGTAGTTCATGTACAAGACTTAATCAGTCTCTAAGAACTGTAGCGTAATGCAGTTTTAATTCCAAGATTTGCTAAATTTATCAAGGTTGACAAGCACATGAAACAGGCCATCAGCATAATCCTATCAGACATCAATCTTTAATCTTTACTGAAGTTGGTTTCAAGTTTACACTAGAATAAAAGAACATTGACGCCTCTTCTAAGTGCCAGTGTTTCAACTAGGTCCCAGCCAAAACACTTAACCACAGAGAGAGAGAGAGAGAGAGAGAGAGAGAGAGAGAGAGAGAGAGAGTTCATATATTGCTTAATTAAAATATCCAACACATACCAATAGCTATTGCTTTCTCCAAGCTTTCATAAGTACATTGAACCAGCCGTCTAGACTCTTCATCAACATTACCCACAAAATACGTTTCATTGAGATCACCTGCATAATGAGTCACCTATCAGTCAAATACAGAGCTTCTTTGGCAATATTTGAATTAATTTCAAAGGGGTATAATGTTTCGTACCATGGACACCTTTATAGTACACAGTTACATCAACATTTACAATATCACCATCCTCTAATTTCCTGTAGGAAATAAAACAGAATCTGCTTAGGAAAGTTTTCTTTAGAATACACTTAGACAATGAGAAATACAGAGCCGACTACAAAAGCTCACAAAAGGAAAGTATACACAAAAGCACAGTTCTGCTACCCACTTAGAATCACTTATAAACAAAAATATGGCATGACTTATACCACAAATGTTCAGACACGAAATCCTAAGTACTCAATTGTAACTAAAAGCAATATATGTCAGTCTGCTAAGAAATTAACCAACGAGCCATAAAAAAGAATAATTACAACATAACCCAAAACTATAACATACTTTTGGTAAAATTACAAGATCATTAGATGTTTACTGTTTCAAAAAAATTGATAAAAAATTGATTGCAGAGAGAGTCAAAGAAGTGAGACATGAAAAACATTGGAATTCACTCAGGACTAAAAAAAAAAACTAATTTGACCTGATTGATACACACATACCTCGCATCCGGAATTCCATGGCAAATTACTTCATTAACTGACCTGCAACAAATAGACAAATTGAAGGAGATTTCCTCAATCAATACAGTAGAATCCCAAGAATCTTCATAAGAGAGTACACAAAGAAGTACCTACGTGCAGCAAGACTTCGGGAAGAAATGATAATTGAGAGGAGATGGATATCCTCCTGCAGTAAAGTAAAATTTCAAGAAAAATTTAGCAGATCATTTACTAATTATATGTAAAAAATTCACATTGCCATATCTAGAACTTCAAAAAACCACACAAAGACAATTACCCTCAGAGGCACGTAAAAAAGTTGCCAGATCACCATGAGTCCAATTACATGTGTCTCACTAGATTACCACAGGCACGGCCCAACAGTTACAAACAAGAAACAACATGCCGCTGTGCATGACAGTCATAATTATAACCCTAGTAATCAAAGCATTCAGAAAAACTATCACCCACAAAATTTTGGTAGTCTACATGAATGGCTCTAATGATGTAATTGAAGAATGAACTCACAAAACCAATTTGGACTCCAGCATTTGATACAGTGATGAAAACTCACAATATTAGTAGAAGCATTAGCCATCTTACAGGGGCAAAAAGCAGGCAGCATTGCCAAACACATATCAAAGGTATTGAAATATCATCCAATTCAATCTGATGATGGATACAAGCAAGTGTCATTGCCCCCATAAAAATCACAGTAACCAGAAATGGACATTGGACCAACATGCTGATCAGACCAGGAAACAGTGAATGAACACTTTTCTGATTTACTACAATTAAAAGATCAAATAAGAAAGTAAAACCAATCAAAAGCTGATCAAATCCAGGTCAAAAAAGAGGGCGCTTTCCTGTGTTGCACTAAAAAGAGAAAAAAGGACCTAAGAGAAGACGCTCTTCTCTTAGGTTTCTTCCTCCCGCGACCGGCCCATGTTTGAGGGGAAGATTAGCAAAGCAAGAAAAGACAGAGGGAGGGGGAGCAGCATCTTATTCTCTTGGCGAGAACTTCCAGATCGGAGAAGCATTCGGAGCGGGCTCCACGTTCATTTTGTTGGCAGAAACAATCCAATCCATTCGGGGCTTCAGGTAACCAAAAAATGAAGTCTTTCGACTTGATTCATAGAAAGAATCAATGATAGATAAACGAGATACCTTTTTTTTCTCTAAAAAAAGAAGAATAGAATAGACATCCCCTTAGATGTCTACGTAATCCTTTATCATCTCCCGATTCTTTTTATATTGTTATATCCACTCTCTTTAAAAAAGATGGATAGAGAAAGAGCATATAGATCCTATCCCCTATATCGAACATTAAGCATAATGCCAATATAAGCCTTGCAGCTAAATCAAGTTTGGTCCGCAAATTACATGCACGCATGTTTTTACAAATTCAAACTTAAAGAGTGAGTTGAACCAAGTTAAGAGAGCGAGAAAAAAAAAAGAAAAAAAGAAAAGAGATAGAGAGAGAGTAGAGGAAGACCAAATATAATGTTAGTGGAAGTAATAAAAAAGGACATTAATTAAAAAAGTAACAAAGAGTAACTTTAGATAGAATCCAATGGAGAAAAAGAATACATGTGGCAAGCACTCTATTGAGGATTCATAGCTGACCTCAAAAATTTGGGACTAAGGATTCGTTTGGATATCGCTTATTTTGCTGAAAATTAAAAAATAAAAATACTGTAACAAATTAATTTTTAAATGTGCAAATAGTACCATAGGACCCATTTTTAATGAAAGCTTATGTGAAAAAAGAGGTTTGTGAGTCCCGTAAACAGTGCACGGGACCCATTGGAAAAGCATTTCAGCCACAGAACGCGCTTAAAATTTAGAATAAAACTAAAAATAAAAATAAAAATAAAAATGCAGACGCAAACGTCTGTCTTTTCATTCGTATCCAAACCCAGCTTAAAGCTTCATTGTTGTAGTTGTACTGCTACCGTGTATTGGACCCATTCCTGTTATTAGAGGAATGGATGCAATACCATTAGGCTAAAGCCATTTGGCTTTTTTATTTATTTATTTACTTTCTGCCAACATATTTACACCTATGTTCTCCTTTCTATTTCTACAATAGTTTCTCATATTTAATTTGCGGATGATACTTTGATTTTCTGCGAAACTGATCTTGAACAGCTCTGCTATTTAAAGGGTGTATTGCTGTGTTTCAAAGCTGTATCTGATCTCAGGATAAATTTGGATAAGTCTTAGATGGTTCCAATAAGGGAGGTTGCTATGGTGGAATCCTTGGCTGCTTTACTAGGTTGAAAATTTTCTATTCTGCCCATGAAGTTGTTTTTTTTTTTTTATAGGTAATAAAAATATATTCAAAAACTGCTAGATGCAAAAAAGCATCAGCAAAGCAAAAGAACAAAATAGAGGTGAAAGCAAAGACATAAAAAAAAACTTTAATTACAAAGAAAGAGAGCTAAGGAAAAGAGGAAGAGAGTCACTAGATGTGAGTCCCCAAGCCCTAGCCCAATCAAACAGAGAACCAGAAAAGAAAGCAAGCATTTGGTCCTCAGATCTATCCAAATCCTCAAATGTCCGCTGGTTGCGCTCCTTCCAAAGACACCACATCAAACACAATGGAACTAAGTTCCAAATGTAAGATGAATGCTTCCCCAACCAATTCCACCAGCTAAATAGATAATCTGACACCGTATATGAGAAAACCCATGAAATCCCAAAAATCCTAAAGACATAGCACCACAGCCGATAAGCCTTTCCACAATGTAACAACAAATGATCCACTGTCTCACCACAGCAATGACACATAATACACCAGACAACAAAATCAAAACCTCTAAGCCGCAAGTTATCACCTGTGAGGATCCTATCTCATGCGGCTGTCCAAACAAAGAAAGAAACACACCGGGGTGCCTTTACTTTCCAAAAGCAATCTGGCACCCGTTGTTGAAGAAGATGGAAAGGAGGGTAGGAAAAGACTTATTTAGCAAAGGGTGGGTGAGTTGCACTAATTAAGAGCACTCTCTCAAGTTTGCTTACATATTTTTAATCCCTGTTTCCGATTCTTGCATTTTGGCAAATCATATGGAGAAGTTACAAAGGGATTTTCTATGGGTTGCCTCGGCCCTCGGGGATGAGTTCAAATTTCTTTGGTTGATTGGAAGACAGTGTGTGAGCCAATGCAATCTGGGGGTTTGGGAGTGTGGAATCTTATGCTCTTTAATAAGGTATTATTTGGTAAATGGCTTTGGAGAGATGTTACGAAAAAGTAGTCCTTTTGGAGAACAGTGGTTCACACCAAGCATGGTACTGATTGGGGAAATTGGGTGTCCTAGACAATTAAAGAATCTTATGGTCTAAGCCAACGGAGACATATTCATAAGAGGCATCAGTAAGGGACCTTATGCAGGGGGCAATGGTGATTTGCTTTGGGATGTCACATTCCTTAGGCCCTTTCAGGAATGGGAGTTGGAGACTTTGCATTCTTTTTTTGCTTTTATTTATTCTTACAAGATTGGTGGGGGTGGAATTGATAGGATAGGTTGGCTTCCATCAAAGAACAAGATTTTTGAGGTGGTCTTATTATAATCGTCTTCCTCAAGGCAGCCCATGTCCTTTCACGTGGAAGAGTGTGTTGAGAGTAAACATTCCTCCCAAAGTTTCTTTCTTTAAATGGACAGCTGCAAAGGGTGGAATTTTACAATGGATAATCTTTGTAGTAGAAAATTTTGTGCAAGAAAAGTGTTGTTAGTGGATCATTTGCTCCTTCACTGTGAGTTTACTTCCCAGCTTTGGTCCTTGGTGTTTTGTCTCTTTCACCTACATTGGACCATGCCTGGGAGGGTGGTAGACGTGCTGGCTTGCTGAAAGGGGCACATTTCTTGCTGTGCACCTTGTACGATTGGGTGGTTGATGGTGCAACCATAGCATTATTAAAGAAAGAATATTCTCTTAGGAGGCCTAAGGCTAAGGCAACGCCCAAGAATAAGTGTCCATCCTAGTTAATTAAGGTTTTTATATTTTATTTGGTTATTCTAGAGTCAAGGGTATTTAGTAATTTTACAATTGTTGGGTACGGGCCATAGGTTTTATTTTATTAATTAATAAGTAGTATATACAGTGTTGTTAAAAGTGCTTAGCGCATTTTAGCGCAAAGGCCTCCTGGAGCCTAGTCGCAAAGCGCAAGCTAGCGCTTGATCGATGTGAAGCGCATATTTTAAAAAATAATAATAATAAATTTTTAAAAAATTATTAATGGTCAATACAACAATCAAGTGATCCATTAATCATATAAATTACAATAAAACATTTTATATAATTTATATAACATTTATATAAAACTCTCGTGCTTTACAAAATATATGCAAACATGATATTTGATGGCCATGATTACAAAAAATCATTGAATCAAAATAGAAGTATAGAACCAAAAAGGCAATGGCTAAAAAGTTCTAGAATGTTAAGTAATGTTATCTTTGCCTAACAAAATCAATGCAAATATGCAATGCAATCCTAATCTACATAATCATCATCCTCATTAAGCAAAGGACCATCATAATTGTCTGACTTGAGTGTTTGTTTGGGTGGTCGTGGGCCAAAAGGTCTAAAATATCTAAAGAGGTAGGCCTAGGTTTATGGTAGCACACCACACTATTAGTTTTTATATATTAAATCAATGGCTTATATCAAATATATTTAGATCTATAGCTAAAAATCAAATCAAGATTTTATTTAAAAAAATTTACAAGAAAGCGCACTTTGCGCTTAACAAAAAAGCTCTAAAAAGCGCGCCTAAGGCGCACTTTGTGAGGGCGCCTCACTTTAGAGGGGAAAAGGCCCCAAGGCCTATGCGCTTTGCACTTTGCGCTTAAGTGTGCTTTTAACAACACTGATTATATAGTTTATGGGTATTTACGTATGGGCTTTGGTTTAATTCAAATAGGTTAGTTTACTAGTCAAACTTGGAATCCTAGTACACGTAGGAGTCCTAATACTACTAGTACAAGAAAGAGTCTACATATATTGTGTTGAATGTACTGGAAGGATGTAGAGTTGATTAATAAAAAATTAAGTGTTTTGAGCATATAGGCTCTCTTCTTTCTTTCTTTCTTTCTTTCTTTCTCTTCTTTCTTCAATTTACTGTTCACAGGTATGCAACCACTAAAATACCATTAAAAACCTCTTTTTCTTCTTCTTTACAATCCCATAATCCTTCTTAAACAATTCTAAATCTAGATCACAAGTTCTCCTAAGCCTAAGCCCACCACAAACACAGGAAGACATTTTCTCAATTTGTTCTCCGTCAGTAACAATTTGGAATAGCCATTCTTGGGCTAATTTGTTTGAGTTTTTAGATGCTTGTTCTTTTAGGTGATGCTCTTGTAGGTGTCCAAGTACACTGCTTGCGTACAAAGAATGCTACATAATTTCCTTTTATTTTTCTAACAAAGTTTTTCTTATTTATCCCCCAACCCCCACCCCCCCCCCCCCCCGCCCCCCCACAACCACCAAAAAAAATCTCTAATTAAACAAAAAGATAAAGATAGAAACACCCTTATCATATAGGATGGAGGACTTTACAAATCAATCCCCACTCAGTTTCACTCCTCAAAAAACAAATTTAAATTACAACACAAACAAAGGTAAATTGAACAAAAATAATGACAACCCTTAAGATCATATCTGAAAGTACCCCTCGAGAGACATATCATTGCTAAAATAATCTAATCAATCATATATTGCATGCTTAAAAGGAAATTTTGTTTCAAGGGTTAAAAAATGGAAAAAAATAAAAGTACTAACATATTCTAAAGAATGAAAAAGCTCATACCAGCCGCAATAGTTGCATCATGAACCACTCTGTCAATCTCATCAGTTGTCACACCAGGCTGTATTACACGAGCAGCCGCATCCAAAACTTCCCTTCCAATCTAAGAATGATGATTGTTAAACAACAAAATTTAGAATCTATCTGGATGAACAGGGCTTAATAAACCAGCAAAGGTTTCAAATCATGCTCAAACATGCCCAAGTTCAGTATAAAAATAAAATAAAAAATAGAGACAACTACAAGAATTAAAATGAATCCTTATTTGCTTAGAAAATATTGAATGTGTTATCGATATAGGATCTTTAAAGAGCATTACACAATTAGTTTGGTATGCTTACAGATTTTTTTGCATGAGGAAAAAAAAAAGGCTCATTTAAGGCTGTGAAAAAAGGTAGAGGAAGACCAAAAATAACATTTGTAGTAGGAAAAAAAAGGACATGTCAATTAAGGAAGTAATAGAGAGTATGACTTCGAATAATATAGAATGGTAGAAAGAATATATATCGCCAACCCTGACTAATCTGTTAAAAATCCATAGTCGACCCAAAGGACTAAACCAAACTTGGTTGTTGTATAAAGCAATAAACAAAATTATAAAATTTTAACAATAACGAAGACTCAAATCATTATGCAAAATTCATCTTCTAGGATGCATGCAGCACACAGTGCTCCTATACATGTATATTGTCAACAATGATGCATGCTTTAAGGAAGACCGAGGATGAGACAATGATGCAATATTGGCATGCATTAAAAAAATGATGTCATAAGAAAAAAGATAATTACAAACAGAACTTACTCGACAAGTCTCTCTCATTCTCTCAATTTGATCCGGTGTTTTGATCTTCAAAACAAAATATGTCAATTATAAAAGAGGAATTAATAAGTAAACTAAAACAAAAGAAAAGGCCCAATTTTATTACACATTAAATTCCACTCAAACGTCTAAGTACAAGTGTACCTCAACAACATGCTGCAGATCACTATTGGGCTCAGTTTTTGGGATACCCTACAAGTCAAAGGGCAAGAAAAGCTGCATGAAAACCACATTTGACTCAATGTAAGAGTGTGGGTGTGGACAGTGCCCACAGCACTCTGGCTAGAAAAGACAAAATCCAGCTTCAGCAATTGCTGAACTACAATCAAATCAGCAAGGACAAAGTATGTCTAAAATATTGAGTGAATCCATATTTGTGGACAAAAAAATCCTCCAGTGAGAAGAAAAAGACATGCATATGAGTGTGAAAAATGATACTCAACATGTGAAAAGAAATGAGTCAAAAAACTCACATCAGCTGCCCAGTCAGGAAGCTCAATATGAGCAGGTACAGCAAGTCTACCAGATATAGCATATGGCCTTAGTTCCCTGCACAATAAGAGACCACAGACATGAATTTTTTTTATTTTTTTTTATTTTTTTGGATAGGTAATGAAATGCTTTAAATTTTTTTTTTTTTTTTAAGAAAAAAAAAAAAAAAATTTCTCCCTTTGTAAACAGGTAGTGTACTAGGGATGCTACAAAAAACATCTAAAATTACATAAGTCAAGAAACTCCTCAAGTGAAGAAAAAGAATGACTGCTCAATGCGTCATCCAATCATACAAGGAGTGCAAGAAAAACTGTTTCTACTCCACAATTGAACGCTCTACCCCTTCAAAAGTATATTAAATCTGTTCTCCAAATAGTCTACATAATACATAGTGGATAGCACCCCATACATCTGCACTTCTGCAGAATTATGACCACCAAAAACACCTTCCAACACACTTAGGCACCACCACGTGATGCCGAACAAACAAAACAACAAGGACCATAAACTTTATGCATAAGCACAGAGGAGAAGAAAGTAATCCGTAGATTTCCCCACTGTTTTTGCATGTAGAACACCATTCTGCAATACAAATACTTCTCTTCCTCAAATTGTCTATAGTAAGAATCTTTTCCATAACTGCCACCCATGTAAAGGGCTACTTTATTAATGTCCTTCACCTTCAAGATGCTTTGACAATAACAAGAAATTATGGTGTGAAGCATACTTTAACAAAAATCAAGGAGTTGCAATAGGAAAAAAAATTATTATCATAAAAGATTAAAGGGTAAAAAGCTCACTAAATTCCAATAAAGAACACTGCCCTTAAAAAAGATTAGCTGCTAGTTGATTTCACCTATTCAAAATTTTGATAATCTACTGCTGGCAGACTTTTCCATCTTCTCTCTATGTCACATAATAGTGGCAGTTTCTAAATTTCTTTCCTTAGTAACCATTATTCAGGTAATTGGTAGATATAAGTCCTAATATTTACAAATAAATCTAGGAAATTTTATATATATCTAAGACTACTTAGAACCAAACAGATGCTTCAGTCATATATCACCAGCTAACAATACTCTATCTGATATCACAGCCTTGAAGATTTGTATAAGCAAATAATCACCCCCCCCCCCTCCCCTCAACCCTAAAAAAAATATATTGGAAAGGCAGTGTTGAAACCTAAAAATCCCTATCCAACTTAAATGTAACATCAGAATTATCAGATATAAATGCATGACGAATAAACAGAAGGGCATGTAGAATATGAGGCAGACATAATCCTTGAAAAATACCCTGTCCAATCAAAATGGGGAAGTTTTGGAGTTCGAGCCTGTCCTTTCTTCAAGCAATATTGCCAATCTTCATTAAGTAGGTCTGAATTTTGTTCATGCGGAGTACCTGTCCCAAGTGAGGAAAGCTTTGCCTTCAAATGCACTGCTTTATGAGAGCTCCAAGAAGCCTTGAAACAATCTTGAGTGCTGATAAGAAATAAACCATAATATGAGAACAACAACAACACAAAATAAAAAAGCATATTTGGTCCAAATTTAAAGGAATATACACTATTTTAGTTGATGTCAAAGGGCCAGTGTGCAAATTATATTGAAAGAAGTTGATGAGAAGCCTTCCTCCTTGTGTCCAATATTAACACATACAAGGATATGAAATGAAACTAAGAGCCAACAGTGTCAGCATATAAATTCTTTGGCATCAAAATATGTTCAATGATGGTTGTATATTACCACCAAGACAAGACACCTCTCGTTATCTGCATTTTAACTCAACATGCTTAATTCATGCATAATCTCCACAACCCAGTATCATGGACCAAGTTAGCATCCCATACATAGCATTTGAATGTAATATTTGAAAGTTTTACATGGAGTGTCATAGAACTTGACAGCTCATTTCAAACCCCCCACAATTAATGCAACTGGACAAGTTAGTCTCAATCAGATATCCAGATGCCATGATAAAATTTTCTAGGAGACACAGAACATGTCAAATAATGGATCCCTTCAGGCACAATAAAATAATGCGATGTTTCAATGAATAAACTGTATAAGTTGCAGAGCCAGCCTGCATGTACTGCAACCAAGTTTAAATACACAAAATAATTAGCCTTCCATCATGCAATTCTCTGCCAGAATTTTGCAACTAAAAATCAACTCAGATATAATGATAACCCATTATTTTCAAATGATCAATATGGCCACGGACGCATTCAGATGCGCATATTGTTTGATGACTTGTTCCAAACCTAAGAAGTATGAAGTTCCCATAATACTGTGAAGTTCACATTTCCTACAAAGTCTCAATCTCATCTACTTTCTACTACAGTATGCTACATTTGGCAGGTTCTACTCACAATTTTTCGCAAATAAAATATCCATAAAACACTTGATTCAAGAAATCAGAATTTACAGTCAAAGACAACCCTTAACGCTTGCTTTCAAAGCAAAATATTAATACTGAAGAAAACAATATTTGTGACGGTATGAGCATTATTCACCGAAACCAAGAGACAGCAATAGCCCAAGGGCATGAACATGAATATGATTTATCCCAATAAATCAAAACTGAAAAGTAAAAAAAAAAAATTACCATTCCAAGCACATATTGCATAAAAATGTTCATACAAGTAAAACAAAAGCAGGAAAAGATTACACACCAGAAAGCAGCGCCTTCACGAGGGAGCTTTAATTCCACGCATTTGGGACACCTATAAACAAAAACAAACGTCAATCATAAACGGCAGTGCATAAGAGTCTTAACCAAATTCCATTTCTAGTCAAAATCACACGGACGATTTATCTGACACAACAAACAAAATCAAAACCAAAATAGTCTTTTTGATATATAATAATAATAATAATAATAATAATAATAATAATAATAATAATAATTAATAAAAAAGAGGAGTGAAAATTGAAAATACGTACTGAAGGTGAGCAGGTTTGGCACAGCGAGCGCAGGATAGGGAAGTGGTATCGGCCACGTCGGAACCGCCGGACATCGTTTTCACGGTTTTGTTAATTTGCTGTTGTGGTTTTAATTTTATTCGTGTGTAAAACAAAATATTAGTTTGGTAAAAAAATACAGAAAATAGTGTCACTTGATGATGATGATGATGATGACTGAAAGTGATTAATAGAATCAGAATATGATTGGAGGAGAAGTACAGGGGACCGTCTGATGTGATGACGACAAAACGGTCAAAAGAGCTTTAAAGCTTTTCTGAGAGAGAGAGGGAGCTAGGGTTGCAGAGAGAAAGTAGATACGGAGGGAAAGGAGCTGGGGTTTTTTTTTTTTTTTTATGCTTGGTAATTATGATTTAATTTTTTTGGGAAATATTTATATATTAATTTATTGAAAGCAAGCAGAAAGTCGTAGGTTCGACCCCTACCTGGCGCGTAATTTACCATATCCGTTTTTTTTTTGTTTTTTTGTTTTTTACCTTTCTATTTTATGCTGAATACACTACCTCTTTTTCTTTTTCCCTTTTTTTGAGTAAGAAAGGAAGAAGAACACAAGCTAATTGCATTACTTTTTTATTCTCACAAAATAATAATAATAATAATTGCATTACTTTTTCGTTCTTAAGAAAACCACAAAATTAGTATTTTCATACTCTGTTGTATTTGACTACTCAAAAAATCAAACCCAATATAGTTTTATTATATTGTAAATTCTGAACACAAACTAGGGAGTGTTTAAAGAGTACCCATGACCCATCAATCAACCTTCAGCAAAGCCCCATTTCTTATCAAACAAATTATGCTGGTGCCAGACTAGTGTAGGTGTCAGACTTAATTTGGTGGATTAGCCGGTGTCAAACCTAACATGTGCAATTATGGTACTATCCTGCTACGTCCTCCCTTAGACGTTTTCACCACCCACAATAGATATTTATAAGACTGGCAATACCATTGGTCAAGGGAAGATAGAATGTATAAAGTTGTCTTAAGTGTCTAGAATGGTAAACGAGCCGAGCTTTGTCGAATAGTGCATGTTTAAGTTTGGATTGCAAAGAAAAGTCAAAAGCTCAAACTTGGCTTGAACTTGTGACAAGCCTAAAAATCATGTTTGAACTTGAACTCGTGAAAAAGCCAAAAAGCTTAAGTTTGGCTTGGCTTTGCTTGGTAATTAGTCAAGCCAAGCTCAAGCTCAAGCTTAATATTAAGTTCAAACTCAAGCTCAAGTCATGCTTTTGAGCTTGAGATCTAAGAAAATTATATTATCAAATACTTAAATCTCTAAAATTAAGAAGAAGAAAAAAATAGTTTACTCATTTTATCATGCGTCTAGTCCTACTTATGATTAGTCATTATTCAAATTAAAAACTTACATAATTAAATTCATTCTTTCATCCTTCCTTGTCTACAACTTCAACACACAATTGATCAAAATACATGGTGAAGAATTAAAAAAAAAAAAAAAAAAACTTGTTTGTAACTATTATGAATGAAAAAATACTAGCATGTTTCATAACTTTACATTAAATGATTGATGGAGAAGAATCATATGTGACCCACTTAATTAATTTATTTATTTTTAAATTTAACTAAAGTCTAAAATGGTTCTTGGTCATTTAGAGGAAAGGAAAAAAATTAAAGTAATGAATAGTGGTCCCATGTTAGCTATGTTATTATTAAAATATGTGTAATGAGTATATTTAGTTAACCCATATAAACTTATAAATGAGTTTATACTTGAATGTTTTGTATCAAGCCTTATAGCTCACAAGCTTGTTCGTGAACAAATTTTTTAGCTTAGGCTCGGCTTGTTTATTAAACGAGCCTAAAACTAAGGCTCAAGCTTGGCTTATTTATAAACAAAAAAATATGAATGAGCTTTTTATCAAGTCGAGCCCGAGTTGTTCATGATCGGTTTGTTTTATTTACAGCCCATATTATCATAGGTACAATGATATAGAAGAATGCTTGAAGACGGATTTCCATCTAAAATAGTACCATTGCTCACAATAATGCTTGGGCATGATCACAAGAATTTCTAATTCATTTGCATCAACATGTCACCTAGTTTTCTTTATTAAAAAAAAAAAAAAAAAGGTATGCTTGCTTTGCATTACCATGTAAGGATTTGAATTTTCAAAAAGCCACCTTCATTCATCTACATAAATATTAAATCCAATATATAATGAATTTAACCAAAATAAAAAACAAATTTTACATTATCACCATGATAATGTTTATTTTGTATAACTCATTTTTCAGCTTTTTGAAAATAGATTGTTTGGAAAAGTTATAATTAGCAAAAATTAGATTAAAAAAAAAAAAAACTGTATCATGAACAAATAGTCCATGAAATGCTAGTGTTGGCATGGATCATAAGATTTGTCACAAACACATCTCATTACACTTATTTTACTTCTCATAAAAATTTAGCTTTTATATATAACTAGTTGCAGACCTATGCGTTGCGCATTATAATCTTTTTTAGGATAGTGTTATTATAATTAATATTTGTTATGTTATTACAACTCAAGCCGCGTTATAAACATATCACCAATATATTGTAGGATTCATGGTTGATTTAGAATTGATAATAATAGTTATATTCCCTCATTATTTGATTCACATAACAGTTCAATTACCAGTTCATATTTTACATTTTGTCCCCTTCTATGTTAGCCAATCCATAATAGTAGTTAGAGTAGTTCTTATTCTTTTCGTCTTTGATTCAAAAAATCCTTTTTCAATACCCTTTTAAGTCTACAAATTGTTCTTTCTATAGGCCTAGATACATTCAAAAAATGATATCTACGTTGTAAACTATATGGCCCTTTATCAATTATATGCACAAATTTTCTAGTTCCCCTAATGCACATTAAAGGAAGGTAGGTGCGTGTGTGTGACAGAGTTTCATATCAATGGCCATCAAATCTAAGTACCAAGATTTACGGTTCTTCTACCGTATACTACAAAAACAGGCAGTCTAGCCATTTGCTTTGATTTGTGTTGCATAATTCTAAAGTGCCAACCTAGCCATGTATTAATCAATATTATTGTGTTTTCATTAGCAACCACACGTTCCATTCATGCCAATGATCAGCAAATGATGAGCCCACCGAATAAATTAACATGTGTCCATAGTATTGCTATGTCTTCCCTTACTCTCATGAATAATAAAATAATTGATGTGGATATTAATGATTATAATTTCAGTTGTTTCAATATTAAATTTAAATATGTATGTAAGAATCGGTTTCTCATAAGCAACCTAATAGTTAAAAAAAAAAAGTTTTATGTATATGTAAAGGTAAAATAACTGATGTTGATATTAATGACTATAATTTTAGGTGATTGCAATTTTTAAGGACAGTGGCAGTTGTACAAGTATGAAAAATTACTAAAACAACATTCGGCCTTAAACAATCAAAGACAGTGCCATCAACACCCTCTCATTTCCATGAAAAACTGTTTTTTTAGTCGATTCGAATATTTTTCTCTATCCAATTTTGTTACTCATGTCCCCAAAAGAATGAAAGTGTTAGAGAAAAAGTGTAGAGAGAATGCTTGAGCATCAAACTGATCCTTCAACTCCATCTTGCTCTTCCAATTTAATTTTAAGTTAACAACTGCCAAAAAATAAGACATTATAATCTGTAATTTCACCAAGTTAAGTTAAAATTAATGACCAAAATAATACTAAATAAATATTTAGCAAAAAAAAAAAATTACTAAATAAATGATAGGAGAGGTGTGTAAAGACCTGTAGGACCTCCACTGTCTTGATCCAAAAGAATGAAAGTGCTAGAGAGAAAAATGTAGAGAGAATGCGTGAGCATATCAAACTAATCCTTCTACTCCATCTTTCTCAAAAAAAAATCCTTCTACTCCATCTTGCTCTTCCAAATTAATTTTAAGTTAACAAATGCCAAAAAAATAAAACATTATAATATGTAGTTTCTCCAAGTTAAGTTAACATTAATGACCAAAATAATACTTTTTTTTTTTTTTTTTTGGAGAAGTGACCAAAATAATACTAAATAAATGATAGGAGAGGCGGGACAGACCTACAGTAGGAATTCTATTAGATGTTGTATCAAGAATTAAGTAAGACTTGTGAAAACTTCTTTATAGACAATATTTTTTTGTATGCGACTCTTCTTCGATTTCATTGTTGATGATGAGGAACTTTAGGCCATTTCCACTTGTAACTCTAGATACTACAACATATAATTGTCCATGACTGAAAATCAGATTTGGTAGATACTATATACACCTTATTTCGTCCCCCCATTCCTAATAACAAGAATTCAAATCGCTACCAGAATGATCAGCATTGTGTGTGGAACCCAATGAGGATGACAAGCTTAAACATGACCCAATACAGTCCAAGCTCAAGCCCAACTATTAAATAGGTAAAAAGCCTAAAACCCAAAAGACAATTTGACCTAATTTGGCCAAGGCTGACAAAGAATGAGTACACGGGGTATACGATGCGTACACACCCAATTTGTGACATGCGCACTCTCTAGATAGAAAGCCTAAAATCACTCTATTTCCATTTTGATGAGATGCTAGGGTAACCAGCCTAACCAACTAGTTGCCTAAACGTGTCATCAAACCCTAAATACCAATTTCCCCTATAAAAACTCCCATTTTCAACATCCAAGGGGGATAAAAATTAAGTCTTACCAAAACTTTGTCAAAATTCCCTTAACATACCTAAACCTAAAGTTTTAAGGCTAGAAGGGGCAAAGGGTTGAGCATTAGATTGATCTTCAGATCCTTGTTTGTTTGAAGGTAGTCTCTTTTTTATCCATGTTCAAACTTCTAGTTAGTTCAAGCTTGCAAACATACTACTTAGGGTCTCTTAGTCAACCCTAATCAAGTTACCCAACTCATTCTCCCACACACACAGTTGCGGTAGTTGATTTCAGTCGAGGGGCTGGTAAAAAACAACATCTTTGTAAGTGCTACGAGGAGGAGATGTGGATCTTTCCCATGATCCACACTCTCCTCTTAGATTCTTGTTTCCTTTATGTTTCTTGTTGTTTTTAAGCATTAATATGTTGTTTTGCATGTACATAATCTATTTTGTGCCTTTGGTTTAGTTAATTTCCCTTGATTGTGTTAAGAACTTGTAAGAACTCTAATCTTCCTCAAGATGCGTACGCATCCATATTCCTGTGTATGCACTTTTTAGACTACTGGAGTTCTTGTTTTGGTTGTTTTTCTGGAAATCTTTTTTTGAATCTCAAATGCGTACGCCGATAAAAAAGTGCATGTGTAACTTTCTCACGATATACACCAATTTGGACCCAACCAGATTTCTTTCCTTTTCTACTTCATTTATCATTAATGCCATGTTTTATTATCTTTTCTTATTTTGAATTTAAATGGTAACATCAGAAGTCAAGTCAATCAAACCTTAATTAATCAAATCCTCTTAAGCCTTAAAAGATGCAAGATCCTTAATATCAAATCAAGACAAATTAAGTCTAATAAAGAGAAAAAAAAACATATCAATTAATGAAGATTTCACTTCAATTAATATTTTCTCCTCATAGGACTTAAGCATCCTTTGGAGTAAGACTCACAACTCTGTTTGGTATCCACATGCATGTGCCCGCGCATATGCATAATTAGGTATACACATGCATACACTTAGATGTTAATTTGTCTTTTTGCATTTGCATGCTTGTGTACTTGAATACTCTATTGCCTTTATCCCTACCATGATAACATGCTGATATTGTTGCCTATTTTTATGCTTCCATGCTTACATGTCTACCTCGCTTTCCATATTTATCTCACGTGACCTGTAGACTACGCCTAGGTTTAGATGCAAATGCACACTTTTGAACCTTTAGGATAAATCTAACTACCGTCCAAATCAAGCAACGATATATGAAGGTTAGGTACGACTGGTCAAACTTGGGGTGTTGGAAAAATATATGTTTGTATTGCATACAAAACATTCGCAGCGGAAAATTAACGGATCTACTTCAGTCGCAATTGATAACATGTACTATGTAAGTTTCATAATTTGAGAACAAGAATGCGTACCTTGGTGTGGTGAAATCAAAACCAAAGATCAAAAGTTCTTAAGAAGACTTTTAATCTTCACTTCAATTCCACTTGATACCCAAGATGTGTGGTCTCTTAATCAATTTCCAAAGAGAGAATAATGAGTGTCCAACACTCACATACAAAGCATTTCATTCCTTATGAGAACTCTAATGAAAGACTTAATGAAAAGCCTCTCATGAAAAACCCTTATGAAAAAGCCTTAATGAAATTCTGTATGTTTCTCTCCTTATATACAACTGATTATCTAATTGGGCTAACATTTTGGGCTATTCCAATTGGGCTCTAGTATGTGGCTTGGAATAGGACCAAAAGGGACCAATAAAACACTAGCTCCAATGGGCCTTGGGCTTTTCTATCAACTCTTGACAAGTCCAAAATTACCATTAACTATATTTAATACCACTATATAAATATAATTGCACTCTAGGCCTTATCTATAAATTATATCACAAAACTTTATTGTACACGCAACCCCTTCATTAAAATATTCGTAGTAATACAAAATCATGAATGTTGACTGCCACTTTGAAAATTACTACATTTTAATCCTTCAGTATCCGGTTTAATCCTTTATGTTATTCAATATATATTTATGAAATCCAATTTCACAAATATATATACTTTAGTAACTCCTTACTAAAGTGGTTGGACCAAACACTCTGAATAACTAAACCCATTAAACTTATCTCAAGTGAATATTTTATATCTCCGTTAAGAGATTATGAATTCCATCTTGAGAATATATGTTCCATCAACATTAAATGCGGTTTCCCAACATACTGAGGTCTTGATCGTGACTTTAGATTTCACTCCTGATATATCAAAGTAACATACACCTCATGATCAGGTCCATTATTCTCTTAGGATTTAGAGTTTATGTAAATAGAAGTTGTGAGATTTATTATTCATTTAACAATCGTTAGGAGAATAATAAATCTCACAGCGGTCCAGTTCAATATGTCTTAACTTTTAAAACATATCAACATACCAACTAGAAGTCTCCACTTCCATGATCAAGACAAATCATTGTAGTTAATATGTTATAGTCTTCGCAGATGAAATGCCCAATTTCATCACCGACTACGAACTAAAATTCTGAGTTTACAAAGAACTTGTGATTTATATCTTTTGTGACTAAATCACATAAATCTCATACTATGCATCTCATGGACTAAGATAATGTCTCATTAGTTCATTTATAAATAGTCTCATATAATTAAACAATTTAATTATTTATGACATACCAATAAATTGGATTTTAGGGCATAAACCCCAACAATCTCCCACTTGCCCTCAAAGACAATTTACCATATATCAGACACTTATCTTGTTTTCAGAGTAATTCATAATCACTCTAAGGCAAGGCTTGGAAACAATTTTTAGCCAGATTTATTGCATAAATTATCTCTTCTACTACTACTTCTCACGTACTCATATCTCTCTAATAAGATAATACTTATACTTAATGTGTATCTTCACCACCTAGGATAAACACATATTTTGAAGTTCAACTTCATGAATCATAATCAAACTACAAGTCAGTATTTATATATCCAGTATCTATCAAATCCTCACTTTTGTAGACAAGTATATAATCCCTCATTGTCCTAAGATATATGAGTATATGCTCTACTCCCACTAAATTAAGTGATCTTTGATTCAATTGATATTTGCTTATCGTGCCCACTGAAAAATAGATATTTAGCCTAGTATATAGCATAGCATAAAGACTTCCTATTGATTTAATATAAGGAACCGTCTTAATATGCTCTTCCTTTTATATGTCTTAGGACTATAGTCATATATAAAGGAACTTCAAACTTAAAAAAAAAAAAAAAATCCTTTCTTGAAGTATTACATGCTAAACTTGGTTAGAAACTAATCTATTTAAGCAATTTGAAATAGACCCAACATCCTAATTTCTGAATTTTAACAAAGTTATAATTCTTAAGATGTGACTAGTCTTTCCCAAGTACTTTATATCAAATTGGACTAAACAATCAAAAACTATATTGATGACAATAACTCTACATCATCTTAAATGATTAGAATGTCATCAATATACATTAAGAAATTTATTATTCTATATAACTTTTACACACTTAAGGCCTTTTAATACTTGATCAAGCAATCAAATAATTTTCAAAGATGATATTTATGACCTAGATGCTTGCATTAGTCCATAAATGGACTTTAAGCAACTTGCATGCTAATCACCACTGGTTATTTGCTATGTACAAGTCTAGGTACATCACATAGATGTCTTCCTTAAGATTGCTACTAAAAGAAGTTTTCTTGATATCTATTGTCATATTTCATCCAAATGAAATATAATGGATAAGAGAATTTAAATAGAGTCAAACTTGACTATAGGTGAAAATATCTTTTCATAATTGAACTATTTCTTTCTAAATAAATCTTTTCGCCACTAGTCTTGACTTTGAAGGTTTGCACCTTCAAATCTATCAATCTCATTTTCTTGTAGACCTATTTAAGAACAATAGGCTCAATGCCAATAGGCGCCTCTACAAGTTCTAGATTTTAAATAGAATCTAATTCTATTTACATAACCTTGATCCAATAATTCATATTCATATCATCTATGGCCTCTTCGTAGGACCGATGATCAAATTCATATCATTGTAGAATGACTTCAAAAGTTTATCTCAAAAGTATGAATTTATAATCCTCCCACTACAATATTGTACCGGTGTAGTAGCTATATATATATATAGAATAATGCCTTGCGGTGTATTTAATACAACCATCTCATTTCTAAATGTATTTTATAGTTGTTTTACAAAAAAATCTGATAATTTCTTCTAGAACATTTCTTTAAGATTATTCACATAGTCATAATCAAGAACTTTGTATTTGTACTTTACAAACATCTTGTAAGAACTTTGTATTTGTACTTTACAAACATCTTGTCTTCTTTATGACCAGCAAAATAATCTTATGCAATCTCTTTTGGATACCCACCATAAACACACATTTTTCTACTTTTTGATTTCAATTTGTCAGATTTCCTTTCTAACACAAGTGCTGGACATCTCCAAAAGTGAAAGTATCATATACTAGGTTTTCACCCAATCCACAATTTGATAAATGTCATAGGAACAAACTTTTGAAATCAATAAATGTATAATAATTATTAGAGTATATCTCCAAAAGAAATAAGCAAATGGAAATACTTATCATGTACTTTACTATTTCTAAAACAGTTTTATTCCTCCTTCATGTATGCACTGACTTAAAGAAGTCTTTAATACTATATTCCTTTACAATAAAGGAGTCCTAGATCATATTATCCTCTAAATAGAATTCATAGATTGTGAATATAACAAAGTAATGGTTCTTAAAGCCCATCTTTCACCAATCTTGAATATCATTTAGATTAATAAAATCTAGACATAAGTGCCAAAACATACAACACCAAAGAATGAAAACTTTCTCTTTAAAAATAAAACATGTAAATCTTTATCTAGAAAACAATCATGGACAAAGCTTAGCTTAACTAAACCAGAAACACTTTCCTTTAGTCATATTTTTAAGTCTAATTTCCTTTTGGCAACTACTATGGCAACTTGCTTGCCAAACTGTTTGGTATTATAATTCTTCTTCTTATCACTCTTATCTTTCGGTTTAGGCGAAGAATTTGAATTAAATCATGTTGATCCTAACCTTAACTTATAGGATATTTTCTGTTACGTAGAACTCACTCATCAATTCAGATAATATAAAAAGAATTTATTTTGAAAATAATCTGAATTGATCAAATGATTCTAACAAGGACTTGTGGATCATATCCATATGAGATTAACAATTAATCTCTTCATCCAAGAATTCCGATTCATATAATAATGTGGAATTAGAACTCCTTAAACTTTTCTTGGCACTCAATATGACTTACATTAAATATCGTCTAGTAGCACGATATTTCATACCAAAACATCTCATTTAGACTTAATATAAAGTCTAAGTTTAGTACTAACTCTTACATCTCATGCTGTAGCATAATTGAGATAGAAGCCAATGAAACATATTAGCATTTCAATGAAGACTATGATCACATTATAAGCTATCTTCCATAAATGCATCATGTATAGGAAATTATGACAATGTTGAATCAAAAACATAAATACATATTTCAGCTCCTTTAAGCACCATGTCCAAAATTATTTCTTAGTTAATGTGATTCTATTAAAATGGTAGTTAGAGGACAAAATTTATGACAATTTTATATTGAGACCATGAACTTAAATATCAGGACATTATCATTTTGCATCCATAACCATATAATATGGAACTCATAAAACATATTATACTAGGTGCAATGACAACCTAATCCATGTCTATAATTCCTTAGTAGCAAGTTTATTATAAACACATTAATTGGTTGAGAATTATTCTCATTATTAGTGATATCATGATAACTCTTATCATATACTAATAATATGTCGTATTAACTTTAGCCTCTAAGTAATAATGACATAGCTCATTTGGGAGGTTAACATTACACTTAGTCTAGTGTACACCATTATCTAGAATCATGTGTAGCCACATTTCATCTATTTTTATAGTGTTTAAACTTGTAGTACCATGAAACAAAACACCCTCCTTTGGGATCGTGAGGCATATACGCTAAGACGAAGTGCTTGTTCACACTACTTTAAACGGGTAAGTTCAATCTTGTAGTATTATGAAGTAAACACCCTCCTTTGGGATCACGAGGCATATACGCCAAGACGAGGTGCTTACCTACACTACTATGAACTGATAATGGAGGTCGTGAGATCCAACCCTTGTATCTCTTTCCCACTAGAAATTTTAAAACAAGTGGATTGTCATGAAATTATTGTGATCTAATCACAATTTTAACCCTACACATCAAATGTGTTTAATTGTTTAAATTCGATGTGATGTTACTAAGTCACGTCACAATAACGTAACGAACATTCGTGCAATCACAAAGAAGTTTAACTTTGTAATCCGTGAAGTAAATACCCTCCGCATGGAATGCAAGACTCGAAGTAAAGACATGGTATCTATTCACATTACAATAAACTTAACAAAAGGGTTATTTCAGCAATCTCACTCATTATTTGGGTTTTTTTAAAAAAATAATTGTGATCACATCACAACTAATAACCTTGCACTTGTTGAAGACTCTAATCTTATTAGAATCACTAACCAAAATGGAAGTTCTAAACTATTTAGGATTTCTTAAACACTAATGGATCAAAAATTAGTTTTATAGAACTCTATCCTTAACTTATTTGATTAAGAATTCTAATCTCATTAGAAACCACATGTCTTTTAATTAAGCTTTAATCTCATTAAAACTTCTAATTAAAATAAATTGAGTTAAGGACTTTTAATCATACAACAATTCCAATCTCATTAGAATGTTTCTTAAAAGACAAGTCCCAAACTATTTAGGACTAAGAGTTCTATTTAACTAATACCTTTGATCGCATTAGGTCTTTTAGTTAGAACCATGTGTAATCTAATCACACATTGCATTGCTCTTTCTTTATTGTGAAAACACTTAGAAAAATTCAGAATATACAGATTTCGATCGATCGAATGTATTTCTCGATCAATCAAAAAAATTAAAAATTCGTACCAAAAAATCTGTTTGGCTCAATTGATACTTGATCACTTCTTGATCGATCGAAAAAGAGCATTCGATCAATCGACTAGCAATCGAAAGTCAATCGGATCAAGATAGATTAGTTGTTGTTTCACTCGATCGATCGAAGGTAATTTTCGATCGATCGAAACTCGTGAAACTCGAATTTCCAGAATTTTTTAGAAGTAGTTTTCAACAGTTTTTCATGAACAAACATGCATCGTATGAACATGATAGACAAAGATTGATGTCAAAACTGAATTCTATTGATGCTATAGCCTTAAGATTCAATTTAACGTACTTAAATTTAAATTTAAACAACATCATAACATCAATTTCAATTTTCATCAAATCATAGTTTCAACAACATGTAGAAAATTAAAAACATAATCTTCTAACAATATGAAACTATCATCTCTAATTCCAAAACTCACAAAACATGTTATACAGATTCGAAATTGAAGACCACTCTGATACCATTTGTTGGAAAAATACATGTTTGTATCGCATACAAAACATACGCAGCGGAAAATTAACAAATCTACTTCAGTCGCAATTGATAACATGTACTATGTGAGTTTCAGAATTTGAGAACAAGAATGCGTACCTTGGTGTGGTGAAATCAAAACCAAAGATCAAAAGTTCTTGGGAAGACTTTTAATCATCACTCCAATTCCACTTGTTACCCAAGATGTGTGGTCTCTCAATCAATTTCCAAGGAGAGAATAATGAGTGTCCAACACTCACATACAAAGCATTTCATTCCTTATGAGAACTCTTATGAAAGACTTAATGAAAAACCTCTCATGAAAAACCCTTATGAAAAAGCCTTAATGAAATTCTGTATGTTTCTCTCATTATATACAACTGATTATCTAATTGGGCTAGTCTTTTGTGCCATTCCAATTGAGCTCTAGTATGTGGCTTGAAGTGGGACCAAAAGGGACCAATAAGACACTAGCACCAATGGGCCTTAGGTTTTTCTGTCAACTCTTGACAAGTCCAAAATTACCATTAACTATATTTAATATCACTATATAAATATAGTTTCACTCTATTTTTTTATCTATAAATTATATCCTAAGACTTTATTGTACACGTAACCACTTCATTAAAATATTCATAGTAATACAAAATCATGAATGTTGACTGCCACTTTGAAGATTACTACATCTTAATCCTTGAGTACCTGGTTTAATCTTTTATGTTATTCAATATATATTTATGAAATCTAATTTCACAAATATATATACTTTAGTAACTCCTTACTAAAGTGGTTGGGCTCAACACTCTGAATAACCAAACCCATTAAACTTATCTCAAGTGAATATTTTATATCTCCATTAAGAAACTATGAATTCCATCTTGAGAATATATGTTCCATCAACATTAAATGCGGCTGTCCAACTGAGACCCGAATATGTATTCCATTCTGTTGTCTCATCTCTAGGATTTTGAAGCTCAAAGGGATCCATCCATCTGACAATGAATCTCCATGCACAATACCAAGTCCAATCACCATGCGTACGTTCAACGCGAGCATTGGTCATAGTAAAAAGGGAATTAAAACTGAAGTTTCAGCATCTCATAGTGGTTCGCGCTCTAGCTCATCCTCCTTCGACGAAAAGCTAGACAACATTATGGCATCTGTCCATGAATTGAGCACCAAAATGTCCGGCCTCACATCTATCTTGCACCATAATAACATTCGGTGGGACATGAAGTTCACTTCTATCCAAACTCAATTAGATCAGATTCAAAGGAAGCTAGAAGAAGATGAGGACTAGCTATTCCATAACAAAAAGGGAGAGAAAGAGCACAATCAAAGGGGGAGCTTTATATCAAAGGGGGAGCTTTATATTTTGTTATGTTGCACTTATGTGTCATATTAAGTTTGTCTCAAAACTAATGACGTTATTCTGTTAAGTTGTTTATGTTTGGTTTGTACCCATGTTGCTTTTGTAAGCTTTAAGGGTTTGTTTTCATGCATTTTGTAAGCTTTTATGGTCTATGCCATGCAATGCAATATTTTTGCTTTGTAGCCTTGCTTTGTGGCTTAAGTATTTGATGTTAAATGCTGTGCATTTTTTCTTCAGTACATCACTCTTGTGCCCTTGTAGGATTGTTCCTAGATGCATAAATGTTTTATGCATTGGTTGAGTGCTTGACATGCAAATGACACTTTGCAAATAAGCTTGTCAGCTTGCATGTCCGGATGTTCATTCCTTGTGTGAATGAGCATAGTGATCACTTTCGTATAATGATTGCTTGTTTGGTCAAGCCACGGTCTATTGCTTTATTTCATCTTGCTTGATCGCTTTATTCTTGCTCCATATGCATTTCAAGTTTCTGCATACAATGATATTGTTGTGTTTCAGGAGATACTTGTTTATATGTTTCAAGAGCTTATTAGAATCTAGAGTTAGGTGTGAGTGAGTTTTGTTCAACTGTTCCCAACTCATGCGTTAAGTCTAGAGTCTGTTGTAGGATTTTGTCACGAAATAGCCAAAGGGAGAGATTGTAAGGTTGAATTTAATCAACCATCTAGTTGGCTCTATTCCGTGCCAAATTTGCTTATATTTTAGCAATTAGTAACCCTGTATTTAGGTGGGATTATTGTAAGGGTAGTAAGTGAGAAGATATGAAGAAAAGCTCAAGTTTGTGCAAGGATGCAGAGTTTCGCGGCTAGGACTCGCGACTGGCAAGCCGCCAACTGCAGCACCCGTGAAAAGCATGCAAGGAGGTAAAGGGTCACGCTAGCTGTCGCACTATAGGACAAAATTCCTAGGCTGGCCAGGCTGTTAACTCGCGGCTTGAACTTGCGACTCAGACCAGTCGCGAGGCCAAGCCGCCAAACCACCTTGTTTGGAAAAAAACTGTCTCTTCGTATTCCAAACACTCACCACTATATATAGACCCTTATATCTACCAAATGTAGAGAGTTTCCAGAGAGAATTTTGTGAGAGAAACCTTAGAGAAAAACAAGATTGATTCATCCACAATCTTTACCTTAAAGACTCTTCAAATTCCTCTACTCTCTTCCTCTCTATTGATATACCCTTGAGAGGTTCCTAGTCAAATCTTTTTCTCACCATACCCATATCCGTGGGAAGGTTTATTTGGTGCTTTGGGAAGTAGTTAGAAAGGAACCAATTCACATTGGTTGATACTATGGTTTAGTAGCGGAATCCGGTAAGCTAAAGAAGAAATAGGTTCGGTGCAACCTCGTTGGAGCAAGAAGCTTGGAGGGCTTAGGTACCTGGGTAGATTAGGCTTGGAGTGTCTATTGCTGTTCATGTATCCCAACTATATTCTTTAGTGGATTATTCACCGTTTGGAGAGTGGCGGAGAGGTTTTACGCCGAGAGTTTCGGTTTCCTCTTCGATAACACATCGTGTGTTGTCCGTGTGTTTGCATCTTTCTTTCCTTTATCTTTGCCTTATATTTACTGCGGTGGATGTGTTTATATTTGGCTTAGATTAGTTATCAATTCTGTGTTTGACTTATGTTCATGTGCCACACATTAACTGTTTGATAATAAGTTTGAATTGATAATTTGTAATTTGGGGTCTAAACGTTCAAGGGTGTTTTATGCCCATATTGAACATTCAGGATTAATATTGTGTAAAAGTTTTCATTAATTCTTTGATAAGTTGTAATCAAGGATTCAAAATAAATAAAATCAATTATATTTAATATTTTGCACGGAACTTTTGGCTAAGGTTGCTTTGGTATGTAAATTGAGGTTTCTACATTCTATTCATTTGCATAGATGCATAAACATTTGAGATACAAATTTCTCAACAAATCATGTAGATAATCAGAGTGGTTGTTGAAAGACATGTATGTTATGATTTACACATAAGTCAAGGATGTGTTCAGCCAAAAAATAATATTATAATAATAACAAAGTATTACCGGATTAAATTGTAATTTGATGGTGACCCTAATTACTTCAATTTACCCAAATCTAGTGGCCAAGGGATCTTGCCCATAGTGAGGCAATTGACATCATTGACCAATTGAAAAAAAGTATGTTTTGTTTCTAAAAAAGAAAAAGATAAAGTATGCTTTCACTTTTTAAGATTCAAATCTTTGAAAACAAAGTGGTAGGTAATTACCTAGAAGGGATAACATTCAAACCTTGTTGAAAACTACTTGTCAACTTTCTAGAGATAGCTACAAATGTTGGTTAACGTCGTAGGAACTAGTTCATATTCCTCAGAATATTATACAAAGAACAGTGCTAATACTTTGTTTGTGTATAATCTATGGCCAAATAAAACGATTTGGAGATCTTTTTTATTTTTTATGAGACGACGATCCTCTTCATTGGTTTCTAATTATATGAGACACAGAAAATCTGTAAGATTGTAATACGTGTATATTAAATTTGATTAAATGGTCCAGATCACACAAATTTAATCACAGGTGTGAAAAACTTACGCTCATTTGCAAAACCCATTCCCTTATGATACGAAAAAACTATTAAAGTTCTTGTATGAGCCCTATTAAAGTCTGGGCTTGTATTCTAACAAGCCCATTATGTAAATTTGTTCACTAAGCTTTGAGTATATGAGAAAACTTGTATCTTATAATGAATCAGTTCATGGGGAGGAAAATTTGTTGAAATATACTTAAGAAAATAATGGGGTTTCTTAACCAATTTTACCGTCTCCTTTTATGTTGCAGAAAAAGCCTCTACAAAAGGATAAAGGGTAACGTATAAGAGTCCTCCAACTAATATAGTATAACACTGCAAATGGGAGTATCCTTTACACCCATAAGAATGAAACAATTTAAGATTCAGAATCACAATACAAGTTCAATTCATTAATAAATTCATTTCCTAAAGAAACCCAATCAATAGAAACCGGTAAGAGAGGGTGAGATCAAAGAACAGATACTTTTATTGTATAAAATATAAGTAAAGCATCTTATTATGGATATGGAACCCAAAACTCAAGTAAAGTATTTTATTATGAATATGGAAACCAAAACTCCATGATACACCACGAACAACCTCCTATTTTCAACATTTGATACAAAACTCCTTGTACAAGTACACCTTCCAGATAAACGGACCACCATTCGTCACAATCACAAGTTCTAAAAAAGTTTTGTCGTACACCAAACTTTCGTCCTTCAATTTTTCAGAGTGTGATTTTTAATATTTTGTTTTTGATAGAACAGGATGTGAGAATTGATTTACAATGATTGGGTTTATATACGGTTTAAGAATTGTGAGAAAATCTAGGTCACAACAATTCCATCCATATTATTTTTCCTAAAAAAAAAAAAAAAAAGACTTCTTCCATTGAAGGTGAGTTCCACAAACAACAAATCTAATACCTCAATTGGAATTCCAATTTAGAAAATATAGTACCAAAGATGCTTATAAGTTTTCATTGTATACTCATTAATGTAATTTAATTTTCACGTAAAAGAGATTGCCAAGCATAAGTCTTAGTCAAGAAATCAAAAAGTGGGATGATTTTTTATCCAGGATGTACTCGTGGGCCCTGTGGCATTCTCAATTCTTATTACAAAAGTTCTTATTGTACATATTTATAAATTATACAATAGAGAGAATGAGTTATATACTATGTAGTATGAAAAATCTTGATTGTTAAAATTCTCAGCTGTCCCAGTGGGTTGTCAATTGGTAGCTTGTTTAACACGCAAGAACGATGCATGCATCTAGTGATTAAAAGCATGAGGTAGAAAGGGTTCCAAAAAATGGTGTATAATAAATATAATATAAACTATAAAGTGGTAAACTATCAGGGATGTTTCAAAATTACGTATTTACATTAGAGACTCAGTTATATAATAATAACTAGTCGCTAATCCGTGCGATGCACGGGATAGTTAAATAAAATAATAATTAACTAACATCACGTTAAGGTAAAAGAATTAGTGAGAGACTGATTTGCCCACCAAGAATTTAAAAGAAAAAAAAAATTTATATAATAAAATCTAAGAAATTTAGAAATAAAAAATTGGGTTAATAATATGCATATTATAGAATCCCCAAATTCTACTTCAAAACCAAACAAAACCCTTCAAATTCAAAAAATTCATATATAATATACCAAATAAAAATTTACCACACCTTGGGTTGGAAGACATAGGTTGTAGTTTTGATTTTTCCCCAAAAAATAGAGATGCTTCATCTGCTGTATACAATATAAAATAATTATTAGAAATTTCAACCTAAAAACCAAACCCACAAAAACACTATCAAAATATAGAGATTAACCCAAATACTTAGAAGAAAATAAATTCTAAACATAACAAAACAATAAGATAGAATGAAAATTTCAGGCACATATGAAAGCAAATAAAAAAGAGAAAACCTACGTTTTTTTTTTTTTTTTTTTTAGTTGAGTCTCTCTCCTTCTTATTTTTTTAATTTTAAAGTGAAGTTAAGTTTAGGATTTTGAGATGGTAATTGCTAGGGTTTTAAGGAGAGAAGAGAGAGTCCTACCAAGAGTCTAAATAATATAAACAATTCAAAACATGGAACATTATCAAATTTATAACACCTAATTCCATTATCTTCTACATTGAATCCAAACAAATAATTAATTGAAATTAATCCAAACAAATAATTAATCAACAAAAATCAAAGCTTTAATAAAAAAACAAAAAATCACATGAACCCAAATAAAAATTCTCAATAAAGTAAGAACATATAAAAATTTACCACACCTTGGGCTGGAAGACATAGGTTGCAGCTTTGATTTTTCTCCAAAAAATAGAGATGCTTCATCTGCCATATACAATATAAAATAATTATTAGAATTTCAACCCAAAAACCAAACCCATAAAAACACTATCAAAATATAGAGATTAACCCAAATACTTATAAGAAAATCAATTCTAAACATAATAAAACAATAAGATAGAATGAAAATTTCAGGCACATATGAAAGCAAATAAAAAATTTGAGATGGTAATTGCTAGGGTTTTAAGGAGAGAAGAGATTTTAGTATTTTTATGCAAAAAACGTTATTTTAGGTCTAGGTGATTTATTTCCTTGTTTTTAGGCTCTTTTAATGTTTTTTTAGGTCAAATTTGGTTCCTATTATGGTTAGGTATTAATTAGGGCTTATTTTAGAATATATTTTCTTGTCCATCAAGTTTTATGGAGCTCTTAAATAGGCCTCCAAGTTTGTATACGTTTTTCAATAATATTGTTATAAAATAAAAAACCTAAAATAAAAAGAATCAAAAATAAAAGAAAAAGAAAATAGTGATGATGTGAAAAATTGTGAGAGCTTCAAAAGCTTCGGTTTTATATATATATATATATATATAGATAATAATAATAATAATAATTGATTAATTATTTATATATATAAAAATCTTTTAAAAAAATAGCGATATATAGGTACATTGAATTAGTGCAGGAAAAATGGTTTTTAAATTTTTAAATTTTTTTATTTAACTTGAACTTGAACGGTAATTATAACCATGCTTATATTGTAAAATTAAAGAACATATACTTTTTACCAAAAATTTTGAAAATTAAATCATCGTTTCTCAATATATTCAAATCCAAATTTTATAGCCACCAAGCCTAATCTAAATTCAATCTTTATCTTTAAATCAATTTTTAATTATGTAGATTAGAAATCTACTGTTTTAGTTTTTTTTTTTTTTAAATTAAAAAAATGTTCCCACAAATAAATTATGGGTATAAAGGGAATGTTTATAAATTAATGGTGTTTTACTTTTTAAACATGACATAATTTTCGGACATTCAAAAATGGAATACAGGCCAAACAATTTGAGACGGATAGAGTAATCCATAAGTAATTATTGGATATAATTTCACCAATTTAGGTGAAAATGGATAAAGCCATATCAAGATTGAATATTACCCTATCAAGAATATATATATATATATATATATATTTTTTTTTTATGACTTTACACCCTGAAGTTTGGTTCCATTAGCAATTCACCCCACAATTAATTTCTACTATTTAGTGACACATCATCATGCTAATGTATTTTATTTTTGCCAAATCAACCCCTAAACTATGTCATTTTAGTGATGACCAAGTGAAGAGCTAGCATGCATCAAAACTACGTCGTTTCATATCTAAACTTAAAACAAAAACCTCGAACCTAAATGACACAAATTTCAGACCAAAATCTAAAATTTGAAAACAAAGTTAGGAGCAGCTAACTTAAAACAAAAACCTCGAACCTAAATGACACAATTTCAGACCAAAATCTAAAATTTGAAAAAAAAGTTAGGAGCAGCTGCACATACATTTCAAGAGGTTCAAATGAACCCCCTGACTTAAATATATATATATATATATATATTGCTTTACTAATCTAATTTACTCTTAAAAATATTTTTGCACACCTTGTTTTAAATCTTCCACACCCTAGTCACATATTAGCTTATCCCACAATAATCAAACAACAACTTAGTGTGTGTTTGGGTTACAATGAAAAATTAAAATTATTTCACTATTTAGCTTATTTTTATTACTATTCATGAGTCCCATTGCACTTTTTGGCACTATTTATGGATCCCACTGTACTATTTCAACTAATTTTTACCTTTATCTACAGTACTTTCAGCAATAATTTTTCAGTTTCAGCAAAATAGGTGGTATATAAACACATCCTTAGTGTATTATTTATGTATGAATGAGTGTGGGTTAATAATTATACAGTGCAAGTGGGGTTGAGTTTTGTCATTTAGTTTAAACTAGTTTTTATAAAAACAATGACAAATATAGAACCACAATTGCATAAAATCAAAAATATTATACAAACTTAACAAAATAAAATGATCATACTTACATTGACAATAAATAATGACAACTAATAATAAATTATTATGAAAAGATTTCAAAATATGAAAACTCGTAGAAAGAAATTATAAAACTTCGTGTATTTGTGTGTGTGTGTGTGTGTGTGTGTGTGTGTGTGTTTTTTTTTTTGATAACTCAATATATTCAAATTTTTTTTTATATTGAATTTTATTTAATTTAAATTTCTTAATGACCCCCTAGAAAAAAAATTCCTAGAGTCACCACTAACAAAGATCATGAAGAACTCACACCTCTCTAACTCAAATCCCTCAACTCAAACTAAACCCATATAGAACATTGGCTCACCTTATGAACCCAGGTGGTGGTAGCGGCCACACCGATAAGGGCAGAGCCAAGGGGGACCCAAAAAACCATTTATATATACTTCTACTTATTAGTGTAGTTTTTTTGCCCCTCCTGACATTAGAATAGTAAAACAAAGACTACACACAAACTGTACCATGATATGAAAAAAAAAAAAAAAAAAAAAAAAAAAATCTCCCACTTAAGTAAGTATAGAAACACAACAAAATTTCACAATATTTTCAAAACACTCATGCTTTTAGTTTTGACATATGATGTATGTAAGGGCGGGCTTTGGTTCTTTGGTCTAAAAGATGAATGGATTAAGGACCATGGATTAAGGCCTAAAGAGCCAAACACAATAAATTAGTAAATAGGGGGCTAAAAAGCTAGGCTTCAATGAAGTGATGACACCCTTAATGGGCCAAAGATAATAGGAGAGCAAGAAAAAAAAATAATGAATAGACAAATATGATGCACAAAAATTCTTCCTCGGCGATGTCCGAGGAGAGTAGCTATTGAATATATTTCTGTTGGATTTGATTACAGTTCCTTTTCTTAATACTACAGTGTTTTCTCTATAGATTTCTCCCCCCTCCCTTTGGAGGGTCTCTCACACTATATAGCTCTCTTCAGGTGAACTTAGCCCTCCATTTGTTGATGCCAAGTCCACCACTTGAGTGCTTCTCCCATCAGACACCTCCTCAAACCTCTTATGAGTTGAAGCGGCCCAGGCGGCACTGTTCAGAAGTCTTTTCCACATAAATGCAGTCAGGGGGTTTGGTGGGATGCATTGAATGTGGAGGCAGCCACTATCCCTCCAGTCATGTCAGGGCTACCCCCCTTTCCGAAATTTTTTATTAACAGCAGGACCTCCTCTGGCAATGTGCCACTGACGTGGCCTTACTGTCTAAGCGTGTGGCCTCCTCGGCATGATAATGGACTCCTCAGCAATGAACATGCATGACACGTGGCACAGGTACCTTACCTAAATTCTTGTACCTCACAATGTACTAACATCTCAATTTATTGTAAAAATATTGGCAGATTTTGTAGTGTTACTAAAAGAACTACTCCCAATTTTATCAATTAGCCTAACACCGAAATAAATGGCCACTAACTATCATCTTTTATTTTAAGTTAAAGCATGTGTACACTTTGACCAACATTCAAGGCTTTTTTTTTTTTTTTTACTTATCCAAATTCCTTTCCTTTCATTTCAGGTACCACCCGCAGAACTCAAATTTTAGACAAAATAATAATGTCTTGTATGGTACTAAAATAGTAAAGCATCCATTATCTTTTTCACCTCCATCTCTTATTTTTCTCAGAATTTCAAAATTTGAGTTTTTACCATAAAGCTAAATTTTAAACAATTAAAAGTACAAAGAAAGAAAGTTGAAAATTTATTTTCTCAAATTATTATAAGGAATCAAATTTGATGTCTAAAATTTGTGTACATAGATTACTCTTTTACTTTAATTGTTGGTAACTATGAATTTGTTGTTTTACAATTGTTTAATTATTTTACAGTTGTTTAAATTTTAATATATTTTCATGACAATTACTGTTGTTTATAATTTATTAGTTGAAAGCTAAATGTGTTGAAAACACAAGAGCTGTTTAGACCCCCAAATAAAAATTACGGCTTGATAGATTTTACACCTACTTAATACTAAGTGCGGATTAGTGTAAATACGAGTGGATAAACAAACAAGCTACTCTAATACATAATCTAAGCAACACAACAGTATAACAGAATGTAAAAGAGTAGGGAAGAAGGATGCAAACACAAGATAACACGCCGATATGTTATTGAAAAGGAAACCAAAGAACTCGACGAAAAACCTCTTCGCCACCCTCCAAGCAGAAATCGATCTACTAGACAATCAGTTGGGATACATGGGTTAGCAAGAGACCCTCAAAGCCTAATCTACCCGATGTACCTAAGCTCTCCAAATTCCTACTCCAACAAGGCTTCTCAGAACTCTGTCTTGTCTAGCACTTCGGATCCCGCAAACAAGCTCCATGTTGCATCTGCCATCCTTGGCTTCTTTCAATTGCTTCCCAGCAGCACCAAAACGTCACTTGACACTCTCAAAGGGTGTGGTAAGTGTTTGGGCTATCAATTTCTCAATGGTATGGAAATGGAGAGGTAGGAGTTGAGGAAATACCATAAGCAAGTGTGTGTAGAGAATTGTGGGTATGACAATCTTCAGTTTTCAAATGTCTGAGTCTTCACACTCTCTCTCTATCACACACCCTTTACAATCAAAGCCCACAATAGATATAGGGTATAAACGATTGAAAACAATTACAATCAAATTTGGCATGGAATAAAATCCAACAAAATACATAGTTGTAAATAACAACTTTACAATCTCTCCCTTTAGCTATTCCGTGACAAAACCCCTAAAACAGACTCTAGACTTAAACATGAGTTTGGGAACAATAGTAAAACCCACTCACACCTAATCTAGAAGCTATGAAGCACTTGCACGTATATACCTGTAACCTGAAACACTCATACACAAACAAAACTTTCATTAAGCTTATGACAAGTTGAACACAAGGTACGTACATGAACAAGTAAAATGCGATCAAGTTTGAAAAACACTATACACATGTAAGCATATCTTGATCAAACAAAAACAGTCATTAAGGAATGACTACAATGAACATTTAGCAAGAAAATGCTAATTCGGACATGCAATGCAATTAGGACCAATCCAAAGGATCAATTGCATGTCCCACACTCAACCAACGCAAAATACACTAAGTATTTGCATCTAGGAAAAATCCTACAAGGGCACAAGAGTGAGATACTTAAGACATATCAGTAATATCTTAAAAGTACAAACAAGTATGCTACAAAGCATAGAGAGAATCACAAAACTACTGAACTTAATACTGAAATTAAAACAGAGTATTAAAGCTTTAAACACAAGCAGTATCAGCAAAGACTGTAAACATAAAGCAGTTATAAAAACTAGAAGTAATAGAATTAAACTGCCTGTGAACCAATAACCAATAACCAATGTTTGTTTCTAAGCCTAAGCCTATGCTCCCCCTAACACTGTGTAAGCTCTTCTTCAGCTCCCCCTCAAAATTTTCTCCCCCTTTTTGACCGGAATGGCCAAAGGGCTAGAACTTATTTGACTCTAACTTTGATCCATGACCGAGGGATAGCTCCTCTATCTGAGTAGATATGGCTGTGATCTGTCCCTGAACATAAGCAAACTAGTTTGCTATGTGCTGTACATGAGAATCAAGCAAAGTGTACATCTGCTCAACTTTAGCTAGAAGATGATCAAGTCTGTCCGGTCCTTTAGCTGGTGCAGACAATGATGGCTGTGCTGAAGTCTCTGGAGCAGAAGTGAATCTATCAATCTCCTCCTTTGTATCTACACCCTCATCTTGCTCAACACGAGGTTGTGGGATGGTATGCACACCAGTCTTGGAGCCTCTGATGTGGGTTGTGCTTCTAGTTAAGGTATGAGCACCAATCGGGTAATCTCTTTGAACTACCGTGAGGCCACTTGGAAGTTTAATCCTCTCCTTTGCAATAAGGCCCATTATGAGAGTGGGGAAGGGCATGATAGTCCTGGAGTTCTGCTTACGTATACTCTTCTTCAATAAGTGGAAGATGTGCCCACAGATATCAATCTCTTTATGAGTGAAGAGATCATATATGAAGAAGGTCCTCAGAGCAGACTGTGTAGTTACGTTTGTCACTGGGTACAAATTGTGAATCATCACATAGGCTAAAATCCTCATCTCTGGTGAAAACGGTATTGTGTTCATGGCATTTTTAGTCATTGTCCAATCAAGTATCCTCACCATTTCTGCAATAGAACCCAATTTATTCTCATATTGGGTAGTGATAGGCTGAGATGGAGAACGAACTTCAAGAAAATCTTGAATGCTATTCTTAGTAATGACAAACTCTTTCCTTCTCACCCAGCAGTTGATGTGATCATCTTCTGCCGTAGCATTTGAGAAGAATTCTCTGATTATTTTTTAGTAGACCACACCACTTGAGGTCAACAACTTGGTCCACGTCCTTTCTTTGAAAATATCAGGAATGAAGGTGCCCTCTAGAGATTCTATTTGAACAACCCTTTCCATGATGATTGTTCTGTGCTTATAACAGTCATTGTACTTCATATCAGCCTCTACTGACTTGAAATGCTCAAAATCAGTGCGAGCACATTTTGAAGATGATTTCTTCTTAGCTGCGTGCTTGGTGGGAGACATCTGCACAAATTCACAAAACAGACAAAACACAAGTGCACAAACACAAAGCATAACACAGAACTTGATTAGATTCAAGTTAGTTCCAAAATAAAGGTAAAATAACCTAAAACAGAGCATAACCAACTTTAAACAACATGCTTGAACACATAAAAACAAAAAAATATAAACACAATGCATGAAACTAAGTAGCTGTGCATGTGTGTGCGTCTGTGTGCATGTGCAAATGCATGAGTGTGCATGTGTTGATGCATGAGGGTGTAGCACCAGATGCATGAGGGGTGCCTAGGTGTGTCTAGGTGTGTGCCTAGTGTGTGCAACATGGGCAAAGTGTATGAAACAAAAGAATAATGACCAAAACAGGTTAGACAAGATCAAACAAATGTAAACCCATAAATTGGAATTCACTTGAATCCAATTTAGCACAAAAATGTCACTGAGACATTTTGTCAAACACCTAGCATGCACAAATGTACTCTAAGTATGAATAATGCATGAACATGGTAAAAACATCCCTCAATACATGTTAAAACGCCTCATGGGGCCAACACAGATACACAAATGACAAATGGGACTCAACCCAATCAAAGAAATTGAAAAAAATGCATAAAATAAAGAACCCCAACTCAATTTCGAAAAAAAAATCCCAAATTTGAAACCCTAACAAAAATTCTGCATAATCTGAAAGTAAAAGATGAAAATGGTGTTAGAAACACATACCTTGAAAAGATTTTGCAGAGATTTTGCTTGAAAATGACGTGGTTTTGAAAGAAATTGATTTTGGGTTGAAAGGGGTTCAAAGGAGGTTAAGCAAGGGAAATGTGAATGTTTTGAAAAACTGTCACATCTACTATAAAAAGCTGAAAACACACGTTTTTCGCGGGTTAAAGAGTAGCGAGACAGTCACGAGAATAGCCACTGAAGCACATAAGCTTTCGCGAGAAGCCCTAAATCGCGAGACAGTCACGATACCCTTTGACTGAATTTGGAAAAATTCCAGTTTTTGCCAAACAGCATTTCGCGAGAAGCTGTTGGTTGCGAAATAGTCGCGAGACAATCGCGAGAGTTTCTGTGTGACACAATGAAAAAATTAATTCCCTCAAGCTCATTTCGCGGGAAGCTTTAAGTCGCGAGCTTCTCGCGAGAACACCTCTGAACCAGATTTTGATTAAAAAAAAAAAAACACAAAAATGCATTTTGATAAAAAAAATAAAATAACGAAAGCATAAAATCACTTTAAAAAACATATAAAACACTCAAAATTCTTTTTAGGTTTGATCAACAAGTACTTGAGCACACACATCACATTTGAACATATACAATCACACAAATTAGATAGGCATTAATTGAATCAAAGTCTTGTGTGTTGTGTGTGAGTATCAAATGCAGAATAGTCTTTAGACTAGAGTGAAACTTCAATGATCAATTCAATCGAGTCATACACAACTAATACGAAATCAAGTGGATTATCTCTATTATAGAAATGAGTATATATAACCTCCCACAAGAGAATGATTACATAACTTAGAAGCTTTTTATTTGGTTTCTGCATAAAGCTTAATAATTGATCCATTTTTGGACAATACATCTCTTTTTGAGATTGGTACTTGAAATTTTTGATATTTCAACATTGATGATTAGCCTTTGACTTTTTGAACACCATACAAATTACATTTAAAAGAGTTGCTTTCCATTTTTCCTAATCGAATACTAGTATGTACGACAGGCTTTTGCAGCTTAATATCTCTTTTCATTTGGAGATTTACATTTGTAGAGCTCTTTTTGCAAGAAATATAAAAAATAAAGTGGAAAGAGATATAGACACAAATATATGCAAGTATCAAGACCAACAAGACTATTGACCAATCATTCATGACAAGCTTGAAGATTTATTTACAATAGTTACACATAGTTTTTAAAATTTCTTCGACATAGAAATGAGTGCATACATAACAAGCCAAGATCGTAAATGCACCACGCCATTAGTACGAATGTACTAGGCCAAACTCATATGTGACATACACAAAACAAGCGATCAAACTTTTTAAGATTTTTCAATTTTTATGGGTTTTTTGAATTTTTTGAACACGCCCAAAATAAAACAAAAAAAGTAAGATCAACAATAACAACAAAAAATTGGTACAACCAAACCAAGTAAACGAAACATGCTAAACAGATTTCAATGCATGATATGATGCATGAGCAAATGTCCCTAAACATCGGAAGTATTAGTGCATGGACATGTTCTAATACTTATGCATGAGTACCCCTTTTTACCCACACGACACGTACGTTTGGTGATATCCCTATTAGATTGGGTACGGGAGTTAGGACTTTCAAACCTCCTAGAGAAGCTTTCCAAGCACGTGGTGAATGCACCTATCATTTTCATCACATCCATCATACATGGATCTCCGTTTCAACCTCTTGATGACTCAGCAGTCCAAGTTCCTTTGTCATTCCTTGGTCTTCTTGTCCTTTGATTAGCTGCATTCTTTAATGCTCTCAACTTATGACAGTTGGGTCGAGTGTCTCCTTGAAGACCACAATGATGACAGAAGTGGTTAGTTCTAGGACCTTGTTGTGACCGTGAAAGAGATCTCCCTCTTACTTCAGTCCTCACTACAGGTTGGTTCCAGGGCTTATTCAATGCCCTTTGATCAGTCACAATTTTCTTCTTCTCAATCTTAGTCTTCTCCACAATGGAGGCAACTTCAACCGGCTCTTTAGCCTTCACAAACTTTACTTCTTTGGAGGTATTCACAGCAGCTACACTGCTTTCTCCAATATATCCTAGTCCAGATTTATCTAAGAATTGCTTTTGGGAGGAAATTACATCATCCAGCTTTTTGGTAGAGACCCTTTCTACTTTGGCGTTAGCTTGAACCACCTCAAGCTCCAAGAACCTGATCTTTAAGTAAGCTTCTGACAGCTCACCATTCAACTTTTCTATTTCGCATTTGGCCTCCTTATGTCTGACCAAGAGACTTCGGTAATCTTTCTCTACTTTCTTCATTTTCCTTACAGCCGCCTTTTCCACCCTTGCATACTTTCCCGACTGCTCAAGGAGTAAGGTGTAATTCTTTTGAAGATCAGTTGTATTCTCTTCCTCTTCGGCATCTGATTCCTCAACAATCCACATGGATTCTTCATCACTGTGCTCCCCAAGTTCTTGAACAAGTTGTTTCAAGTCCTTCGAGGGCTCAATTTGTTCAATCGCCATAAAGGCAGAGTAGTTTCCTTCTCCGTCACAACTCTCTTCAGAGTCAGAATTGGAAGAATCTGTATCACTGAGTGTTGTGGCATAAGCCTTGCCTTTTCCTCTAAAAAAATTTGAACACTCCTTCTTCAGATGTCCATGGCCATTGCACTCATAGCACACGATGCCTTGGGATAATTAAGACTCCTTCTCTTCCTTTTTTTTTATACTCTTTTTTATCACCTTTTGAGGATGAGAATTTCCCTCTACTGAACTGTCTTCTGTTGTTTTTCATTCTCAGGAATTTTCGGAAGTTTTTCGCAAGAAATGCAACCTCCTTCTCCACACCATCTTCTTCAAGAATCACCTATTCTTTCGGCGAAGGTTTTAAGTGTGAGAGATTTACTCGGTTTATGAGAAGGCAGTCCCAGCTTATATGTTTGGAGAGATCCAATTAGCTCTTGGATTTTGATCTCATCTAAATCTTTGCTCTCTTCTATGGCTGTAACTTTTGCTCTAAAACTTTTTGGCAAGGACCTCAATATCTTTCTCATCACTTTAGTATCTTCAATTTTCTCACCAAGATTGAGTTTAGCAATTACAATTTCGTTGAGCTTCCCATAGAATGAATCTAAAGGTTCATCATCACCCATCTTGAGCTCTTCAAATTTGGTGGTAAGTATCTGGAGTTTTGTGTCCTTAACCTTCTTTGTATCCTCATAGGTAGTCTCCAAAATCTCCCAAGCTTCTTTGGCTATTGTCATGTGAGAGATCCTGTGAAATTCATCTGGAGACACACCATAGAAAATGGCATTTAAAGCTTTACTATTTGCATTGGCTGCCGTAAGAGCTGCCTTATCCCAAGTGGATTTGGCTGCCTCTCGCCTAGTCCAACCTACTTTAACTGCATCCCAAACGGTATCATCTATAGAGCATAAAAATGCTCTCATTCTGACTTTCCAGAAAGCATAATTGTTACCATCAAAAAATTGTGGAACATTCAGAGATTGAGATCTATCCATCTCAGAAAGGGTCAAGAATCACACTTAGGTATTTAAATCACATTGAGTGTACCCGCTCTGATACCAATTGAAAGCTCGAAAATGTATTGAAAACATAAGAGTTGTTTAGACCCCTAAATAAAAATTACGGCTCAATAGATTTTACACTTACTTAATACTAAGTGCGAAATAGTGTAAATGCAAGCGGATAAACAAACAAACTACTCTAATACATAATCTAAGTAACACAGCAATATAACAGAATGTAAAAGAGTAGGGAAGAATGATGCAAACACAAGATAGCACGCTGATATGTTATCGAAGAGGAAACTGAAGAACTTGACGAAAAATCTTTCCGCCGCCCTCAAAGCGGAAATCGATCCACTAGATAATTAGTCAGGATACATGGGTTAGTAAGAGACACTCCAAGCCTAATCTACCCGATGTACCTAAGCCTTCCAAGCTCCTACTCCAACAAGGCTTCTCGGAACCCTGTCTTGTCTAGCACTCCGGATCCCGCAACAATGTTGCATCTGCCATCCTTGGCTTCTTCCAATTGCTTCCCAGCAGCACCAAAACGTCACTTGACACTCTCAAAGGGTGTGATAAGTGTTTGGGTTATCAACCTCTCAATGGTATGGAAATAGAGAGGTAGGAGTTGAGGAAATACCACAAGCAAGTGTGTGTAGAGAATTGTGAGTATGACAATCTCTAATTCTCAATGTGTTTGGTTAAGGTTTTCTCTCAGAAGTACTCCTCAACATTTGTGGGTAATGTGAGTATAAATTGTGTAGGCACAGAAAGTGTGTATCAGACTGGACAGGCTGGCAGAATAAAATGCCTTGCGGGAAGGCCTTACTCGCGAGACACAGCTGTCTCCACCTAGCCTGACTCTTTGCATTCTAGCATGTCCAGGACACATGTGTCACTTCGCAGGAAGCTAAGTTGCGACATACCCGCGAGAACTCTTCAGTCTTCAAATGTTTGAGCCTTCACACTCTCTCTTTATCACACACCCCTCACAATCAAATCCCACAATAGATACATGGTATAAATGATTAAAAATAATTACAATCAAATTTGGCACGGAATAAAAGACAACAAAATACATAGTTGTAAATAACAACTTTACAATCTCCCCCTTTGGCTATTCTGTGACAAAACCTCTAAAATAGACTCTAGACTTAAATATGAGTTTGGGAACAATGGTAAACTCACTCACACCTAATCTAGAAGTTGTGAAGCACTTGCACGTATATACCTATAACCTGAAATACTCATACACAAATAAAACTTTCATTAAGCTTATGACAAGTTGAATACAAGGTATGTATATGAACACGTAAAATGCGATCAAGTTTGAAAAACACCATACACATGTAAGCATATCTTGATCAAACAAAAGCAGTCATTAACGAATGACTACAATGAACATTTAGGCAAGAAAATGCTCATCCGGAAATGCAATGCAATTAGGACCAATCCAAAGGATCAATTGCATGTCCCACACTCAACCAACGCAAAATACACTAAGTATTTGCATCTAGGAAAAATCCTACAAGGGCACAAGAGTGAGGTACTTAAGACATATCAGCAATATCTTAAAAGTATAAACAAGTATACTACAAAGCATATAGAGAATCACAAAACTACTGAACTTAATACTGAAATTAAAACAGAGTATTAAAGCTTTAAACACAAGCAGTATCAGTAAAGACTATAAACATAAAGCAGTTATAAAAACTAGAAGTAATAGAATTAAACCGCCTGTGAACCAATAACCAATAACCAATGTTTGTACAATATACCCAAAACCCTCAAAATGGCTAAAATACTCTTGAACTTACAAAATAATGAAAATAACCTTAAACTTCCAAAATATCAAAATACCTTTAATGTTTTCAATATGAGTAAAATACCACTTAGAAGCCACTAGACTAATAAAAATAACTTCTAAAACCATTGAAGATCATGTAACATACTAAAAGCCTCCAAAATGACCACAAAATGCCTCAGCTTTAAGAATCACCCCCAAACCTTTGAAAGTCACACAAAAACAACTTCCAATTGCCCTTTTAGAGGCTTGAATGATTTATAATTATACATGTGAATATTTAAGTAAATAGATGAGTTGAATCTCATCCAGATTAAATGAGTTGGTTGAGTATTAAATTTATTTTTATGAACAAGACTTACATACAGTACTTAGGTGCTGTTGCTTAAGTTTCCATTTTAATATTCTGCCATGTGAATTTTTTCTCATGGAAAGAAAATGCATTTTTTAGAGTAGCCACATGATTAAATCTCAAGAGGAGAACTAAACAAACAACACCTAAAGTATTGTACCTAAATTTTGTCATATTTTTATTGTTTTGTTTAATATTGTAAAGTGGCAAATAAAAATTTGTATTAATAATCTATATATATATATATATATATATAGTGGCAAAGCTATGAAATTGTCCATGAAGAGGCCATATAAAAATTTAAGGATTTGGGTATATATATACGTGCGCACGCGCACGGAACAAACAATACCATAAAACAATTTTAAATGAATATTAATTACTTCTAACCTAGCATATGTACTACAACAGTATATATATATATATATGAGAGATGTTACGTCTACAACAATTTTACAACATTTTTACAACAAATCACAGGTGGTTAGTTGTTATTGGTTCAAATTTGAAACTAACACTAAGATTACTTTTTTGCCCCAACAATAACAACCAATAACAACCTGCCACTTAGAAAATGTTGTAAAAATGTTGTAAAAATGTTGTAGACATAGCATTTCTCTATATATATATATTAAGCTTGACATATTGTATCAGTATTTACAAAAAGATTTGATATTTTAACATATCTTTAATCAACAATCATTTATGCACTAAACAAGTAAAAACATAAGCAATAATATAAAATCTAAACAAATTTGTTCCCAATTTATCCAAAAATTAAAAAATTTTATTCGAATAACTTACTGGGGTCCAAGACAAACACCAATTAGCAAATACAAAAAATATCAAAAATAAAAAAAGTACAAGACTATTTAAAAGGTGTGAAACACCAAAGCGCACTTCCAATAACACATTCGCATCCAACAGAAAAGGAAATGGTAGGAATCTAGAAAACCCTTAATCAATAATCAGTGATCATTCACTGATGGCATGATACTGGCGGATGCAGGTTCACCATACAGAGAATTGTCGCCAATTATTATGCATGTAGCCAAGGAAACACATTTGGGGAGGAAGGCAGCCGCCCTGTAAGAACCTCAACTCCAGTCTCTGTCACCTAAATGTTCATATGGGAAGAAAATATGGTGTCAAGAGTCCGTTAGGCAGTCTGGGAACTCCATTGGAACCAACGTCAAATAATCAGTGAAAACACCAAAACATTGCAAACTGGTTTTCCCAGTATTTGCATCAGTCATGGACATATTTATCCCATTAATTGGACAAAAATCACACAAGCCTTAAAGCAGCAATACATATTTTCTTCCAACGGTGACAAAATGATTGCACTAAGGGGATATATAACATATAAGTGTTGGTCCTCAAGAACACAAACTTGAAATTCCACAGGTGCTGGCAATAGTTTTATTTTATTTTAATTTTTTTGAATTATATTCTTATACAAAAATCAGAAAAGAATCACCATTACCACCACCAAATAAAAGTAAAAAATGCATATGTACCAGAAGAGTGTGCTCAAACTGAGCACTGCGTTTGCCATCAGCAGTGACATCAGTCCATCCATCAGGCCACATCCGATCACGCCAAACCCCTATTCAAAACATTTCTTTAAATGTAGCTAGCAAATAAAGCATCAATTTTCAACTATTGTACCCACAAATTTAACAAATTTTCAAAATACCAGCATTGATCATTGGTTCAATTGTAAAGGTCTGCCCAGCCTTCATTACACCAACTGCTTTATTTCCTGCTTGGGTTAAGGTCACCAATGCATAAATGACGCAAGAAAGAAGCAATAGAATTCTTTGTTGTCACAATATTATAAAGAGAGTTCATGACACTTTATTGTTTAATTTCCCATGAAATTGAAAGTATCTAACTGATATAGAAAATACTGAGCTTAAAAGCCTGCTTAATTTAGGATACTTCCATAATGGGGAACATTTGGTGCACAATGAAAAAGCTCTCCAATACCATGACCGCAATATGATCTTGCCTAGTCATAGAGCAGAAAGAGTAAGAAATTATTAAATACTGTCAGTCATTTTAATAGAAAGGAAAATCTTACAATTGCAGACCAGACATTACCACTGAGAACCCCGACATTGTAGCATGACGATTAATAACTTCCCCAATTTCACGGAATCGCACCCCAGGTTTAACTGAATTTAACCAAAAAAAAACCATAAATCAAATTTTAAGTTCTAATACGATGTAAAAGACTGAAAGTCTTTGCCGAATTGGTATAAAACAATAAATTCTGCAAATCCAGATAAAAAACAGGTAGATCTCTACAAACATCTTGGTATTCCCTATAAGCTTTTGCATACTAGACATATCCAGAACAAGGTCAATTTCCATTATCCCCTCCATAAAAGAATTATCCCATGCACTTTCTTCCCAGTTGACATCACTCAGCCAAATTTTACAGTCAGCAAGTCTTTCATATTTTTTTTTTTAAAGCCAGGTCCATAAGTATATAATCTGAATATTACATACACAACAAAAAACAGTATAACTTTAAAAGGAAAACGTTGATAGGTAATAATATCACCAAAAACCACAAAAAAGTGGGTTCAGCCCTAGTACAGAAGTAATATACAAAGGAAGAGCCAAATATAAAAATAAATAGAAAAAGGACGTGTGCATCCGTTACCAAGATTACTCGTTGTTACCCAAAATATGGCTAGCAAGATATCAAATTTCACTAAAAATGAATTTGATTAATCAAATTTAATGAGCAATCAAGTGATCTTCCAGTCCAACGCATTAGCAGGTCAATTATGCTATGCTAGTGGCAAGTCACAGGCTTAACTTGACCCACCAAAGGATAAATATAATTGTCAACTAGAACAATGATCAATACACTTTTCACACCATCTTTTTGAATTTTCATAGATGTAATAAATTAACAATTCATTCAGGGATTCCTCAATTCTCTAAACTTTAGAATGTAATTGTTAAGAGGTCCTTTGTACACATCCTATATAGTTTAAGGCCATTTCTTGTTTTCTTAAATAAAATTTTCTTTTTATGTAAAAAAAAAAAAAAAAAAAATCTTTGAAAAAAGTGCAAAAGGGATGAACCCTAGCACACAAGGAGCATATAAAGGACAGCCCAATCAAAATGTAAAAGAAAATTTAAAAAGAAAAAAATATACAATAACAATTAACAGAAGCTCAGGCATCTAGGAAGTCTAGAAAGAGTGTTCTAAAAAAGGTATAAGTCAAAGTCCGATCATAAAAAGGTCTTCAAAAATCATTACTTCAACTTCTCCTGGATCATTTATTTCCCTTCAAAGGCACAGACATTTCTTTCTCCCCAAAAACACCACATTAAACAAAAACGAACGGATTTCTAGATCTCCCCATTTCTTCTCCTTCCAAAATGTCCCTCCCAATACAATAACAATTCCAAAACGGAATATAGACATCACTCAAGATTGCTTTTTGGAAGGCTAAGGTTCCGACCAAGATTGCTTTTTTCACTTGGACTGCTGCATTGGGTAAGGTCCTAACAACTGATAATCTCCACTCCATAAGGTTTGTGTTAATGATTGGTGCTATATGTGTAAGAAAGCTGGGGAGAGTGGATCATTAGATCCTTCACCATGCTTGTGCTAGTGAGCTATGGTCTTTGATTTTTCTGTCTTTTTGGAGTCCAATAAGTTATGCCATCTAATCTCACTGCAGTTCTAGCCTGCTAGAAAGGAAGTTATGTTTTTTTTTGATAAGTAATAAGATATATTGATATCAAAAGGGAAACACCCTAGTACACAGGGAGTGAACAAGGAGCCAAAAAGATCAAACACAGAAATTGCAAGAATCTAGGAAAACAAAAAGAGAAGGGAAAGATTTGTTTTGCAAAGCAAACAACCAATCCAACAAAGTTCTAAAAAAGAAAAGCTTAACGTCCGGAATAGATCTCTCAGAATCTTCGAAACAACGACTATTCCTCTCCCTCCAAAGACACCACATTAAGGCATGAGGAACGATGGACCATATATAACCATTTCGATGACGACCAAAGCTGCCTTGCCAGCACCCTAACAGCCCCAAAACAGTAAGAGGCATAACCCAAGAAACTCCAAATAAACCCAAAACCATAGACCAGAGATCCATAGCAATGGGGCAATGGAGGAACAGATGGTCAACCGATTCAGCATTACTCTTGCACATGTAGCACCAATCCAAAATCCACACCTTCCTTTTTCGCAAATTATCAATTGTCAAGCATTTCCCTAAGGCAGCATTCCAGACAAAGAAAGCTACTCTAGAGGGAATCTTCTGTTTCCAAATACTTCTCCAAGAGAAACCGAGGATAGTAGGACCAGCTAGAATTCTATAATAATCTTTCACCAAGAACCCCTTAGCTTTGTTAGGAATCCAACACATCTTGTCCTCACCAAACCCCCTAATAGAAGAACCATAAATGGTTTCCATGAAGCTTGATAAAGCCTCTAATTCTCGAACATGCACACCCCTAAAGAAAGTCACATCCCAAAAAAGGACACCATTGGGGGATTTCATGAGCTCGGCCACACTAGCCTCCTTATTCCTGCAAAATCTGAATAGGACAGGGTAGCTAACAGCAAGAGGATTCTCACCACACCAATGGTCAAGCCAGAACTTCACCCTAGACCCATCACCAATATCATACAGAATATGGCTAGAGAAAGAAGGCCAACCCTGACTGATACACTTCCATAACCCAACTCCGAAGGGACCCTTAACAGGTTTGGTGCACCAACCCCCCCAAAGACATCCATATTTCAACTCTATCACTTGCCTCCAAAGGGCATCCTTCTCAGACCCAAATCTCCAAAACCACTTCCCAAGAAGAGCTATATTGAAAAGTCTTATCTTCCTTATGCCTAAACCACCTGAAGAAATAGGAGTGCATACAGTAGCCCATTTAACCAAATGCAATTTAGGTTCATCACCCAAACCGCCCCATAAAAAATTCCGCTGAAGCTTCTCAATACGGTAAGCCACACTAGCAGGTATAGGAAAAAGAGAAAGGAAGTAAGTTGGTAAATTAGAAAGGGTGCTTTTGATAAGAGTGACTCTACCTCCCTTGGATAGATACAAGCATTTCCAACCCGCCAATTTTCTTTCCATTTTCTCTAGAATCGGATTCCAGATAGTCTTATCCTTAAATTTAGCACCCAAAGGAAGACCCAGATATTTCAAAGGCAGAGAGCCCAGTTTGCAGCTAAGGACATTTAGCAACAAATCAAAACTAGGCACAACACCAACCGGAACCAATTCGGACTTGCCCAGATTAATCTTAAGCCCCGACACCGCCTCAAACCAAATAAGAATCAATCGAAGAATCAAAATCTGATCTAGATCAGCATCACAAAAAATGAGAGTGTCATCCGCAAAAAGGAGATGAGACACTACCAAGAATCTACCCTCCGGGTTACCCACACTGAACCCTGACAAGCGGCCTTCAAGAACTGCTTTATCCAACATTCTTCCCAAAGCTTCCATCACCAACACACACAAACAACAAAGGCGACAACGGGTCACCTTGTCTCAAACCTCTAGAGCTACCAAAAAACCCACAAGGAGAGCCATTAATCAAGATAGAGAAGCGGACAGTAGATAGGCAAAAGAAAATCCATTTTCTCCACTTGGCTGAAAACCCACTTCTTTCAAGCATGTGCAAGAGGAAATTCCAATTTACATGGTCAAAAGCCTTCTCAACATCCAATTTACAAATCAACCCTGGCACCCCAGACTTCAATCTACAATCAAGACATTCATTAGCAATAAGAACAGGATCCAGAATCTGTCTGTACCTCACAAAAGCATTCTGAGAAGCTGAGATTATATCCCCCATAACCATGTGAAGACGATTAGCCAAGACTTTAGCAATAATTTTATAGACCCCCCCAACAAGACTAATGGGCCGGAAATCCCTAATCTCACATGCAGCATGTTTTTTAGGGATGAGAGTGATAAAAGTAGCGTTTAAGCTTTTCTCAAACTGACCATTAGCAAAAAAGTGGTGAAAAACAGCCAAAAGATCAGGCTTGATAATCCCCCAGCAAGATTGGAAAAAAGCCATAGGGAATCCATCTGGACCAGGAGACTTATCACCATTAAAACTCTGAACAACATCAAAGATTTCGGCCTCTTCAAAAGGTCTCTCTAACCAGTCCGCACTAGTAGCGGATATCATAGGAAAAACTAACACATCTGGAAAAGGCCGAACAGTCTGGGGCTCAGAGTACAAATTCATGAAGAAATGGGAGATGTAATCAGTAATCATGCCCTGGTTAGAAGACAAGGTACCATTCACCATTAGGCTTTCAATACCATTATTTTTTCTGTTAGAATTAGCCATTCTGTGAAAGAATTTGGTATTGGCATCCCCTTCCTTCATATGCAGCACTCTAGACTTTTGTCTCCAACTAATCTCTTCTAAAAGAGTCAACTTTTCAATCTCAGTACGAAGATTAACTTGAACTAACTTCTCTTCAGCTGTTAATCCATGGGTCTCCTCTCTAGCATCTAAAACATTCAACTTGCCCCAAAGCTCTTGCTTCTTAAACGTTACATTGCCAAACTCCGTCTCATTCCACTTTTTTAAATCCAACTTCAAGGCAGCCAACTTCTTAGCAAGAATAAAACTAGGGGTTCCTTGAAACGAATAGGAAGCCCACCACGTCTTCACTTTATCGACAAAATTATCCACCCTCAACCACATATTTTCAAAACGGAAAGGAATTCTCCCTCTACGCCGAGTCCCTCCCTCCAACAAAATAGGAAAATGGTCAGAAAGAACTCTGGACATCCTTTTTTGGGAAAACTGAGTGAAGTGGTCAGCCAAAAGCGGGGAAAAAAGAAACCGATCAAGGCGAGAAGCTGAAGAAGAATTGGACCAGGTGTAAAGGCCCCCTGCCATGGGGATATCCATCAACCCATGAAGAGAGATAAAATCAGAGAAACCAAACATAGCCCGGGAAAAGCTAGCAGCCCCCAGACGCTCAGAAGGAAAACGGATGATATTAAAGTCACCTCATATGCACCAAGGCAAATCCCACCAACTGATCAGCCCGGTTAGCTCCTCCCACATCAACCTACGCCTTTTGTTTAAATTTGGTCCATAAACACCAGTAAAAGCCCACTCAAAATGGTCACCAACATTTTTAAACTTGCAAGAGACCGAAAAATGCCCCACTGCTTCCTCAACCTTTTCCACAACCCGGCTGTCCCACATCAATAAAATACCTCCAGAAGCACCATCAGAACCCAGGTACAGCCAATCAACGTAAGGGCAACTCCAAATACTCCGGACAATACCTCTAGTAATCCATTCTAGTTTGGTCTCCTGCAAACACACAATATCAGCCTTCCAGGAACGCAACAAATTACAAACCTGAAGCCGCTTAACAACATCATTCAGCCCTCTGACATTCCAGGAAAGAAAGTTCAAATTCATTGAGCCACAGAGAGAACCCGAGCCCTATTAGAACCACTACGCCTAGCAGAGGTAGAGCCATAATTAATAGAGCTGAACAACCCTTTCAGCTCTCTTAAACCTTTCATCCCTGGGCTTTTGAAGCTACCAGATGACGTGTTCATCTCAGCCCTCCGCTTTAAATCAGCTTCAACCGCCAATAAGAATTTTGTTGCTTGATCTTCCAAACCCTCTAGGGACGTGCCAAGGAAACTACCAAAATTATTAAATCTCCTTTGAAACCACTCAGAGTAAGGAACTTGCCTCTCTGAAGAATCCACGCCCACCAACCCCTCCTCATCCACAACCGACAGATCAACCAAAGTCGAAGGGAGAGAAGAAGCAAGTGGTTCAACAGTAAGAGGCTGAAAAACATCCTCCGAGAAGGAATCTGAAACCCAGTCCTCCACCAGCCCTTCATCCACTTCGAATTGAGCCGTTGACTCATTGACAGCTTCAGAAGACTCCCACGGGACTAAGGCCAACTGTTTTTGGTCCTCCAAAACCTCGGTAGCAACACACTGAGGCCGAGATAATGGAATCGGAACCGCAACCCTCCTCCCGTCACGAAGTTCCAAAACCCACTGCTCTGAATTCCCCCATTTCTTGACTATATCGTCGGAATGCTCTTGAAGGATCAGTCGGAGGTCCCGCTCAAAGCCCTCCTCACAATCCAAGTTTGAGGTGCTAGCCGATACAAACTTGGGCTCATTGGCCACGTCGGAACCGAGAGGCTCAGCCCCGACAACAACGGAAGCGTGATTCAAGTCAGACAGAGCCGTGAGAGGCATTAGCGTTAAACTCAAGCATGAAGTCAGCACCAGGTACCAAACTTACCTTCCCAACACCCCTATCCCTCAAATCCTGGTACTGACTACTCAGACAATCTTGATTCTGACTGCTCGGACCAGGTAAGTTTGAATTTTGAAAACTGGGCATTAAATGCCTTCCTTTATTTCTTCCACCATTGTCTTTCCGATCACCGTCCACCACCGCCGACAAAAAGGATTTATGTTGCCTGAACTGTTGCCCAGACATGTTCAAAACAGATTGAGGAGATGGATTGCCGGCAAGAGAGTCTGGAGCAATAGCCTTGCGAAGATGAAAACCAAATCCTATCCACCCACTACCCATCTTCCCTTCCGGCACAATGATGGAACCCTTCCGACGCCCATGAAGAAGTTCAGAGATCATAAGAAAGCTTCCGTGAGCATTGGACCCCAGTTGCAAAATGAAAACCTTACTACCATCCCTGAATGTACGGGCAAAGTTACCAGGTGGTAAATTAGAAAAGAGATCCTCCACATAAGATAACAAACGTTTAGCACATTCTTTGCCCATGAAAACAGACCGGAGAGAATCCTTGAATCTTTCAAATATACGAAGCATAAAGTAAGTACCACCCTCCTCAACAGAGAATTCAAAAGTCTTGGACTCAACGAAGAAAAAAATAGAACTTCCCATAAGAGCTGAGTAAAACCGCAAATTTTGTGACTAATCGGAGGTAGCCAGGCCTCAAAAGTTGGTCACCTTTGCTGTTAAATTGGGTTGAAGGTATGAGCTCACTAAGTCTTTTTTCTTACACACTCTCTTCGAATGGAGTGTGGTTTTTTCTCATTTTTCTTATTCTTCTTTTTCTTTTTTTCTTGACCGTTTGGAGTGAGTGCCATTGTGTTTATTTTGATTGGTGTGGAGGGAGCGCAATCGAAGAGCATTTGAGGAGGTTGAACATTCTCCAAACGGAACTGAAGCTGCTCTTGCTGCGTACTTTGTATTTGGCGGGCTGCTTCAGCAGCTCAGTCCTCTCCATCTTTACTTACATTATTGATAGTTCTACTTTTTCATGATTTTTCTTTGCTTAGTATATCACTTTTACACTAAGTTCCTTTTATATATATATATATATATATATATAGGTAATTAGTGCAGTTTTATTAATAAAAAATAATGAAATCTTTAAGTTCACAATGATGAAAAAAAAAGAACAATGAAAACAAAAGTACAAAAATCAAATGGCTAGTCTAATAGAAACAAGGAACTCTATAATGGATGAACAATCCAAGGAACCCCACTAATCATCAAAAATATATATATATATATATATCTGGAGACTTGGTCGGATAAATGACCCTTGTAGTTCATGTACAAGACTTAATCAGTCTGTAAGAACTGTAGCATAATGCAGTTTTAATTCCAAGATTTGCTAAATTTATCAAGGTTGACAAGCACATGAAACAGGCCATCAGCATAATCCTATCAGACATCAATCTTTAATCTTTACAGAAGTTGGTTTCAAGTTTACACTAGAATAAAAGAACATTGACGCCTCTTCTAAGTGCCAGTGTTTCAACTAGGTCCCAGCCAAAACACTAAACCACAGAGAGAGAGAGAGAGAGAGAGAGAGAGAGAGAGAGAGTTAATATATAACTTAATAAAAATATCCAACACATACCAATAGCTATTGCTTTCTCCAAGCTTTCATAAGTACATTGAACCAGCAGTCTAGACTCTTCATCAACATTACCCACAAAATACGTTTCATTGAGATCACCTGTATAATGAGTCACCTATCAGTCAAATACAGAGCTTCTTTGGCAATATTTGAATTAATTTCAAAGGGGTACAATGTTTCGTACCATGGACACCTTTATAGTACACACTTACATCAACATTTACAATGTCACCATCCTCTAATTTCCTGTGGGAAATAAAACAGAATCTGCTTAGGAAAGTTTTCTTTAGAATACACTTAGACAATGAGAAATACAGAGCCAACTACAAAAGCTCACAAAAGGAAAGTATACACAAAAGCTCAGTTCTGCTACCCACTTAGAATCACTTATAAACAAAAATATGGCATGACTTATACCACAAATGTTCAGACATGAAATCCTAACTCCTAAGTACTCAATTGTAACTAAAAGCAATACATGTCAGTCTGCTAAGAAATTAACCAATGAGCCATAAAAAAGAATAATTACAACATAACCCAAAACTATAACATACTTTTGGTAAAATTACAACATCATTAGATGTTTATTGTTTCAAAAAATTGGATGGGGTATTATATGAGGATGAACCTGCTGTGCGGGCTCAGGTGGTCCAATTTTATCAAGAACTTTATACAAAAACGGACACGTGGCGTCCAACTGTGGATGGGTTGGATTTTGTTAGTATTGGGGAGGATGATAGGTTGTCCCTTGAGAGGGAGTTCTCAAAAGAAGAAGTCTCCCAGGCGCTGGCAGAGATGAAGGGGGATAAAGCCCCTGGCCTGGACGGGTTCACCATGGCATTTTTTCATAAATGTTGGAGGGTGGTGGAGGATTATGTGATGGCTGTTTTCAAGCATTTTCATAGGTATTCAGTTTTTGAAAGGTCTCTTAATGCTTCTTTCCTCACTCTTATTCCTAAGAAATCTGATGCTGTCAATATTAAGGATTTTCGGCCTATTAGTTTGGTGGGCAGTGTTTACAAGTTGCTATCTAAGGTGTTGGCAAATAGGCTGAGGGTCGTTTTAGACAGTTTGATCTCGGAGACCCAAAATTCCTTTGTTGGTAGAAGACAAATTTTGGACTCAATGTTAATTGCGAATGAGTGCCTGGACAGTAGATTGAAGTGTCATTCCCCGGGTGTAGTTTGTAAGCTGGATATAGAAAAAGCTTACGATCATGTTAATTGGGATGCCCTGCTTTATTTGTTGAATAGGATGGGCTTTGGGTTGAAGTGGAGGGAGTGGATTAAGGCTTGCATCTCTACTGTTCACTTCTCAGTTCTTGTGAATGCCTGAATGGTTCCCCAACAGGCTTTTTTTGAAGCTCTCGTGGGTTGAGACAAGGAGATCCTCTGTCCCCTCTTCTTTTCCTCTTGGTTATGGAAGTTTTATCTTGAATCCTTAAGAAAACCGAGGATAGTGGTCTGCTTCATGGCTTTCATGTGGGACCAGTGAACTCTATCGGGGTTTGCATATCTCATCTGCTTTTTGTAGACAATACTATTTTGTTCTGTGATGCTTCTAGAGATCAGCTGTTGGCTATTAGACTGGCTTTGTCTTGCTTCCAAGCCTTTACTAGTTTAAAGGTCAATGTGGGGAAGAGCGAGATTGTCCCGGTGGGGGAGGTTGGTAATATTGATGCTTTGGCTAATATTCTTAGTTGTGGGGTGGGTAGCCTGCCCATGAAATATTTGGGCACCTCCTACAAGACTGCATCCATTTGGAACCCCATTTTGGAGAAGAAGCTGGCTGGTTGGAAGCGTCTATATTTGTCTAAGGGTGGTAGGCTTACTCTCTTGAAGAGTACCCTCTCTAGTCTTCCCACATACTATCTATCCTTATTTACCATCCCTGTAGCTATGGTTGACAGATTGGAGCGTATTCAGAGGAAATTCTTGTAGGGGTCTTCGGAGGAGTGTTTTAAACATTCTTTGGTGGCTTGGGAGAAGGTGTGTTCACCTCTAGAGATGGGTGGTTTCGGGGTTAGGAAGTTAGGTCACTTCAACCAAGCTCTATTAGGGAAATGGTTATGGAGGTTTGGCCAAGAAGGAACTAGTCTTTGGCGGAGGGTTATTGCCACCAGATATGGCGAGGATCGAGGGGGGTGGAATACTAAAGATTGTAGAAGGGCACACGAGTGTGGCCTTTGGCGTGGTATTAATGTCGGTTGGGAGAGATTCTCCAAACACTTAGCCTTTATGGTGGGTGATGGTTCCCGTATTCGTTTTTGGCATGATAGGTGGGTTGGGGATTTCTCTCTTAAAATGCTCTATCCTCAGTTATTTGCGTGTTCTAGTGACAAGGAAGCCTATATTTCTAACTTGTTGGATCATTAGGAGGATGAGAGTAGTAGATGTTGGAATGTGAGATTTTATAAGAATTTTCATGAGAGGGAATTTGAGGTTGCCTTCTCTTTCCTAGAACTCATTCAGCCTCGGATCCCACGAGGTTTTGGGTGGGATAGACCCTATTGGTGTCTTAATAGGAATGGTAACTTTGATACTTGGTCCTTCTATCATAAGATCAGGGGTACAGCTCCTTCTTACTTCCCATGGAAGGGGATTTGGAAAGTCAAGGTGCCTAAGAGGGTGGCTTTCTTCTTGTGGACCGCTGCACATGGCCGGATCCTTACCTTGGATAATCTCCGGACCTCCATTTTGCGAATAGGTGCTATATGTGCTACTGTTCTGCGGAATTTGTGGACCATCTTCTCATTCACTCACCGGTAGCTTATGCTTTGTGGGTGCAAATGTTACAAGCTCTTGGCATTCAATGGGTCATGCCAGGTTCTGTGGTGAATTTGGTGTCTTGTTGGAGTAATTGGTTGGGAAATTATGCTTCGGACGTATGAAATATGGTTCCAGGTTGTTTGATGTGGGTTGTTTGGTTGAAAAGAAACCGGCGCTCTTTTGAGGGTCTCAAGAGAACGCTTGATCAGTTACAAGCGCTCAGCCGAAATACTCTTTTTGAATGGGCTAAGTGCTGGGGTTATTCTAACTGTTCTTCTGCTTTGGAGTTCTTTTCTACCCTTAGTAGCACCACTTAAGTTGCTTCTCTTATTCCATTTTCAGTTGTTTTTGTTTGCTGTTTTTTGTGTTCACCATCATGAACACTTGTAATGGCTGTTTGCGTTTTTCTTGTTGAATAAAAGTCTTGTTACTTATCAAAAAAAAAAAAAATTGATTGCAGAGAGAGTCAAAGAAGTGAGACATGAAAAAGCATCGGAATTTACTCAGGACTAAAAAAAAACTAATTTGACCTGATTGATACACACATACCTCGCATCTGGAATTCCATGGCAAATTACTTCATTAACTGACCTGCAACAAATAGACAAATTGAAGTAGATTTCCTCAATCAATACCATAGAATCCCAAGAATCTTCATAAGAGAGTACACAAAGAAGTACCTACGTGCAGCAAGACTTTGGGAAGAAATGATAATTGAGAGGAGATGGATATCCACCTGCAGTAAAGTAAAATTTCAAGAATAATTTAGCAGATCATTTACTAATTATATGTAAAAAATTCACATTGCCATATCTAGAACTTCAAAAAACCACACAAAGACAATTACCCTCAGAGGCACGTAAAAAAGTTGCCAGATCACCATGAGTCCAATTACATGTGTCTCACTAGATTACCACAGGCGCAGCCCAACAGTTACAAACAAGAAACAACATGCCACTGTGCATGACAGTCTTAATTATAACCCTAGTAATCAAAGCACTCGGACAAACTATCACCCACAAAATTTTGGTAGTCTACAAGAGTGGCTCTAATGATGTAATTGAAGAATGAACTCACAAAACCAATTTGGACTCCAGCATATGATACAGTGATGAAAACTCACAAGATTAGTAGAAGCATTAGCCATCTTACAAGGGCAAAAAGCAGGCAGCATTGCCAAATACATATCAAAGGTATTGACATATCATCCAATTCAATCTGATGATGGATACAAGCATGTGTCATTGCCCCCATAAAAATCACAGTAACCAGAAATGGACATTGGACCAACATGCTGGTCAGACCAGGAACCAGTGAATGAACACTTTTCTGATTTACTACAATTAAAAGATCAAATAAGAAAGTAAAACTAATCAAAAGCTGATCAAATCCAGGTCAAAAAGAGGGCGCTTTCCTGTGTTGCACTAAAAAAAGAAAAAAGGACCTAAGAGAAGACGCTCTTCTCTTAGGTTTCTTCCTCCTGCGCCCGGCCTGCGTTAGCGGGGAAGATTAGCAAAGCGAGAAAAGACAGAGGGAGGGGGAGCAGCATCTTATTCTCTTCGTGAGAACTTCCAGATCGGAGAAGCATTTGGAACGGGCTACGTGTTCATTTTGTTGGCAGAAACGATCCAGTCCATTCGGGGCTTCAGGGAACCAAAAAATGAAGTCTTTTGACTTGATTCATAGATAGAATCAATGATAGATAGACAAAAGATAGATAAACGAGATACCTTTTTTTCCTCTAAAAAAAGAGGAATAGAATAGACATCCCCTTAGATGTCTATGTAATCCTTTATCATCTCCCGATTCTTTTTATATCATTATAGCCGCTCTCTAAAAAAGATGGATAGAGAAAGAGCAGATAGATCCTATCCCCTATATCAAACACTAAGCATAGTGCCAATATAAGCCTTGCAGCTAAATCAAGTTTGGTCCGCAATTACATGCACACATGTTTTTACAAATTCAAACTTAAAGAGTGAGTTGAACCAAGTTAAGAGAGCGGAAAAAAAAAAAAAAAAAAAAAAAAAAAAAAAAAAAAAAAAAAAAAAAAAAAAGAGAGAGAGAGAGAGAGAGAGAGAGTAGAGGAAGACCAAATATAATGTTAATGGAAGTAATAAAAAAGGACATTAATTAAGAAAATAATAAAGAGTATGACTTCAGATAGAATCCAATGGAGGAAAAGAATACATGTGGCAAGTACTCTATTGAGGATTCATAGCTGACCCCAAAAATTTGGGACTAAAGCTTCGTTGTTATATTTGTACTGCTACCGCGTATTGGACCCATTCCTGTTATTAGAGGAATGGATGAAATACCATTAGGCTAAAGCCATTTGGCTTTTTTATTTTATTTTATTTATTTACTTTCTGCCAACATTTTTACACCTATGTTCTCCTTTCTATTTCTACAATAGTTTCTCATATTTAATTTGTGGATGATACTTTGATTTTCTGTGAAACTGATCTTGAATAGCTCAGCTATTTAAAGGGTGTATTGCTGTGTTTCGAAGCTGTATCTGATCTCAGGATAAATTTGGGTAAATCTTAGATGGTTCCAATAAGGGAGGTTGCTAAGGTGGAATCCTTGGCTGCTTTATTACGTTGAAAATTTTCTACTCTGCCCATGAAGTATTTGGGGTTACCATTAGGGGCAAAGATATAATCATATAAGCCAAAAGCAATCTGGCACCCGTTGTTGAAGAAGATGGAAAGGAGGGTAGGAAAAGAATTATTTAGCAAAGGGTGGGTGAGTTGCACTAATTAAGAGCACTCTCTCAAGTGTGCCTACATATTTTTAATCCCTGTTTCCAATTCTTGAATTTTGGCAAATCATATGGAGAAGTTACAAAGGGATTTTCTATGGGTTGCCTCGACCCTCGGGGATGAGTTCAAATTTATTTTATTTGGCTGATTGGAAGACAGTGTGTGAGCCAATGCAATCTGGGGGTTTGGGAGTGTGGAATCTTATGCTCTTTAATAAGGTGTTATTTGGTAAATGGCTTTGGAGAGATGTTACGAAAAGTAGTCCTTTTGGAGAACAGTGGTTCACACCAAGCATGGTACTGATTGGGGAAATTGGGTGTCCTAGACAATTAAAGAATCTTATGGTCTAAGCCAATGGAGACATATTAATAAGAGGCATCAGTAAGGGACCTTATGCAGGGGGCAATGGTGATTTGCTTTGAAATGTCACATTCCTTAGGCCCTTTCAGAAATGCGAGTTGGAGACTTCGCATTCTTTTTTTTGCTTTTATTTATTCTTGCAAGATTGGTTGGGGTGGAATTGATAGGATAGGATGGCTTCCATCAAAGAACAAGATTTTTGAGGTGGTCTTATTATAATTGTCTTCCTCAAGGCAGCCCATGTCCTTTCACGTGGAAGAGTGTGTTGAGAGTAAACACTCCTCCCAAAGTTGCTTTCTTTAAATGGACAGCTGCAAAGGGTGGAATTTTTACAATGGATAATCTTTGTAGTAGAAAATTTTGTGCAAGAAAAGTGTTGTTAGTGGATTATTTGCTCCTTCACTGTGAGTTTACTTCCCAGCTTTGGTCCTTGGTGTTTTGTCTCTTTGGCCTACATTGGACCATGCCTGGGAGGGTGGTAGACATGCTGGCTTGCTGAAAGGGGCACATTTCTTGCTGTGCACCTTGTACGATTGGGTGGTTGATGGTGCAACCATAGCATTATTAAAGAAAGAATATTCTCTTAGGAGACCTAAGGCTAAGGCAAAGCCCAGGAATAAGTGTCCATCCTAGTTAATTAAGGTTTTTATATTTTATTTGGTTATTCTAGAGTCAAGGGTATTTAGTAATTTTACAATTGTTGAGTATGGGCTATAGTTATGGGCCATTGGTTTTATTTTATTAATTAGTAAGCAGTATATACAGTGTTGTTAAAAGTGCTGAGCGTATTTTAGCACAAAGGCCTCCTAGAGCCTAATCGCAAAGCGCAAGCGAGCGCCTGATCGATGTGAAGCGCACATTTAAAAAAATAATAATAATAAATTTTTAAAAAATTATTAATGGTCAATACAACAATCAAGTGATCAACTAATCATATAAATTACAATAAAACATTTTATATAATTTATATAACATTTATATAATTCTCTCGTGCTTTACAAAATATATGCAAACATGATATTTGATGGCCATGATTACATAAAATCATTGAATCAAAATAGAAGTATAGAACCAAAAAGGCAATGGCTAAAAAGTACTAGAATGTTAAGTAATGTTATCTTTGCCTAACAAAATCAATGCAAATATGCAATGCAATCCTAATCTACATAATCATCATCCTCATTAAGCAAGGGACCATCATAATTGTCTGACTTAGTGTTTGTTTGTGTGGTCGTGGTCCAAAAGGTCTCAAATATCTAAAGAGATAGGCTTAAGTTTACGGTAGCATACCACACTATTAGTTTTTATATATTAAATCAATGGCTTATCTTATATCAAATATATTTAGATCTAATGGCTAAAAATCAAATCAAGATTTTATTTTAAAAAATTTACAAAAAAACTCAAAAAAGCACACTTTGCGCTTAACAAAAAAGCTCTAAAAAGACTTTAGAGGGGAAAAGGCCCCAAGGCCTATGCGCTCTGCACTTTGCGCTTAAGTGCACTTTTAACAACACTGATTATATAGTTTACGAGTATTTACATATGGGCTTTGGTTTAATTCAAATAGGTTAGTTTACTAGTCAAACTTGGAATCCTAGTACTAGTAGGTGTCCTAAACTACTAGTACAAGAAAGAGTCTATATATATTGTGCTCAATGTATTGGAAGTATGTAGAGTTGATTAATAAAAAATTGAGTGTTTTGAGCATATAGGCTCTCTTCTTTCTTTCTTTCTTCTCTTCTTTTCTTTCTCCAATTTACTGTTCACAGGTATGCAACCCCTAAAATACCATTAAAAACCTCTTTTTCTTCTTCTTTACAATCCCATAATCCTTCTTAAAAAATTCTATATCTAGATCACAAGTTCTCCTAACCCTAAGCCCACAACAAACGCAGGAAGACATTTTCTCAATTTGTTCTCTGTCAGTAACAATTTGGAATAGCCATTCTTGAGTTTTTAGATGCTTGTTCTTTTAGGTGATGCTCTTGTAGGTGTCCAAGTACACTGCTTGCGTACAAAGAATGCCACATAATTTCCTTTTATTTTTATTTTTCTAACAAAGTTTTTCTTATTCCCCACCCCCCCCCCAAAAAGATAGAAACACCCTTATCATATAGGATGGAGGACTTTACAAATCAATGTTGGGTGCAGGAAGAAAGAATTATTGGGGGCTTTAGAGGTTTTAGATGCTAAGGAAGGGGTTCTTGGACTCACTGAGACGGAGAGAAATGAGAGAAATGAAGCAAGATCGCAAGTAGAGCATCTTCTTTCTCTAGAGGAGATCTCGTGGAGACAAAAATCGAGAATGTTGTGCATTAAGGAGGGAGATAATAATACTAAGTTCTTTCATAAGATGGCGAATTCTCATAGAAGGTTTAACCACCTAAGTTTCTTAGAAGTAGATGGGATGATTTGTGAGGACGGAGCAAAAGTTGCTGCTCAAGTTGTTCAATTCTATAAAACTCTGTATCAAGAGTCTGAGGAGTGGAGACCTTTTGTGGAAGGACTGGAGTTTGATCAAATAGGGGAGTTGGAGAGGGGCTGGTTAGAAAGGAGGTTTGAGAAAGATGAGATTCTATCAGTGGTCAAAGATATGGAAGGGGAGAAAGCCCTAGATCCAGATGGCTTTTCTATGGCCTTTTTCCAAAATTGGTGGAGGGTAGTTGAAAGAGTTGTTTTGGCAGTCTTTGAAGAGTTCCATAAGCATTGTAAGTTTGAAGAGTTCTCATAGAAGGTTTAACCACCTAAGTTTCTTAGAAGTGGATGGGATGATTTATGAGGATGAAGCAAAAGTTGCTGCTCAGGTTGTTCAATTCTATAAAACTCTGTATCAAGAGTATGAGGATTGGAGACCTTTTGTGGAAGGACTGGAGTTTGATCAAATAAGGGAGTTGGAGAGGGGCTGGTTGGAGAGGAGGTTTGAGAAAGATGAGATTCTATCAGTGGTCAGAGATATGGAAGGGGATAAAGCCCCAGGTCCAAATGGCTTCTCTATGGCCTTTTTCCAACATTGGTGGAGGGTAGTTGAAAGAGACGTTTTGGCAGTCTTTGAAGAGTTCCATCAGCATTGTAAGTTTGAGAAATCTCTTAATGCTACCTTTATAGCTTTGATTCCTAAGAAGAATGATGCCTTCAACATTCGTGATTTCAGACCTATTAGTTTGGTGGGGAGTTTATATAAAATCTTGGCCAAGGTTTTGGCAAATAGACTGAAAATGGTGTTAGATCAACTAATATCTAAATCTCAGAATAGTTTTGTGGGAGGTAGGCAAATCCTCGATTCAGTTCTCATTGCCAATGAGTATGTTGATAGCAGAATGAAAGGTAAGATTCCAGAGATGATTTGCAAGTTAGATATTGAGAAAGCTTATGACAATGTGAATTGGGAGGCGCTTCTAAAGTTGTTGAAGAAAATAGGCTTTGGGGAGAAATGGTGTAGCTGGATTCGAACCTGTATCTCCACAGTGCAGTTCTCTGTATTGGTCAATAGGTCTCCAACTGACTTCTTTGGTAGTTCTAAAAAATTGAGACAAGGTGATCCGTTGTCTCCCTTGTTATTTTTAGTTATGATTGAGGTGTTTAGTAGGATGGTGAAGAGAATGGAGGGGGCAAGTTTACTTAGTGGCTTTAGGGCGGATGGTAGGAGGGGTAGAGGGGAATGCGTTTCCCACTTGTTGTTTGCGGATGATACTATTTTGTTTTGTGATACAGAGGTGGAGCAAGTCCTTCATGTTCAATTGCTGCTTCTTGGTTTTTAGGCTGTGACTGGTTTGAAGGTTAACGTAGCTAAAAGTGAGATAGTTCCTATAGGGGAGGTAAATAATGTGCAGGCTTTGGTAGAGTTTTTTGGTTTCAGGGTTGGGGCCTTACCAATGTTGTATCTTGGTATGCCGTTGGGAGCGTCTCATAAGTCCCCTTCTATTTGGAACCCCATTTTAGAGAAATTTGATCGGAAGTTGGCAGGGTAGAAGAAGTTGTATTTATCTAAAGGTGGTAGGTTGACGTTGCTTAAAAGTACGCTATCTAGTCTTCCCACCTATTTTTTATCTTTGTTCACCGTTCCTCCACATGTGGCCAACAAAATTGAGAAGTTACAAAGGGACTTCCTGTGGGGTGACTCTAAGACGCATTTATTGGGTTGGGATAAGGTGTGTAAGCCTACTGCCAGCGGTGGTTTGGGTATTAGGAGATTGACCACTTTCAATAAAGCCTTACTGGGAAAGTGGCTTTGGCGTTTTGGGATCGAGGAGAATAGGCTTTGGAGGAGGGTGGTAGCTTTGAAATTTGGGGAAGAATTTTTTTTTGGGGGGGGGGGGGGGGGGGTGGACCTCTAAGTTGGGAAGGGGTGTTCATGGGTATGGTTTGTGGAGAAGTATCCGGATGGGTTGGGAAGTTTTCAATAATGTCCAGTATAAGGTTGGGGTGGGGGATAGAGTGAAATTATGAACAGACAGGTGGTGCAGAGATCTTCCTCTCCATTTGGCTTTTCCAACCTTGTACAATTTTGCTGCTAACAGAGAGGCATCTGTAGAATCATCTCTGATATGTCAAGGAGCAGGGCGTTAGGAGAACTTGGGATGTTCGTTTCATTCGGGGTCCTAATGATTGGGAGGCAGATGTGGTGGATGATTTCTTTCGATTCTTGGCATCCAATTTACCTTCCGTGACTGATGGTGATTGTTTGAGATGGAACTTGACAAAAAACAGGGATTTCACTATCCGCTCTTATTATTATAAGTTACATAGCTCTTCTTCCATTGCTTTTCTTTAGAAAGGTATCTGGAAAGTTAAGCCACCACGGCGTGTCTCTTTCTTTGTTTGGACAGCCACATGGGATAAAATCCTCACGGGAGATATCTTGAGACTTAGGGGCTTCGATTTCGTTGACTGGTGCATTATGTGTCGTTGCTGCAGTGAGACAATGGATCATTTGTTGTTACATTGTGGAAAGACTTATCGGCTGTGGTGTTTTGTTTTTAGGATTTTTGGGATTTCATAGGTTCCCTCGCGTACAGTGCAAGATTGTTTATTTAGTTGGTGGAATTGGTTGGGAAAGCATTCATCTTACATTTGAAATCTAGTTACGCTGTGTTTGATGTGGTGTATTTGGAGGGAACGCAATCGGTGGACGTTTGAAGATTTGGATAGATTTGAAGACCAACTGCTTGCTCTCTTTTTTGGTTCCCTTTTTGATTGGGTTAGGGCTTGGGGACTCACATCTAGTGACTCTATTCCTTTTTTCCTTAGCTCTCTTCTTCTCTGTAATTAATGCTTTTTATGTTTTTGCTGTTTTATCGTTTCTGTAGTTTTATTATGCTGGTGCTTTTTTGCATCTAGCAGTTTTTTTAATATACTTTTTATTACCTATCAAAAAAAAACTTTACAAATCAATCCCCACTCAGTTTCACTCCTCAAAAAACAAATTTAAATAACAACACAAACAAAAGTAAATTGAACAAAAATAATGACAACCCTTAAGATCATATCTGAAAGTACCCCTCGAGAGACATATCATTGCTAAAATAATCTAATCAATCATATATTGCACGCTTAAAAGGAAATTTTGATTCAAGGGTTAAAAAATGGAAAAAATAAAAGTACTAACATATTCTAAAGAATGAAAAAGCTCATACCAGCCGCAATAGTTGCATCATGAACCACTCTGTCAATCTCATCAGTTGTCACACCAGGCTGTATTACACGAGCAGCCGCATCCAAAACTTCCCTTCCAATCTAAGAATGATGATTGTTAAACAACAAAATTGAGAATCTATCTGGATGAACAGGGCTTAATAAACAAGCAAAGGTTTCAAATCATGCTCAAACATGCCCAAGTTCAGTATAAAAATAAAATAAAAAATAGAGACAACTACAAGAAGTAAAATGAATCCTTATTTGCTTAGACAATATTGTGTTATCGATATAGGATCTTTAAAGAGCATTACACAATTAGTTTGGTATGCTTACAGATTAATTTGCACGAGGAAAAACAAAAGGCTTGTTTAAGGTTGAGGAAAAAGGTAGAGGAAGACCAAAAATAACATTTGTAGTAGGAAAACAAGGACATGTCAATTAAGGAAGTAATAGAGAGTATGACTTTGAGTAATATAAAATGGTAGAAAGAATATATATTTGCCAGCCCTGACTAATCTGTTAAAAATCCATAGTCGACCCAAAGGACTAAACCAAACTTGGTTGTTGTATAAAGCAATAAACAAAATTATAAAATTTTAACAATAATGAAGACTCAAATCATTATGCAAAATTCATCTTCTAGGATGCATGCAGCACACAGTGCTCCTATACATGTATATTGTCAACAATGATGCATGCTTTAAGGAAGACCGAGGATGAGACAATGATGCAATATTGACATGCATTAAAAAAATGATGTCATAAGAAAAAAGATAATTACAAACAGAACTTACTCGACAAGTCTCTCTCATTCTCTCAATTTGATCCGGTGTTTTGATCTTCAAAACAAAATACATCAATTATAAAAGAGGAATTAATAAGTAAACTAAAACAAAAGAAAAGGTCCAATTTTATTACACATTAAATTCCACTCAAAAGTGTAAGTACAAGTGTACCTCAACAACATGCTGCAGATCACTAATGGGCTCAGTCTTTGGGATACCCTACAAGTCAAACGGCAAGAAAAGCTGCATGAAAACCACATTTGACTCAATATAAAGAGTGTGGGTGTGGACAGTGCCCACAGCACTCTGGCTAGAAAAGACAAAATCCAGCTTCAGCAATTGCTGAACTACAATCAAATCAGTAAGGACAAAGTACGTCTAAAATATTGAGTGAATCCATAGTTGTGGACAAAAAATCCTCTAGTGAGAAGAAAAAGACATGCATATGAGTGTGAAAAATGATACTCAACATGTGAAAAGAAATGAGTCAAAAAACTCACATCAGCTGCCCAGTCAGGAAGCTCAATATGAGCAGGTACAGCACGTCTACCAGATATAGCATATGGCCTTAGTTCCCTGCACAATAAGAGACCACAGACATGAATTTTTTTTATTTTTTATTTTGGATAGGTAATGAAATGCTTTAAATAAATAAATAAAAAACAAATGAAACTTGATCCCTGTGTAAACAGGTAGCGTACTAGGGATGCTACAAAAATCATCTAAAGTTACATGAGTCAAGAAACTCCTCAAGTGAAGAAAAAGAATGACTGCTCAAAGCGTCATCCAATCATACAAGGAGCGCAAGAAAAACCGTTTCAACTCCACAATTGAACGCTCTACCCCTTCAAAAGTATATTAAATCTGTTCTCCAAATAGTCTACATAATACATAGTGGGATAGCACCCCATATATCTGCATTTCTGCAGAATTATGACCACCAAAAACACCTTCTAACACACTTAGGCACCACCACGTGATGCCGAACAAACAAAACAACAAAGACCATAAACTTTATGCATAAGCACAGAGGAGAAGAAAGTAATCCATAGATTTCCCCACTGTTTTTGCATGTAGAACACCATTCTGCAATACAAATACTTCTCTTCCTCAAATTGTCTATAGTAAGAATCTTTTCCATAACTGCCACCCATGTAAAGGGCTACTTTATTAATGTCCTTCACCTTCAAGATGCTTTGACAATAACAAGAAATTATGGTGTGAAGCATACTTTAACAAAAATCAAGGAGTTGCAATAGGAAAAAAAATTATTATCATAAAAGATTAAAGGGTAAAAAGCTCACTAAATTCCAATAAAGAACACTGCCCTTAAAAAAGATTAGCTGCTAGTTGATTTCGCCTATTCAAAATTTTGATAATCTACTGCTGGCAGACTTTTCCATCTTCTCTCTATGTCACATAATAGTGGCAGTTTCTAAATTTCTTTCCTTAGTAACCATTATTCAGGTAATTGGTAGATATAAGTCCTAATATTTACAAATAAATCTAGGAAATTTTATATATATCTAAGACTACTTAGAACCAAACAGATGCTTCAGTCATATATCACCAGCTAACAATACTCTATCTGATATCACAGCCTTGAAGATTTGTATAATCAAATAATCACCCCCCCCCCCCTCCCCCCAACCCTAAAAAAAATATATTGGAAAGGCAGTGTTGAAACCTAAAAATCCCTATCCAACTTAAATGTAGCATCAGAATTATCAGACATAAATGCCTGACGAATAAACAGAAGGGTATGAAGAATATGAGGCAGACATAATCCTTGAAAAATACCCTGTCCAATCAAAATGGGGAAGTTTTGGAGTTCGAGCCTGTCCTTTCTTCAAGCAATATTGCCAATCTTCATTAAATTGGTCTGAATTTTGTTCATGCGGAGTACCTGTCCCAAGTGAGGACAGCTTTGCCTTCAAATGCACTGCTTTATGAGAGCTCCAAGAAGCCTTGAAACAATCTTGAGTGCTGATAAGAAATAAACCATAATATGAGAACAACAACAACACAAAATAAAAAAGCATATTTGGTCCAAATTTAAAGGAATATACACTATTTTAGTTGATGTCAAAGGGCCAGTGTGCAAATTATATTGAAAGAAGTTGATGAGAAGCCTTTCTCCTTGTGTCCAATATTAACACATACAAGGATATGAAATGAAACTAAGAGCCAACAGTGTCAGCATATAAATTCTTTGGCATCAAAATATGTTCAATGATGGTTGTATATTACCACCAAGACATGGTGAAGGAGACAGCGTATTATGATATATTGGGCGTTCACGTTGACGCATCTGCTGCCGAAATTAAAAAGGCCTACTATCTCAAGGTGACAATAATAATAATAATGTTACAATTTCTTTCCATATTTCTTCTAAGAGCCCGTAAAGTTTACTTGGTTTCCAATTCCGGATTTGGTAGTTTGTGAATAGACATATTTTTCAATTCAATTCCGGTTTCTCCTGTTGTGTATTGTGTATGTTAAGAGTAGCGGGAACCCGAGGGATTGGTTTAGTGGTTCCTAATGCCTCGTAATATCCACGAGGTCCCGAGTTCAAAATTACTAACTAGGCGTCCCTTTCTGTAAGTGTGGGATGGGGGAATTGTCAGGGGAAAGGCCCCATGATATCCATGAGATCATGATCATGGGTTCGAAATTACCAACTAGCCTTCCATCACGCAATTCTCTGCCAGAATTTTGCAACTAAAAATCAACTCAGATATAATGATAACCCATTATTTTCAAATGATCAATATGGCCTCGGACGCATACAGATATGCGTATTGTTTGATGACTTGTTCCAAACCTAAGAAGTATGAAGTTCCTGTAATACTGTGAAGTTCACATTTCCTACAAAGTCTCAATCTCATCTACTTTCTACTACAGTATGCTACATTTGGCAAGTTCTACTCACAATTTTTCACAAATAAAATATCCATAAAACACTTGATTCAAGAAATCAGAATTTACAGTCAAAGACAACCCTTAATGCTTGCTTTCAAAGCAAAATATTAATACTGAAGAATAGCCCAAGGGCATGAACATGAATATGATTTATCCCAATAAATCAAAACTGAAAAGTAAAAAAAAAAAAAATTACCATTCCAAGCACATATTGCATAAAAATGTTCATACAAGTAAAACAAATGCAGGAAAACGGTTACACACCAGAAAGCAGCACCTTCACGAGGGAGCTTTAATTCCACGCATTTGGGACACCTATAAACAAAAATAAACGTCAATCGTAAACGGCAGTGCATAAGAGTTTTAATCAAATTCCATTTCTAGTCAAAATCACACGGAAGATTTATCTGACACAACAAACGAAATCGAAACCTCAACCTTTAAAACAGATGAAAGTTGAGCCGAAAATCATTTTTTCGAGGGTAAAATACTATTTTTTGGTCCCCTGAACTTTACCTAAAGTTCTTTGCATTCGTTGATAAATTATTAAAAAAGAGAAGTGAAAATTGAAAATACGTACTGAAGGTGAGCAGGTTTGGCACAGCGAGCGCAGGATAGGGAAGTGGTATCGGCCACGTCGGAACCGCCGGACATCGTTTGCACGGTTTTGTTAATTTGCTGTTGTTGTTTTAATTTAATTCGTGTGTAAAACAAAATATTAATTTGGTAAAAAAATACAGAAAATAGTGTCACTTGATGATGATGATGACTGAAAGTGATTAATAGAATCAGAATATGATTGGAGGAGAAGTACAGGGGACCGTCTGATGTGACGACGACAAAACGGTCAAAAGAGCTTTAAAGCTTTTCTGAGAGAGAGAGAGAGAGAGAGAGCGAGGGTTGCAGAGAGAAATTCGCAAGGAGGGAAAGTAGGTGGGTATTGTTTTTTTTTTTTTTTAATCTTTTATACTTGGTAAGTAGGATTTAATTTTTTTGTGAAATATTTATCTTTTAATTTATTGAAAGAGAGAGAGAGATATCACCGAGCGCCTGTAGCTCAGTGGATAGAGCGTCTGTTTCCTAAGCAGAAAGTCGTAGGTTCGACCCCTACCTGGCGCGTAATTTACTAATCCCCTTTTTTTTTTTATTATTTTTTTTATGCTGAATACCATACCTCTTTTCTTTTTCTTTTTTCTTTTTATTTTTTTGAGTTAGAAGAGAAGAAGCACACAAGCTAATTGCATTACCTTTTCGTTCTTTGGAAAACCACAAAATTAGTATTTTCATACTCTGTTGTATTTGACTACTCAAAAAATCAAACCCAATATAGGTTTATTATATTGTAAATTCTGAACACAAACTAGGGTGTGTTTAAAGAGTACCCATGACCCATCAATCAACCTTCAGCAAAGCTACATTTCTTATCAAACAAATTATGCTGGTGCCAGACTTGTGTAGGTGTCAGACTCAATTTGGTGGATTAGCCAGTGTCAAACCTAACATGTGCAATCATGGTACTATCCTACTACATCCTCTCTTAAAGGTTTCCACCACCCACAATAGATATATATAAGACTGTGGCAATACCATTGGTCAAGGGAAGGTAGAATGTATAAAGTTGTCTTTAAGTATCTAGGGTTATAAATAAGTCGAGTTTTGTCGAGTAGTGTATGTTCAAGTTTAGCTTGTTAGGAAAAGTCAAAAGCTCGAGCTTGGCTTGAGCTTGTGACAAGCCTAAAAATCATGTTTGAACTTGAGTTAGGGGGAAAGCCAAAAAGTTTGAACTTAGCTTGGCTTGACTTGGCTTGATAATTAGTCAATCTAAGCTCAAGCTTAATATTAAGTTTAAACTTGAGCTCAGGTCATGCTTTTGAGCTTGAGATCTAAGAAAATTACATTATCAAATACTTAAATCTCTAAGATTAAGAAAAAAAGAAGAAAAGAAAATAGTTTACTTATTTTACCATGCGTCTAGTCCTACTTATGATTAGTCATTATTCAAATTAAAAATTTACATAATTAAATTCATTCATTCATCATTCCTTGTCTACAACTTCAACACGCAATTGTTCAAAATACAATTTTTACATTCATGTTAGATGGTAAAGAATTAAAAAAAATACTTGTTTGTAACTATTATGAATGGAAAAATACTGGCATGTTTCATAACTTTACATTCAATGATTAGTAGTTATATTCCCTCATCATTTGATTCACATAACAGTTCAATTACCAGTCCATATTTGCATTTTGTCCCGTTCTATGTTGGCCAGTCCATAATAGTAGTTAGAGAAGTTCATATTCTTTTGGTCTTTGATTCAAAAAATCCATTTTCAATACCCTTTTAAGTCTACAAATTGTTCATTCTATAGTCCTAGACACATTCAAAACATGATATCTACATTGTAAACTATATGGCCCTTTATCAATTATATGCACAAATTTTCTAATTCCCCTAATGTACATTAAAGGAAGGCAGGTGTGTGTGTGATAGAGTTTCATATCAATGGCCATCAAATCTAAGTACCAAGATTTACAGTTCTTCTGCCGTATACTACAAAAACAGGCAGTCTAGCCATTTGCTTTGATTTGTGTTGCATAATTCTAAAGTGCCAACCTAGCCATGTCTTAATCAATATTATTATTGTGTTTTCATTAGCAACCACACATTCCATTCATGCCAATGATCAGCAAAAGATGAGCCCACCGAATAAATTAACATGTGTCCATAGCATTGCTATGTCTTCCGTTAATCTCATGAATAGTAAAATAACTGATGTGGATATTAATGATTGTAATTTCAGTTGTTTCAATATTAAATTTAAATATGTATGACTAAGAATCGGTTTCTTATAAGCAATCTAATAGTTTTATGTATATGTAAAGGTAAAATAACTGATGATATTAATGACTATAATTTTAGGTGATTGGAATTTTTAAGGACAGTGGCAGTTGTACAAGTATGAAAATTTACTAAAACAACATTCGACCTTAAACAATCAAAGACAGTGGCATCAAATCCCTCTCATTTCCATGAAAAACTGTTTTTTTAGTCGATCCGAATATTTGTCTCTGTCCAATTTTGTTACTCATTTTCCCAAAAGAATGAAAGCGTTAGAGAGAAAAAGTGTAGAGAGAATGCGTGAGCATCAAACTGATCCTTCAACTCCATCTTGCTCTTCCAGATTAATTTTAAGTTAACAACTGCCAAAAAATAAGACATTATAATCTGTAATTTCACCAAGTTAAGTTAAAATTAATGACCAAAATAATACTAAATAAATGATAGGAGAGGTGGGTACAGACCTGCAGGACCTCCACTGTCTTGATCCAAAAGAATGGAAGTGTTAGAGAGAAAAAGTGTATAGAGAATGCGTGAGCATATCAAACTAATCCTTCTACTCCATCTTGCTTTTCCAAATTAATTTTAAGTTAACAAATGCCAAAAAAATAACACATTATAATATGTAATTTCTCCAAATTAAGTTAACATTAATGAGCAAAATAATACTAAATAAATGATAGGAAAGGCGGGACAGACCTACTGTAGGAATTCTATTATTTGTTGTATCAATGATTAAGTAAGACCTGTGAAAACTTCTTTATAGACAATATTTTTTGTATGTGACTCTTCTTTGATTTCATTGTTGATGATGAGGAACTTTAGGCCATTTCTACTTGTAACTCCAGATACTACAATAGATAGTTGTCCATGACTGAAAATCAGATTTGGTAGATACTGTGGACACCCTATTTCGTTCTGACCTCTATCCAAGCCCCCCATTCCCAATAACGAGAAATCAAATCGCTACCAGAATGATTAGCATCGTATGTGGAACCCAATGAGGATGACAAGCTTAAACATGACCTAATTCAGTCCAAGCCCAAGCTCAACTATTAAATAGGTAAGAAGCCTAAAGCCCAAAAGACAATTTGACCTAATTTGGCCAAGGTTGACAAAGAGTGCATACACGGGGTAATACGATGTGTATGCACCCAATTTGTGACATGCGCACTCTCTAGACAAAAAGCCTAAAATCACTCCATTTCCATTTTGATGAGATGCTAGGGTAACTAGCCTAACCAACTAGTTGCCTAAACATGTCATCAAACCTTAGATGCCAATTTCCCCTATAAAAACTCCCATTTTCAACATCCAAGGGGGATAAAAATTAAGTCTTACAAAAACTTTGTCAAAATTCCCTTAAAATACCTAAACCTAAAGTTTTAAGGCTAGAAGGGCAAAATGGTTGAGCATTAGATTGATCTTCATATCCTTGTTGGTTTGAAGGTAGTCTCTTTTTTATCGATGTTCAAACTTCTAGTTGGTTCAAGCTTGCAAACATACTACTTAGGGTCTCTTAGTCAACCTTAATCAAGTCACCCAACTCATCCTTCACACACACAACTGCAGTAGTCGATTTCAGCTGAGGGGCTGGTAAAAAACAACATCTTTGTAAGTGTTACGAGGAGGAGATGTTAATCTTTTCCATGATCCACACTCTCCTCTTAGATTCTTGTTTCGTTTATGTTTCTTGTTGTTTTTAAGCAATAATATGTTGTTTTGCATGTACATAATCTATTATGTGCCTTTAGTTTAGTTAATTTCCCTTGATTGTGTTAAGAAATTGTAAGAAGTCTAATCTTCCTCAAGATGCGTACGCATCCATATCCCTGTGTATGCACTTTTTAGACTGCTAGAGTTCTTGTTTTGGTTGTTTTTCTAGAGATCTTTTTTTGAATCTCAAATGTGTATGCCGATAGAAGAGTGTGTATGTAACTTTCTTACAACGTACGCCAATTTGGACCCTGTCAGATTTGTTTCCTTTTCTACTTATATATCATTAATGCCATGTTTTATTATCTTTTATTATTTTGAATTTAAATAGTAACATCAGAAGTTGAGTCAATCAAACCTTAATTAATCAAATCCTCTTAAGCCTTAAAAGATGCAAGATCCTTTATATCAAATCAAGACAAATTAAGTCTAATAAAGAGAAAAAACATATCAATTAATGAAGATTTCACTTCAATTAATATTTTCTCCTCATAGGGCTTAAGCATCCTTTGGAGTAAGACTCGTAACTCTATTTGGTATCCACATGCATGTGCCCGCGCATATGCATAATTAGGTATACACATGCACACACTTAGATGTTATTTTCTCTTTTTGCACTTACATGCTTGTGTCCTTGAATACTCAATTGCCTTTATCCCTATCATGCTAACATGCTGATATTGTTGCCTATTTCTATGCTTCCATGCTTACATGTCTATCTCGCTTTCCATATTTGTCTCACATGACCTGTAGACTAAACCTAGGTCTAGATGCAAATGCACACTTTTGAACCTCTAGGATAAATCTAACTCTTGTCCAAATCAAGCAATGATATATGAAGGTTAGGTATGACTGGTCAGGCTTGGGGTGCCTAACCTCTTCCCATCTTATACCTAAACTCCGAACCTTATCTAGTAGGAAGACCTTCATGGAGTCTTTTCTTTGTCTCCTAGATCTATAACTAGGTGGTGACTCCTTTACTTATTTTTAAGAGGCATTGGGTACTCCCAAGCTCATGTCAGTTTGAGTCTAAAATCGCTTTTAGGGAGATTAAGTACTGCGCACCCTGCCTTTGCAAGAATGGGTTTGGGCTTTATGGTGGAGAGCATTACACAGTATGTACATATATTGAATACTATAAAGTTTGGACTTTATGATGGAGATAGGGCCGAAGGAGAGGAAAGTTGAAGAAGGAGGGAAGAGAGAAAGTTTGGTGTTAGAAAGCAAAGGGGCTGGTGTCAAAGACTACTGGGTTGGGTTTGGGCTTTATGGTGGACAACATTAAACGTAAGGTACATATATATATATTGAATACTCTAAAGCATGGGCTTTATTATGGAGATAGGGTTGGAAAACAATTGGAATATATATTTAATAGTATTTAAAAATTATGGTAAAAATGTAGAAATAAGAAGGGTAATGACATGATTGCTGATATGGCTTAATTGGGGCGTAGCAACATTAAATGCTACGTTTCAACTTTTAGATATATAATAATAGATATAGATTGGTATTTTGACCACATGGAGCAATTATTACCGTGCATACAAATAAAAATTGTGTAGTTGTGGTTAATAAGCATGGGCTTTATGATGGAGATAGGGTTGGAAAACAATTGGAATATATATTTAATAGAATTAAAAAATTATGGTAAAAATGTAGAAATAAGAAGGGTAATGATATGACTGTTGATGGGGCTTAACTGGAGCGTAGCAACATTAAATGTTACGTTTCAGCTTTTAGATATATATATAGATATAAGTTGGTATTTCAACCGCATGGAGCAATTATTACCATGCTTACAAATAAAAATTGTGTAGTTGTGGTTAATAAGCTAGTAAAGCACATTATCACATTATAGTAGTATCTCAAATGGACATAGTGACCCTTAAATTCCAGGCCCCATTGGCACACCAGTCATTGGAATCCATGACTCCCCCTGGATAAAATTACTCATCGTAAAAGGACTAGCTTCCTGAGGATTTGTAAGCACATGAAAACCAAGCCATTGCACCCTCCCTTTAGCAGAGGCACCAACACCTGTGTTCATATACTCCCCATAGAATAGTGTAGAAAGTGTAAAGTCTCCTAGCCATTCTATCCACCCATTTGGATCAATTAGACCATCTAGGCCTGTTTTCATATACACAGTCTTAGAATATCTTTTCCATGGCCTACCCAAGTAAGTTCTAAATGAATTTTTGACACCAACAAAATCAGGTGCCACTACAAAAAACTGGACCTATAGTGGCGTTTGTGAAACGCCACTATAGGTACTAAAAACGCCACTATAGGCCCATTTTGCCTATAGTGGCGTTTGCTATAGTGGCGTTTACAAACGCCACTTTTGTACCGCTATTATAGACCTATAGTGGCGTTTTTATAAAACGCCACTATAGCTATTATAGACCTATAGTGGCGTTTTTATAAAACGCCACTATAGGACCACCCTATAGTGGCGTTTGCAAACGCCACTATAGGACCCCTAACAAACGCCACTATAGCCTTTTTAAAAATAAAAAAAATTGGTCTATAGTGGCGTTTGAAAACGCCACTATAGGTCTATAGTGACGGTACAATAGTGGCGTTTGTGAAACGCCACTATAGACTCTACAAACGCCACTATAGCCAAAAAACCACCAAAAAAATTTTTTGATTACCAAAAATTAATATTTGGTAATCAACAGAATTTTTTTTTTTTTTGACGTGAAAGAATTTTTTTTAATTGAATTAAGATTGTAATTAAATTAATATTATAATTTTAATTAAATTAAAAGATACAAAACAAAACAAACATATATACAAACACTATTCCTATGGCCAGCAAATTCAAAATGAAACACAAACCCACCTAAAAAATTCAAAATCAAACACAACATGCTCACATCCAAAAATTAAAAAAAAAAAAAAAAATAGCAACTCCAAATACAAACACCGTAACTATCCCATCAAATTCAAAATAAAAACACAAACCCACTTAAAAAAATTCAAAATCAAACACAACATGCTCACATCCAAAAATTTTTTTTTAAAAAAAAATAGCAACTCCACATACAAACACTACAACTATCCCAGCAAATTCAAAACGTAAACACAAACCCACCAAAAAAATTCAAAATCAAACACAAAATGCTCACATCCAAAACAATCATAATTTAAAAAAAAAAAAAAAATGCTTACCTGCAACTATACAACCAATGCTTCAAACACCATCTACAAATTTGACCAAAATCAAAAAGCTAGAACACCATCTGCAAATCCAAAATCCACAAACATTAACACCACCACAAATAAAACAAAAAAAATAAAATGAAAATGGAGAGGAAGAGGAAAGTATCAATTCAGGTGTGAAGTGAAAAAAGAGTGAAAGAAAAAGAAAACAAGAAAGATGGAGGAGCTGAGATAAGGGAGAAAAAGAAGGAAAGAAATAAAAAAAAAACAAAAACAAAAACAAAAGAGAAAGGAAGTCTCTGAGAGTTGGCGTGGAGAGATAAGGGAGAAAAAGAAAGATGGGAAAAAAAATGAAATGAAGTCTCTGGAGATAAGGGAGAGTGGGGGTAGGTGGGGGTAGGTGGGGTTTAATGTTTTTTTTTAAATATATATATATATATATATAAAAGGAGAAATGATAATTGTGTGTATATATATATATATATAAATGATATATTTATAATATGTTCACAATATTTTTACAAAAAATTTTAGTGATAGGTTGTTACTAGTTGTTATTGTTAGAGTAAAAAATTAATCTTAGTGTTAGATTCAAATTTAAACCAATAACAACTGACCACCTATGATTTGTTGTAAAAATATTGTAGACGTATCATCTCTCATACATAAAAAAAAAAATATATATATATATATATAAAGAGAAATGATATGTCAACAACATTTTCACAACAAATTTTAAATGACAGGTTGCTGCTAGTTATTATTGTTAAGGCAAAAAAATAATCTTATTGTTATGTTCAAATTTGAACCAATAACAATTAACCACTTATAATTTGTTGTGCAAATATTGTGGACATAGCATCTCTCATTTATATAAATATATAATAATATATACATTTAAATATATAATATATATATATATATATTTATATTATATTCAAATATTTTAAAATATGCCATAGAATATCCTAGGCATATTCCATGGTTTTCTTTACCGCTCAAAATCATTTAGTTTTTTTTTTTTTGCTGGAACATTGTACAAGAAGCACTTTTTGGACCTATAGTGGCGTTTGGAAAACGCCACTATAGGTCCTATTCCAAACGTCACTATAGGTCCCCTTTCTTTTGCTGGATTCTTTTTTTTTTTTTTTTTTTTTTTTTTTTTTTGCTGGGCTATAGTGGCGTTTGCAAACGCCACTATAGGCATTTGACCTATAGTGGCGTTTGCAAACAGGCGTTTGACCTATAGTGGCGTTTGCAAACGCCACTATAGGTCCTACTGTTACAAGGTCCTCTAGTGGCGTTTGTCAAACGCCACTATAGACCCTACCCAACCGAAAAAAAAAAAAAAAAAAAAAAAAAAAAAAAAAAAAAAAAAAAAAAAAAAAAGGTGTCTGTAGTGGCATTTGACAAACGCCACTATAGGTCCCCTTTTTTTGCTGGATTTTTTTTTTTTTGGGTGCTAGGCTATAGTGGCGTTTGCAAACGCCACTATAGGTCAAATGCCTATAGTGGCGTTTGCAAAACGCCACTATAGGCCTTTAGAAACGCTACTATAGATCCATTTTTCCAAACGCCACTATAGGACATTCCAAACGCCACTATAGATATGCCTATAGCAGCGTTTATAGAAAATGCCACTATAGGGTACCTATAGTGGCGTTTTTTACAAAAGCCACTAAAAAAAACGCCACTATAGGACCAGTTTTTTGTAGTGTGCTGGCCTAACCCGTGAACCTAGAATTGAAATTCCTGAATTTTCATTTGGATCATCTCTACCTTGTGCTGTTATGATGTTGGCTTGGCAGTCCATTGGCCTCCTGAAAAGATGTCACAGTTTTGGAAGACTACTGAGGCATCACCGAATATGAAATCAATTGTGCGATAAAATTGCCTTAGGGAGTGCACTAAAAGAGTGTCTTGTTACCCTTTGAAGCTGCATCGATAGAACACAGCATGGTCTGAGATCATCCTTAGGGCCACTGCTTGCTGCTTTTGGGGACCTGCTGTGTTCTCAAATGTCATGTCCCTGGCCCAAAAACCATCCCCCCATACACCTGTTCAATGCAAATATGATTTGGTAAAACACAAAATTGTTATAATATTCAAATAAAAGTGACATGATAAGTTGAAAAATGATGGGTGAATAAATCATTATTGGGAACCTATTGGCTAAATGAAATTAGTTATACTGTAAATATATATATATATATATATATAATATTTGTTTTTTTATAGATATGAAAAATTTTAACCTATGGCGTCTGCGCTAAGACAATTGCTTTTTATCATCAAACTAAGAAATCAATTGATTTTTGGTGTATGTAGGTTTCAACTTTCAACCCTCGAATTTTTTATTTAACGACGAAAGAATTTACCAATTAAGTGAAACCTACTATTAAATTGTAGTTTTCAATGTAAATTTTGCCCAAAAGCTATTACATAAATCTATTGCTTATGTTTCATTGAAGGTAAGTGGGGTTACATCAACAACATATTAACTAAATGAGATTAAATTCTATAAGGGTATGATGTAAAACCCAAGTTTTACATCTCCAATCTCAACATGTCACATCATCATATACATATCAAAAAATGGGCACAATCACAGTCGATCAATTCTAATACACATTTGAAAATTAAACTTTTTTTTTTTTTTTTTTGAGAAAGATTTGAAAATCAAACTTAACTGTGAGTTTTATTGAGATGTTATTATGTGAGGTAGGCAGGGGCGTAGTAGGAATTTTTACATGGGGGGTTCGAACCATGAAGGTTGAAATCGACGACGATGAGTATCATCGTTGTATGGATAGTCTATATTTTTAGGTTGATATAGAACTTCTTTGAGATAAGCTCGTCGGATTTCATCTTGTTTGTTGATAGGGAATTCACATATTTGTTTACGTGATCCTGGATCATGATCTATCTTTTCAGATTGAATTCTTGAACATTTGGAGGGGTCAAGATGTTCATCAAGTATTGAAGTATCAACATTTGTTTCTACAGCCACAGGTGTCCTAATTTCTAAATTGCTAACATATATTTTTTTAAAGAATACATCAATTGTTTTTCATTTGCTCATAATTCTTTTAGCTTTAAGAATATGACTCAAAAATTAACCTAAAAAGAAGTTTAAAAAATACAATTTTAATTAGAAATTTTTACTTAGTTATATGGATGTTATTCATATTCAAGAAAAAACAAAATTTCCACTATAATTTAAACATATAACCCATTTTTAATACGACTTTAATTAATAATAACCCCTCAAACAAAAACAAAAATTAAACACACAAGTATTGGTACACAACATAAACCAAACAATTTAACAACACCCACCACATCCACAGCCACATGATATCTAACTAATCAAAAATAGGTAATAAATCAAAACAATTTTATCTTAGAAACTTTGTCTTCACAAAGTGCAAAGATGGGTCACCCGTGTGGCAATGCCTACTCTCTCTGCCTAACTGCCTCCAATTTTAGATCTTTCCTTCAAAACTCATCACAAACAATTTCCCCATGCCTTCAATCATGTATTTCTCTAAAAATCTATGAAAATATAAAGAGCATGTGAATAGTTGAGAAAATAAAAAAAAAGACACTAAAAAGAGATGAATGTCTAATGCTTAAGAAAGAGAAGAAAACTCACCAGTCACCAAGTAGTCACCAATTTCCAAAACTAAAGCTGATGAAGAAAGAAAAAATTGGTTAGTTTTTTTTTTTTTTTTTTTTTTTTTTCGAACTGTGAGTATAGAGGACCGGAGTTTTAGGGGCTGGTAGGTAGGCAACAGTACCAATGCAAATGAAAGTGTATCAAAGAAGACAAAACAAAAGAATACGAAGTAAAGAAAGGGATTCCGTGGGTCAGTGGGTGGATTTTTTAAGATGAAGAGAAAATGAAGTTTTGTTTTTAGTATTTGGACTTGAGCGAGTCAGCTTGTTTTATTTGGAGTACATAAGGTAATAAGGCCTAAAACTAAGGCTGGGCTTGGGAGAATATTTGAGTTGGGCTTGAAAGAATAGTTGAGAATTGGGCATGGGGGGGCCGGCTGTCCAATATTGAGGGGGCCCAATTTTTTTTTCTACCTACTCTAATGAATTTTTTTTTTTTTTTTTTTTTTTTTTTTTTTTTTTTTTGCAGGGGCCAGGGCCCCCCCAAGCCATACCCACCCCTGGAGGTAGGATTATGTATTGAGCTTTAAGTAAAAAATTAATGTGACAATCTCTCATTAGGTGCTGTAAAACATGAGTTTTACACCAAATTCTTACCAAATTTGGACTCTAAATAAATTACTAATAACTTTTTTTGTTTTGGATTTATAAGCTATTGCATAAATTTATTGCTTATATGATAAAATTTATAATATCCATAACATTAATAAAATTTTCTTGTAATTTCTTTTTGAAAGAAAATTTTCCTTTACTATGCTATTAATCAATGTTTAATATTATTCATTTTTTCTTTTAAATTTGGTATTACATTCCCTGAAATGAAATATTACAGAGTCAATATTATTTAATAATTTTCAGTTATTATTCTCACCGGATTTATATCTTAACTTTTTTTTTTTTGGAGCATTGCATCAAATTTTAGCATTAGAGAAATGTTCTTGGTACTATTTAAGGCAAAATATATCCTCACCCTAGTCCTTCATATCAACAGAAAATCATTTATAACTGTGTGTTTGGATACCAATAAAAATTAAAATTATTTTACTATCTAGCTTATTTTTGCTATTATTCATGGGCTCTACTGCACTTTTTGGTATTATTTATGAGTTCCGCTGTACTATTTCAACTAACTTTTATATTTATTTACCGTACTTTCAGCAATAAATTTTCAGTTTCAGTAAAATAAATTGTATCCAAACAGACTCTAAATACTAATTAGCTAAGGGCCTGTTTGGTAAGAGATTTCTAGTAACGTTATTTAAGTGTTGTGAAAATATGATTGAAAAAATGTTGTGAAAATATGTGTTGTGTTGTTTAAATAATGAAAACTGTTATTCAAACAACATTATGCCTAAATGGTATTTTCTTTTATCATTCTTACCAAATGTAGCTGAGTTCAAAGTGGTAGGACCATCTGGGACATTTCGGTTGCTAGTGACAATTGTTTTGTCCATGCCATCACCGGATCCGGATCCTCTCCATTTCCCTTTGAAATGGAGAGGGTCCAGTTTACGGTAGGGATTTTTTTTTTAAATGCTCAACGCTAAGAAATGTGCCATGTCATTTAAAATGTTAAAACACACTTAATTGGGGTTCAACACTTAAACTAGAGGGTTGTTTAACTCAACCGGACAAATTGTACTGGAAAAAAAAAAAAAAAAAACCCTTTTAGGAGGGAAAAGTGAAACAAAGGTTATCCGTGAAAGTTCTTCCGGAAAACCAAAAAGACCTTTTAGGAGGGAAAAGTGAGACAGAGGTTGCACGTTCAAAGCTTCACAGATTTTAACCCAAAAAAAAAAAAAGCTTCACAGAAGGTTCAAAGAACAAGTTTAGCTTCAAAGCATCTTTGTTTCTATCTTGCCAAATTAAAGGTATATCCGTAAACTTGTTTGTGCTTATTTTATTTGATGTTTGATCATTTTTTTGCATTTATGTTGTTGTCTTGGTGAGTTTATATTGTTGCTTTTGGTGGCTGGATGCAAGTTAGAGTTTATCTGAATTTTTTTTTTTTTTTTTTGAGATAAAGATTGAATCTTTATAATGGCTGATTTTTAGTAGGCAATCGATTTAACATCTCCTGAATTAGAAAACTCAGACTTTAATACAATCAATTTATGCTTGTGGTCTTACTGACCAACAAACATCATGTGGACAACACTGGTGATTCAACTCTTTATATTGCCCACAAAAATGCACAAATTATCCTGGTTAAAATTCTCTCATCTTCACAAGCTAATGACAAATTAATTAGGCCACCAATAAAAGCTACACACAGAGAAACAAGCTTACATGGGCCTAACATAAGAAAATGATCTCACACAATCTATCTACAACTCAAAATGATTTATTTAGTTAATAGATAAATCCTCTATTTATCCCAAAAAAAAAAAAAAAAAGATTCTCTGTGGTTTTTTATTTTTATTTTTTGCCTCCCAAGGGGGGCTTGCCCATGATTGTTTTTGCTGATGATTATTGTTGGGAAAGGAGAAAGTGGGGTTCAAATATGGGTTCAGGTTTTAGGAAATGTCGTGAATAAGACTGGGTGTCACCACCATTAAATAAGAATAGGTAATGATGACATTACTCACTACATGAGGTCACTAAAATATTTTAGCAAATGAGATACATATCATACTCACTGCATGAGGTCACTATATTGTTGTCTTGGTGAGTTTATATTGTTGTTTTGATGGCTGGATGCAAGTTAGAGTCTTACTTAAAAATTTCATATAATTAAATGAGATTGAACATTGAAATTTTTGTTTAGACCCCAATGTGAATTAATGAGCAAAATTATCAAATTATATTGGTGAAGTGATCCATTCAGACAATTAATTTTTCACTATAGTTAAGCAATTAACAAATCAATAAGTAATATAAAAAGCACAATTAAGCATGACATAACATTTGGTGACAAAGTGGAAAATCAAAGAAGAATATCTTTAATGGAGAAACCACTTCGGAAAGTAGATTAGGAAATTATATTTTTACAACCTCACTCAAGCGAGAGACGTGCAAAATCGCGGACCTTTAATGTTCCGCTTAAGCAAGTTTACCATCTTGCTTGAGCACACCTCACATCGCACTTAATCGATCTCGACCTTCGCTCAAGCAAACCTTTTTAGTAAGCATTTCTTTGAGTAGCTCTAAATATAAACTAAAAAACCAACTAGATTTTCAAATGGATAAAATTACATCAATAAATTTGAATTTATTACCATAAAATGTTATGGAATGGATCAATACTAAAATCCTTACACACATGATCCTAATTCATAGTGTAATCAATAAGTTTAGTGGAACAATTTAAAAAAAAAAAAATATATATATATATATATATATATTTCCACAGTTGTTAATATAGTCTATTATAATCGGTTCATAAGAAAATGGTATCAATGATGAGTTTATGTGAAATTAAAAAATGATTACCTATATGCTTAATGTGGATTATGGACATATATAGAGAGGTGATCAAAAGGATACTGTTATGGTGTTGATCACAAGGTTTAGGTATTTAAATTAATAAATTTCTCTCTTTTGAAAAAAAAAAAATTCTCATAATAAATAAGTTCTTTAATCATAATAAGAAGATTCCTTTATAATGATTCTTGATGGCATATTATGGATGCAAGATTTTAAAGAATATGTTTATTACTGTCATGTTTAAATTGACTAGCCTTTGAGTGAGCCAAGTTGAAATCATGCTTGGTCATCTTGACCCAATTCAAATTAGGTTGATTCTAATATAATGTATGCAAACTGAGTAGATGACATAAGAATTTTTATGTTTAATAATAAAGATATATAACATTTCTCTCATATGAGGTACATCCTCATTACTATGTTGATCATTCATTACATCCTCATTTTTTTTTTACATCATCTCTGTTTTGAAAACAAATGATAGGTGAAAGTTATAATAAATTTATGTTCAATTTTTTCTAGAGATAATGATGGGAATACATGTTCCTTCTAATGTGCCCATGGAATCTACCCTATTTAAAGGGATGGAGTTTGAAGTGAATGAGATTGCATATGATTTTTATAATGAATATGGCAAAAAGGTTGGTTTTAGTATCAGAAAAGAGTATGTAAATAAATGTAAAAAGCCTGAAGTGGTTGCTTTAAGGAGATTTGTGTGCGTGAAGGAAGGAGTTCGAGGCAAAGACAAGAGAGATCAGAATGTAAAGAATCCACAAGCAGAAACAAGATGTGGTTGTGAAGTACGTTTGGTTATTGTATTTAATCGAGATAGTAAAAAATATGTGGTGAGTGAATTTATTGCTGAGCATAACCACTATCTCCACCTCCCATCAACTGTGCACATGATGCCATCACAACGGAAAGTGGCTGCAACTCATGCTATTGAAATGATTTGGCACATGAATCGGGATTAAGATTAAAGCAATCTTATGAGCTTTTTAGTAAACAAGTTAGTGGATATGATAATCTTGGTTTTACCAAGCAAGATCATAAAAACTACATACGCACTAAGTGACAGAGAGACATGGAGCATGGGGCAGTTGCTAGCTTGGGAAGATATTTCAATTGTTAACTTAAGGAAAATCCTTCATATTATTTCGCTACTCAATTGGACTGTGAAGAGTTGATTACTAATATCTTTTGGGCCGATGCAAGAATGATCATTGACTATAGCCACTTCGGTGATGTAATAATGTTTGATACAACGTATAGTTCAAATAGAGATGTAAGGCCACTTGGAGTATTTTTGGGTCTCAATCACCATAGAGAAATTGTTGTATTTGGAGGTGCACTTTTATATGATGAAATGATTGAATCTTTTGTATGGCTATTTGAGACATTCTTAGAAGCAATGTCTGAAAAGAAGCCAATCACTATTTTCACAGATCAAGATGCAGCAATGTCAACTGCAATAAAAGTAGTCATGCCTAAGACATATCATGCATTGTGTAGTTGGTATATGTGTCAGAATGCTGAGAAACACTTGGGTCATTTACTCAAAAATGAGTCTCAATTTAACGCTGATTTCTTAGCATGTATCTATGAGTATAATGGTGAAATTGAGTTTCTTAAAGCTTGGAATGAAATGCTAGATAAGTACGATGTTTGTGAAAATAAATGGCTAATTGATTTATTTAAATTGAAGGAAAAATGGGCTTAAGCATATGTTAAGAGAACTTTCATTGTAGGAATGAAGACAACCTAGCTTAGTGAGAGTTTCAATGCTGACTTGAAGGATTGCTTGCGTACTGATCTCAATATAGTAGAGTTTTTCACTCATTTTGAAACAGTTGTCAATCAAAAGCGGGATAAGGAGTTAGAAGCAGAATACAACTCTAGACAGAAATTTTCAAGATTGAAGCTCAAAAGCTCTCCTATGCTTAACCAAGTAGCAACAATGTACATGCCCAAGTTGTTTGATTTATTTCAGATAGACGTTGAAGAGAAAATGACACTTTCCATCCCAGAACGCAATGTGAGTCAAACACATAGTTATGTGGTTGGAGTTTTTTATCAAAATGGAAAATATGAGGTCATATGGAATCCATTAGATGAGACTCTATCTTGTAGTTGCATAAAGTTTGAGTCATTTGGTATTTGATGTAGGCATGGTTTGAAAGTTCTTAATGTATTGGATATCAAATTGATTCCTGATAGATATATCATGAAGAGGTGGAGAAGAGATGCAAAAGATGGAAGTGGAAAAAATTGCACAACACATAACATTAAGCAGGATATTTGATTGGAATATGTAGATCGGTATCGAGATTTATGTCCAAAATATATTCAATTAGTGAATGAGGCATGTGAAACTAAAGAAGGCCATAATATTCTAACCTTAGCAATTGCAGATTTGAAAAAAAAAACTTTGTGACCTTAGGAATTGCAAAGCTAATGTAGAAGAAGACATCATTAAGCCTTCCACCGATTTTGCAGACAAAGAAGATCAATTATGTTCTTCGATTACGATTGTACCAAAAGGGATAGAGAAAATGAAAATTTATCATAATAAAAAGCATAGGATGAAATCATGGATAGAAAAGATGCCGAAGCCAAAGGAAGGCATATCAAAGAAGCAAACAAAGAAAAGAAAAGTGCAGGAGGTAATCTTCTAAATTATCCTTATTTTCACCATTCTATTTTATTTTTACACATTAATATAGTATACTATTTTTGTTGCTAAACTAGTACAATTTTTACAGGAAATATATGCACATGACATCATGGCACAAAAGTAAAATTGAGAATATCTCTTCTGGAAATATTACTAGTTTTACACAACTTTTAATGGTAAAGATATTTACAATTATATATTTTACGTTGATATTAATAATAGTTTAGATGCATGATTTGATAATTTTAATGCTAAGCTTGTGATATGTGTAATGTGTAATTGGTTTTTTTGTAGTCGGCTTCTACAAGTTCTCCATCACATCAGGGAGGCTCATCAGCAAGTGTTGCATTAGCATCACATTTAGAGAGTATATCAAGTGTTGTAGGCTCCCACGAAAAAATTAATGGTGCAGGAGGTCTCTTGACTTAAGGAAGTGTTGCAAGTGGAGGAAGTGTTGCAAGTGGAGGTCTCTTGACTCAAGGAAGTATCGCAAGTGGAGGTCTCTTGACTTAAGAAAGTGTTACAAAGTGGATGGAATGAGATAGTTCATAAAGTCAAGCCATTTTTCTAGTTTAGGATCATGTTTTATAATCTATGACACATGTTGAGATTAAGTGCTCTTGTTTTATAATTTTCCTAGTTTAGGATTGGAGTTTTGATGGTCCAAAACTTAGTCACATTTGGTCACATTCAAATGTTTAAACTTAGTCACATTTGTGACCAAGTGTTCTAGTTTTGTAATTTTCTTATTTTAAGATTGAAGTTATGATAATCCATAAATTTCCTTTTGTTACCAACTGACAGTGTAATTTCTACATAATTACTGTTTGTAATTAATGCATAATTTTTTTGCATAAACAGTAATTTCTGCATAAATTTTCTAGTTACTATTTGTAATTTCTGCATAATTACTGTCAGAAATTACTGTTTCTGCATAATTACTATTTGTGTTTTTGCATAATTACTGTTTGTAATTTCTGCATAATTATTGTTTCTGCATAATTACTGTTTGTAATTTCTTCATAATTTCTGCATAAATTTTCTAGTTACTGTTTGTAATTTCTGCATAATTACTGTTTCTACATAATTACTGTTTATTTTTTTGCATAATTACTATTTATGTTTCTGCATAGTTGTTAGTTTCATGTCATTCATGTAGAACAAAGCCTCATTTGTAGATATGCCAATAGTTGCTGAACAAAAAACACCAATACCAAATTAGTTAGTTTGATGCCATTAGTGTGTGTGTGTATTGTTCTCTGCTGAAATGAGTGGAATCCATGTGGATTTTGTTGCTCTTTGTGCCCTTTTAAAGCTTAATTGCTAATTAAGGAAAAATTGTTTATTGATGGCCCAGAATTAGCATGTGCTTCATATTCAAAACTGCTGCTGTGAATGTGACAAATAATAATAATGAATGGTTGTTATAATTTCATCTTGGTGCATTGGTTATTATATAGTTAACCTGCATATTCATTTTTAGTGTATTAATAGTTGAGGTTCCATTTTGTTGCTTGGCAGACACACATGATGTTTCTGCGGTCTCAAATTGCTATCTAAAACAAGATATTCAAACCAAGGCATAAACACTTCACAACAATGCAATAAATTGGTATACAAGTCATAGATTAATTAAAAAGACCATATTCCATTGCTAAAGTCTCGGATTACAGAGAGAATTACACCAAAATTCAGGCATTTTCCCATAATACATACCAACACAAATTTAGGCCAATACATACCAACACAAGCCTTTTGCCAAAACCTACCAACATACACAAACATTCTAGGTCTCCTACATTTATACCAAATTCTCACAGCACACTTTATTAATTGGCCCTAGCCATTTCATCCGATCCTTTAAATAATATTGGCCATCCTTGTTCTTTCCTACATAAACCAATTCTAAGTTGATCCCAGCAACCTCAACTACAACTTTTGCTGTATTTGAATTTCTGGATCCAGTTAATGTTCTCACCTCCATACAAGCATGCAACTCTCCCTTTTGCCATCTGGTAAAGAAAGAAGCAACATATTAGTACTATAATTAGTGAGTTAATAAGAAAAAAAAGTGCATATATATATATATATGTACACACGAGTACAAACCTTTAATAAAAAAATTCCATCAACACATGTATAGTTAGTGTGAATAAGTAGATAAGTAGATACCTAATCTGGTATTTCTACATCAATGCCATAAACAAGTAGATCAAGCTTCCAATTTTCCAACTTCCATAAAGCATCTTCTTTCTCACTAGTAAAAGGGAAGGCATGATTTCCCCATATCCGAACCATGTGAAGTGCATTTCGGGAAGCCACCTTTCCTTGTGGATCCAATACCACTAGAATTGACTTCTTTTCAAAATGCCACACTTCCTTGATATACTTAATGACTGTTGTTTTAATGATCCAAGGATCGTACACAGTATACCATGGCATTATTGCCAAGAGAAAGCAAAGTAACCCAGCAATTGTAGGAGACCCAGAAACCCAGAAACCTTGATAAGCTTTCAAGTGAAGAAAAAAAGTACTCAGAAACCCATAAACTGAAAAGAAATTTAAAAACTTGACAAAGAAATTTAAAAACCCAAAAACTTACCCAGAAATTTGGAAACCCGTAGTGTGAGGTGAGCAAGGAGCTGAGTTCATGGGTGAGGGATCAAGCTTGAATCTAGTATATGCCTCATGAGTCATGACCCACAAGCTTGAATCCATGAGAGCAAGGAGCTGAGTTCATGGGTTAGGGATTTCAATCTGTGTGGTGAGCGAGGAACTAAGTGAGGAGCTGAGTTAAAAGCTTGTCGTAGCCTAGGCGCGGGTGGTACTGGTGGCACCCTAACAGCGGGGCGAGAGAGAAAGTCGAAGAACCTTGGAGAAGAGAGTGAGAATCTGATCCAAACCACCCAAATCCGACCTATGGACCCCAAATTCGACCAAAAACCATAGCCACCTCCACCATAGCGAACCCATCCTCACCACCACCACCATCAAACCCATACATCCCACAACAAAAAATCAGCCACAAATCAAAAGCAACCACCATCGGCTACCCACAAATCAGCCACAATACCCACAACAAAAAATCAAAGCAAAAAAGGAAACCCCAGCAACCCCACTCCACCATCGCTGCACTACACACCACCACCACTAGTAAACCCATTGTAAAAAAAAAATCATAAACCCAGTAAACCAACACCACCACAGACCACCATAGACCCACTACGCAAAATACCTATACCAAACCCACCACCATAGCACTGCCGATCTCCATGGAACAAAACCAAGCCACCGATCTGATAGAGAGGGAGAAAGAGAGCAAACTACCGAATCCACAACATTGCCAATCTGAGAGAGAGGGAGAAGGTTTGTAGATGCGATACCCATTTGCTTCACAAAAAATGAAAAAAAATCAAAACGTATGGGAAGCAAGCATTTTTTGTTGATCTGAGAAAGAGAGTTTGAAATATTCAGATGGGTTTGCTGAGAGAGAAACTGTTGGTTTGTCCGGTTGAGTTAAAGAGCCTCTAGTTTAAGTGTTAATCCTAGTTAAGTGTGTTTTAACATTTTAATTGACGTGGCACATTTTTGAGTGTTGATTATTTTTTAAAAAATGCCTACCGTGAATTGGACCCTCTCTATTTCAGAGGGAAATAGAGAGGATCTAGATCCACCATCACCTACCAACGTGACATTCTTCATGTTCCTTTCAATTTCCACATTCTCATTGTAAATTCCAGATTTCACATAGATTATCACTCTTTGGGATCGAATGCGTCTCATTCTGGAAAGAGCAGCAATCGCATCGTGGATTGTTCTATGAGTGCCAGACCCATCTTTCGCCACTATGAAATTGGCCTTTGAAGTTGCTGGATTCCATGATAGTAAATTGCCCCCATTTTGGTCCATTTTTTGTCCATTTTGCTTTCCTAGAAAAACAACATTGAAAGAATATTTTAGTTCAATCTTACAAAAACCTTATTGAGAAAGAAAGAGAAACTGAACTGACAGTGTTTACATCTCTTTGCTTTTCTATTTTTACTCTTTTTTCCCCTTGGTTGCATTAGAAAACCCATGAGAAAAACCCCAGAACCCAACCTCTCTGGTTCAGCAAAACTGAATCGCCACAAGGCAGCCCTCCACGGATCTGCTTCACGTGGTTGAGGAACCATTGGACATTGATACAAAATGAACCCACTGCCTCACATCAACACATGAGCACCATTAGTGTCTCTCTCCGAACTGGATCTGATAAAGCCCTAAGATTTGGAATTTCAAGTGAGCTTTTGTAGAAAAGAACGGCATAGATTTTAGAGCGACCACTGTAGCACCAAAGAAACTTAATTTTCTGAGGAGTTTTTATTTTTTATTTTATTATAATATATATATATATATATATACATATAGATATTTTAACACAAACAAAAATAAAATAAAAACTAGTAGCAGGGAGTAAAAATCTTGAAGAAGACAACAATACCGGTGCCTGTTCTATTTGGCTATTTTGTTTTATCTAATATCTATAGCGTTGGTTGGTTTGCAAACAATCTGAATTTGAATTGATGGCCATGGGAAACATTTTTCACTAAATATGCCCTTGGGTTGGGAGTGGCGTGTGTGGAATTGTGGATTATGGTGGCTGTTTATTTTGTTAAGGTTTGTGTTCAACAAGTTCCTCCACCGGATGCCAATGTCGACAACAATGCTGGTTTAAGGTGGCTAGTTTTTTCTTGGGTAATCTTGTCAAAGAACCTGGTGGATTTTATTCTGTTGTTAACGTTAAACAAAGGTGTAACGCCGTGTTTGTTGAGTTGAATAAGTTGGACATGTGGCTAAATTTTAAAAAGGGTACTTAAGGAACTGTATATAAGGTACTGCACTTAAGTTTTGCTCTATTATTAAATGTATTACAAATTTTTATTTATTTATTTAAGAAACTGACCAACATATGTATAATGAATGTAATTAATAAACTTTTACATCGTAATAAATAAATATTTGAATTGTTTTTGATGATTGATGACACATGAGTTGTTAGGTCTTACACGGTAAATTTAATCATATCCCTAACGTCACTTACTGTTAATCTTGTTTTTTTAACCTTCAATTTAAAATACTGCATGCCACCAGCTGAGACAAACGGAGCAACTATATATAGTTATATACCACTTACCCTTTGTCTTGCCCACACTCTTCCTATACAAAGCCAGGGCTTCACTCAATAACATGGTCAAATTTTTTACCACTTCATGAGCCTCAGCCAAAACCCTTCTGATCACCCAACCCATCCAAACAACTCATATGGTTCGCCATCACACCACTCAGCCATGTACGAGCATCATCATGTGTAACTCTCGGAGAGTAACCGAGCAAGTGGCTTAGTATTAAGAGACTTGGGCCAACAAGACTCTTAGGTTTGTGTCTCTCTCTCTACTAGTGAATGTGTTGATACTCATCTCTTTTTTTATTGTCCTGAAGATATAAGGGTCGCCTCATTCTCCTATGCATTTTTTCTTTCTACAAAAAAAAAAAAAAGAAAAAAAGAAAAAAACCAACAACAACAACAATAACAATATTCCCTCTTTAATGTATGGAAAAAAAAAGGACAAAAAAGAGGGTTTTCAATCAATATTCAGAACCTACTTTCATTTAGAACTTCACTTGGAGTCATGGAAAAACAATGATACCAATGGCAGCAGAAGTATGTATAGTTGGGTGATTATTAAGAAACAACGTGTTTAGGAATGAGTAAGCTCTGGGTGATATGGCAATAGGTTGTAGCTTGTGTAAGTGTTTGGTTTCCATCACTGAAATTACATTGCAATGAATAAATTTTGCCTTTGCCGTTCGGTTCCTTGTTTTGGATGTGAAGCTGTGAACAGCAATATCGACTGCCAAAAGAGTACAGAGACAAACTATAAAACAGTGACGAAATTACAAAATATAACACCTTATTATTGGTTATATTAAGTAATATATTATGAAATCAATTAAACACTCTTTTATTTATAGGTTAGTTTATATCTTTTCCAAGAGGTGGAAGTTTTCTTCACTATGAAATCAATTAAAGACTTATTATTAACCCAAAAAGTTTATATAAAAAAAAGTAGCTGCTTTTCCTTTTCTTTCTCTCTCTCTGTCACTATCTCTTTAATTAGATTTTTTTTTTTTTTTAAAATAAGTCAATCCTTTCTTATTTGTAATTAGCATCTCATTTCACAATTAACATTGATAGAAAGTATTGAAAATAATATGGCCTGCTTAGTCATTTTTTCTTCTGTCTGTCAATGTATTAATACTTGTTTTATTATGCCAATTATTTGTCACAATAGTCGTTAAAGGTGGTCTATGATGGGGTTCAAATTTGCTTTTATGTTCTGAAGTAAAAGTTTTCATTCTTTCATAAAGGTCCAAAAGACTATCATTTTTTCTTTCTACTTTAGTATCCGTAGTAGATCTTTCATTGGCTTCTAAAGTTTCTAATTTTTTATTAATTACATTTAAAAAACTATTATCTTGATTATTAGTCTGTCTATTGATTTTATCTCCTATTAAAGTACTCCAATTATTTGTACTATTATCATAGTTATAATCATCACTGTCAGAATCAGAATCAGTTTCATAATCCATATTAAAATCTAACCAGTTATTGTCTATATCTGTCATGCTATGACCTTCATCATAATCTATATCATCATAGTCCATGTTTCAATTAGTGTGTGCCTAACCTAAGTGTGAACAAGCAAACAGATTATGAGCTGATAAAAGTATTTGTTCTCTTTCTAAGCAATTAATAATTACTGGTGGAACTATTACTAACCACTGGTATCCTTGCTATCGGGACCACCTCCCCGGGAAACTCCATTGCGGGACCACCCAAACATCACCTGTCCGTCGGCATCAACAAAACGGGCTGACCAACGCGAATCTATGGTTTGCCAACGAGTCTGAGGCTGACCAACGCTATCAAGGAGCAAGTAGTGGCTATATAGTAATATGAGTTCCTAGTAACGTCTTAATTGCAAGGATACCAGTGGTTAGTAATAGTTCCGCCAGTAATTATTAATTGCTTAGAAAGAGAACAAATACTTTTATCAGCTCATAATCTGTTTGCTTGTTCACACTTAGGTTAGGCACACACTAATTGAAACATGGACTATGATGATATAGATTATGATGAAGGTCATAGCATGACAGATATAGACAATAACTGGTTAGATTTTAATATGGATTATGAAACTGATTCTGATTCTGACAGTGATGATTATAACTATGATAATAGTACAAATTAACTACCCAGGAGAGAGCACAGCAATAATATAGAAGCATAAACAATGATAAAATAGATAATAAAGAAGAAAATAGCAAAATAGATATATTCAAAAATAAGTTAAAACAGAGTATGGAATATGAAAACTGAGACTAATAAAATCTTACTTGAAAATACTTCTGTCTTTGATTAAACTTGAAAATAAACACTGTCTGAAGAGTTACAAGATTACAAAGTAAAACTGTCTTTGAAACTAAAGGGTTACAAGGTTTTGTCTGAGAGGAAGGTTACAAGATTATAAAAGGGGAATAGTACAAAGATATTTCTGAAAGAAGGAGAAAGCTGTCTTGGACTTTAGTCTGAGAATTGAAACTAGGAATTGGAAACTTTCTCTGGGATTTTTGGACCTCTAAGTTGGACCTGTCTTCTGTCTTCGGAGCCTGCCTTTTTATAGATAAAATAAACCATGGTAAATCTTTAAAAGTAACCTGAGTTGAATAAAGTAAACTCAAGTTAATCTGTCGGTAGAATCTTGAACAGTAAAAGTAAATCTTGTAGAATCTTTGAATAGTAAAATTTTACTATTCATAAACAGTAGTTTGTCTTTCAATCTGTCAGCAAACCCATGCTATTGAACAGTGACTCAAAAAATCTCATTCTGAACTATCTTGACTCTTTCGTGTGCTGGTGAATAGTGATCTGTCATTAGTGCTCTGTCTTTGGTGAATAGTAATCTGTCATTTGTCTGTCCGAGGAAGCATTCTATCAATTCTGTCTTTCAATCTGTATCCGCATAGTTCTCATAATCTAGCGGATCGGGGTTATCCTCATACTGTTGATGCTCATGGAGCACTCCATAATCATTACATAGAGCGCAATATGAGATAAGAGTAAAAACAGGATCATGATCCTTTGCTGTCATTAGTCTCGGATCCTTAGTAATCCTTCTTTTTCCAATAAGCCTTCTTGCTGAAGGTCTTGGACCATAAACTGCTATTCTGTCAGTGTAGCCATATAAATGGAAATTTCTGTCTAGATCATTCTGCACTTCATAAATCTTGTTACACATGAAATTAGACCATTCTTGAGCCAAAGCACCTGGATCATCGAGTGATAAATAAGTATCTCCTGTATACCAGTTATATTCGGGGATAAAACCCCAATCATAGATAAGAACCAGAATATGTGCTGGCTGGGCTTCCATATAATAGCTAGTATCCCAAACTGGAAGAGTACTCCAGATTTCTATCTTCATATAATTAAGCCCTCCAATCTGTGCAGCTGCTTCTTGGATGACTTTGGGGAATAAACTAATCTGACTTGCAGAAGTTATGATTAATTTGCTAATAAACCCTGCTTCTAGCATTTCAGATAACCATAAAGGATCACTGATAACTGGATCTCCTGTCTCTGTATTGATGAGTAATCCCGGGTAGGGATTATATCTGCCTCCTGTTCTGTCGTAAACTCTATCTGAATTTCCAAAATTTTTATACCATTTAGCTTTATGGGATAACCACATTTCACCTGTCATATCTTCTGTTCTGATAAATGCTGTAGAGACTAATAGTTTAAAAAGATACATCCATCTGTCATAAGAACTTGTTATAGCTTCATGAGATAATATATTCTGTTGTATTTCAGGGGGTAAGGTTCTGATAGCAAGTCTCGTTTTTTGCTGATTCTTAGGGTGGAGCTTTGAAAAGCTTGTTCCCATAAGATAGCTTTTTAGAGACTGTAATCCTGTCTTTGTGGAGCTTGAATCTCCATCCTCCTTGCTAGGGAGTTGACAACCGAGAGCTTCAATAAATGCCCCGGTGCTAACAAGATGTAATTCCAAAGCCTGAAGGGTTTTTTGGAATAAGGATTTCTGTTTAAGGATAAAGGCTGCCTGTAAATTGTCAAGAAGTATTTTAATATGGAGAGGAAGGTCTGTAAATTCTCCGTCCTGATACATGAGATCAGTCTGGAGCACTTTTTGCAGAATTACTCTGTTTTCACCACATGAATACATTGCCTCTGCTAGCAACGTATCTTGAAGGGATATTGTCTCTATCGAGACGCCTTCATGCACATTCAAAATTTTTACCGAAGGCTTTCGGATTCTGGGTGGCACCGTTGGTGCTTTGCCCTTTCCTTTTATGTCTGCCTGAGAGGTTCTTTTACTCATTGTAGTCTGCAATTGGGTGTTGAGAAAATTATATCTTGAGATATTATATATATCATAGGTTCATAATTTCATATATCATTGTCTAAGAGCTTATATTTTATTGCTATGTACTGTTATTGTTATACAATAGATATATTGAGTACATGCTCCACCTCTTCCTTCAAAGTTTGAAATAGTTCAACAAGAAGTAATAGTTAGCGTGACAAGGGTTTTTTTTATTAACTTATCGTGGTACATTGTTTTTCATTTTCAATGATATGTACATAGCTAGCACGTGTAGCTAGAGTTGATTTTTGGATAAAAAATATGGAGAAACGTATTAGAGATGCACTAAATTTTCGAAGTATATATTCGTTAAAAAAAAAAGAATTGCTAAATAATATTTTGGTCACATGTCAAATGTGCAAACAATATATATTAAACTATGAGATGAGAAGCTAAAAAAAAAAAAAAAAAAGCGAAAGAAGAATTGTCAAATAATATTTTGGTCACATGTCATATGTGCAAACAATATGTAATAAACTATGAGATGAAAAGCTAAAGTTAAGAATATTGAAATCTATTGGTACTATTCCTACGTGGTCTCCCTCTTATGGAAGAGAATCTAAATTCAACTTCTCTTTTCTCACTTATTGTGATTTAGGGAGTGGGAAAAAACGGTTTAATAGTCAGCTGTGAAACAATACTAAAATCCCGTAGAACATTGAGGTCCAATTTCATGCCAATGTGGCAGATGGTTTAGTAGTAAGGGATTTGGGACAACAAAACTCCAGTCTTGGGTTCAAGTGTTCTTTCCCACTAGTGAATGCGTTGGTACTCATTTCTTTCTTATTCTGGATGTATAGGGGTCGCCATTTCCCATACGCATTTTTTATTTCTAAAACAAAAAAAACAAAAAAACAAAAATAATGTTCCCTTTTTAATGTATCTAATTGTTTAAGGAAAAAAAATGACCCAAAAAAAAAGGGTTTTCAATCAATATTCAGAAAACTTTCAATTAAAACTTGGAGTCATGGAAAAACTATAATACCAAAGGCAGCAGAAGAATGCAGAGTTGGGTGATTCTTAAGAAACAACGTGTTTAGGAAAGAGTAAGCTCCGGGTGATTTGGAAAGGTTGTAGCTTGTGTACGTGTTTGGTTTCCATCGGTAAAATTAACATTGCAATGAATAGATTTTGGTTTTGCCGTTCGGTTCCTTGTTTTAGATGCGAAGCTGTGAACAGCTATATCGACTGCCAAAAGAGTACAGAGACAAACTATAAAACAGTGATGAAATTACAAAATATAACACCTTATTATTATTGGTTATATTAAGTAATGCATCATGAAAATGCTGCCAATACTAACTGGGAACTCAACTACCAATGTTAAACACTCTTTTATAGGTTAGTTTATATATTTTCCAAGAGGTGGAATTTTTCTTCACTATGGAATCAATTAAAAACTTATTATTAACTCAATATATATATATATATATATTTTAAAAGTAGCTGCTTTTCTTTTTCTTTTGTTCTCTCTTTGTCACTATCTCTTTAATTAGGTTTTTTTTAATAAGTCAATTTTTTCTTAGTTGTAATAAGCACTCATTTCACAATTAACATTGATAGAAAGTATTGAAAATAATATGGCCTGCTTAATTGTTTAACATTTTTTTACCCCTCTCTCTCTCTCTCTCTCTCTCTCCCCGACCCTTCTCCACTAAAGCAACAACACTAGCAACCAAGTCCCATGGCAGTTGTGGTAAGCGGTGGCTCATCCCTATTTCAATGCCTTTTCTCTTTTATTCCCTTCTAATCTGGGTATGGTATCCACTTAAAGACTTAGAGATTATTGGACAACCGCACGCGGGAGTACTTTCCAATAATATTTCATTTGTGCTCTTTCCTATGAAATCACATTTGCGGCATTCCGACATTGTTTGATTGTGATTTAATTGAGATTTAATCATTATCAAGGTTTATGACACTTCTCTTAAAAATGGTTTAGTGTTTGGCCAATTTTCAATATTTTTGCGATATTTTGGTCATTTTGAGTCTAATCTAACCTATGTGTAGTTGGTTTTAAAAGTTATTTAATTATCTTTCATATGAGTTCATATTTGTATTGATTGAATGGTCATATTTTTGGTTACTCTTTGTCAAATTGATTAAATTTGGTTAAAGTGTTTTGGAAGATGTGTTTAGGTGAGATAATAGGGGTTTTGGTAGTCCTATGAATTTTTCGAGCTTGTTTGACCATTGTTTAGACCCGATTAAGCTTGGTCAAATATGGTAATTTGCTAAATTTCGCCCTTGATTCAACAGATTGGTTGATCCAACATTTGATCAAGGACAAATTAACTTAATCAATATATCCTTATGATTCTCTTGACATCAAGGTAAGAAAATATATATTTAAGTATTTGAGATTTTCTAGGCTCAATTTGGGAGTAGTTTTGCATGCAATTATGGGGCAGAAAAAAATACCGAGTCGACGAGATGCATAATGATCATGTAAATTAGGTAGTTAATATATAGAAAAAATAAAATAAAAATGTGTGTCTTGTAATTAGTTCATATTAGTTCATATCAATAGCAAGATTAGAGTTTTATGATGTTAGCCAGTATAGTTATTAAAGTATGACCATGCACCATATAAGATAGTAATTATTAGGTATTTCTAGAGTATGGTAATGTGATGCTTCATTTTTTCTTACATTCATGGTTGATTCTATTACTTATATTCATGATGGAGTATATCATAAATGTGAAAAGAGAGAGCACTATATTACCATACTCTGAGAAGGGATTGGTTTACCTCAAGTACTTTTTAGAATGAATCTCATTTTATTTTAATGAGATATTGCCACATCACCTACTAACTAAATAAAATGTGGGAATAAAAACTCACTACCACTTGTTATTGTATATTTAAAATAAAAAGATACGTCAAGTTAAAAAAATACTGGAGATAGGCCAAATCCGAGAATACCTAATAATTTTTCCATGTAAGACTACTTTCATTAATTTCACATGTCACCTTTTCACGTACAATAATGAATTTTCTACATAAAACAATAACGTTTCAGCATATGATCATAAATTATTCACATATAATAATCGAAAAATAACAAATGCATCATTTAAGATAGATCCATTCAATTTTTTCATTGGAAATAACAATATGTTTACATGAAACAATGAGTTCTTTTTGCATAAAATAATAAAAATCAAGGACTGGTTGGTTACATAAAATAATAAAAACGGATTTTTTTTTTTTAATATACAAGATAGAAATTCCATTTTAGCATAATCTAAGTGTATATGTGTGTGAAATTTTCTTTTGGAGATTTGAACTCCGACTTTTGCCCCCCACACTCTACAAGCACTTATACTTGTGGAGTGACTATCGCACCAAAAGTGTGTAATAGTTAAAAAAAAGAATTTTAGTGTTGGATTGTTCTCACATGGAAATTTAAATCACAATTAATTAGCAATTAACATATTATTTTCTCACATGTTCATACATATCATGCATTCTTGGGTTTTACATATTTGTTTGTTTAACTTTCATGATTTGCTAGATCTTTATTTAATTCAAGTATTACTTTGCCAAAATTTTAAAAAAATGAGCTAGGAGTGAACCTTTGTTGGAATGGCCATGAATTCTATGCCCTATAATTGCGGATTGTGAATTTGAGTAGGATTTAAAATGATTTTGTTTGAAGTTGAATTGAGGTATTCAAGAGAAATGAAATCATTTAAACTTTATAAATTTATAAATATTTTTATTTTAATATTGTAAAATTGTTATTTACAACTATGTATTTTGTTGGCTTTTATTCCATGCCAAATTTGATTATAATTGTTTTCAATCGTTTTTACACTGTATTTATTGTGGGATTTGATTGTAAGGGGTGTGTGATAGAGAGAGAGAGTGTGAAGACTCAAGCATTTGAAGACTGAAGAGTTCTCGCGGGTATGTCGCGACTTAGCTTCTCTCAAAGTGACACATGTGCCCTGCACATGCTGGAATGCGAAGAGTCAGGCCAGGTGGAGACAGCAGTGTTTCGCTAGTATCTCGCGGGTAAGATCTTCTCGCGAGACACTCGCGAGGCATTCTGTTTTGCCAATCTGTCCAGTCTGATACACACTTTCTGTGCCTACACTATTTATACCCACATTACCCACAAATGTTATGGAGAGCTTCTAAGAGAAAACCCTAGCCAAACATATTGAGAATTATAGATTGTCATACCCACAATTCTCTACACATACTTGCTTGTGGTATTTCCTCAACTCCTACCTCTTCATTTCCATACCATTGAGAGGTTGATAGTCCAAACACTTACCACACCCTTTGAGAGTGTCAAGTGATGTTTTGGTGCTACTGGGAAGCAATTGGAAGAAGCCAAGGATGGCAGATGCAATATGGAGCTTGTTGCGGGATCCGGAGTGCTAGACAAGACAGGGTTCCGAGAAGCCTTGTTAGAGTAAGAGCTTAGAGGGCTCAGGTACATAGGGTAGATTAGGCTTGGAAGGTCTCTTGCTAACTCATTTATCCCAATTGATTGTCTAGTGGATTGATTTCCGCTTGGAGGGCGGCGGAGAGGTTTTTCGCTGAGTTCTTCGATTTCCTCTTCGATAACACATCGGCGTGTTATCTTGTGTTTGCATCCTTCTTCCTTACTCTTTTACATTCTGTTATATTGTTGTGTTGCTTAGATTATGTATTAGAGTAGCTTGTTTGTTTATCCGCTCGTATTTACACTATTCCGCACTTAGTATTAAGTAGGTGTAAAATCTATTGAGCTGTAATTTTTATTTGGGGGCTTAAATAGCTCTTGTGTTTTCAACACATTTTCGAGCTTTCAATTGGTATCAGAGCGGGAACACTCGCTGTGGTTTAAATACCTGAGTGTGATCCTTGATATTTTTTGAGATGGATAAGTCTCAATCTCTAAATGTTCTACCATTTTTTTATAGTAACAATTATGCTTTTTGAAAGTCAGAATGAGAGCATTTTTATGCTTTATAGATGATACCGTTTGGGATGCGGTTGAGATAGGCTGGACTAGGCCGGAGGCAGCCAAAACCACTTGGGATAAGGCAGCTCTCATGGCAGCTAATGCTAATAGTAAAGCTTTAAATGCTATTTTCTGTGGTGTGTCTCTAGATGAATTTCACAGGATTTCTCACATAACAGTAGCCAAAGAAGCTTGGGAGATATTGGAGACTACCTATAAGGGTACAAAGAAAGTTAAGGACACAAAACTTCAGATACTTACCAAATTTGAAGAGCTCAAGATGGGTGACGATAAACCTTTTGATTCGTTCTATGGGAAGCTCAACGAAATTGTAATTGCTAAACTCAATCTTGGTGAGAAAATTGAAGACATTAAGGTGGTTAGAAAGATTTTGAGGTCTTTGCTGGAAAGTTTTAAAGCAAAAGTCACAGCCATAGAAGAAAGTAAAGACTTGGATAAGATCAAAATCCAAGAGCTGATAGGGTCTTTCCAAACATATGAGTTGGGACTGCCTTTTCATAAGTCGAGTAAATCTCTCGCACTTAAAACCATCGTCGAAAGAATGGGTGATTCTTCTGAAGTAGATGGTGTGGAAAAGGAGGTTGCATTTCTTGCGAAAAACTTTCGAAAATTCCTGAGGATGAAGAACAGTGGAAGGCAATTCAGTAAAGAAAAATTCTGATCCTCAAAAAGTGATAGAAAAGAGTATAAGAAGAAAGAAGAGAAGGAGTCTCAATTGCCCCCAGGCATCGTGTGCTATGAGTGTAATGGCCATGGACATCTAAAGAAGGAGTGTCCAAATTTTCTGAGAGGAAAAGGGAAGGCTTATGCCACAATACTTAGTGATACAGATTCTTCCAATTTCGACTCAAAAGAGAGCTGTGACGGAGAAGGAAATTACTCCGCTTTTATGGCGATTGAGCAAATTGAGCCTTTGGAGGACTTGAAACAACTTGTACAAGAACTTGGAGAGCAGAGCGATGAAGAATCCATAGGGATTGTGGAAGAATCAGATGCTGAAGAGGATGAGGATATAGCTGGTCTTCAAGAGAATTACACCTTGCTCCTTGAGAAGTCGGGAGAGTATGCAAGGGTGGCGAAGGCGGCTGTGAGGAAAATGAAGAAAGCAGAGGAAGATTACCGAAGTCTCTTGGTCAGACATAAGGAGGGCAAATGTGAAATAGAAAAGCTAAATGGTGAGCTGTTAGAAGCTTACTTAAAGATCAGATTCTTGAAGCTTGAGGTGGTTCAAGCCAATGCCAAGGTAGAAAAGGTCTCCACCAAGAAGCTGGATGATGTAATTTCCTTTCAAAAGCAATTCTCAGATAAATCTAGACTAGGATACACTGGAGAAAGCAGTGCAGCTGTTGTGAATATCTCCAAAGAAGCAAAGTTTGTAAAGGCCAAAGAGCCTGTTGTAGTCGCTCCCACTATGGAGAAGGCAAAGGTTGAAAAGAAGAAGATAGTAACTGATCAAAGGGTAGTGAATAGGCCCAGGAACCAACTTGTAGTGAGGACTAAAGCAAGAGGGAGATCTCGTCCATAACCACAAAGAGGTCCTAGAACAAACCACTTCTGTCATTATTGTGGTCTTCAAGGACATACTCGACCCAATTATCATAAGCTGAGTGTATTAAAGAATGCAACAGATCGAAGGTCAAGCAGACCAAGAAATGACAAGAGAAATTGGGCTACTAAGCCATCAAGAGGTCAAAATGGAGATCCAAGTGTGATGGACATGATGAAAATGATAGGCGCATTCACCACGTGCTTGGAAAGCTTCTCCAGGAGGTTTGAAAATCCTAACTCCCGTACCCAATCTCATGGGGATATCATTCCAAACGCACGTGCTGTGTGGGTGAAAAAGGGTACTCATGCATAAGCATTAGAATATGTCTATACACTAATACTTCCGATGTTTAGGGACATTTGCTCATGCATTATACCATGCATTGTTATCAGTTTTAGCATGTTTCTTTTATTTGTTTGGTTTGTACCTGTTTTTTTTTTTTTTTTGTTGATCTTACTTTTCTTGTTCTGTTTTGGGTGTGTTCAAAAATTTAAAAACCCATAAAAATTGAAAAATCTTAAAAAATTTGATCGCTTGTTTTGTGTATATCACATGTGAGTTTGGCCTAGTACATTCGTACTAATGGCATAGTGCATTTACGATCTTGGCTTGTTATGTATGCACTTATTTCTATGTGAAAGAAATTTTGAAAACTATGTGTGACTGTTGTAAATAGATCTTTAAACTTGTCATGAATGATTAGTCAATAGTCTTGTTGGTCTTGATACTTGCATAGACTTGTGTCTATATCTCTTCCTACTTTATTTTTATGTTTTTGCAAAAAGAGCTCACTAAATGTAAATCTCTAAATGAAAAGAGATTATGAGCTGCAAAAATCTGTCGCATACACTAGTATTCGACTAAGAAAAAGGGAAAGCGATTATTTTAATGTATTTTGTTTGGTGCTTAAAAAGCCAAAGGCTAATCATCAATGTTGAAATATCAAAAATTTCAAGCACCGATCTCAAAAAGAGATGTATTGTCCAAAAATGGATCAATTGTTAAGCTTTATGCAGAAGCCAAATGAAAAGCTTCTAAGTTATGTAATCATTTTCTTGTGGGAGGTCATATATACTAATTTCTATAATGGAGATAGTCCACTTGATTTCGTATCAGTTATGTATGACTCGATTGAATTGATCATTGAAGCTTCACTCTAGTCTAAGGACTATTTTGCATTTGATACTCACACACAACACACAAGACTTTGATTCAATTAATGCCTATCTCATTTGTGTGATTATATATGTTCAAATGTGATGTGTATGCTCAAGTACTTGTTGATCAAACCCAAAAAGATTTTTGAGTGTTTTATATATTTTTGAAAGTGATTTTATACTTTCGTGTGTTTAATTTTTGATCAAAATGCATTTTTGTGTTTTTTTTTATCAAAATCTGGTTTAGAGGTGTTCTCGCAAGAAGCTCGCGACTTAGAGCTTCCCTCGAAATGAGCTTTGACAGGGTTTAGACCCCTTAAACCACAATTAGATTGCATAGCCTAGATTAATTAGCCAAGTTTTTACTTAGTCAAATTAAGCAATTCTAGGTTAAAACAATCACAAAATCATATCATGCATGTAAAACAAATAAAGTAGCGGAAAGTAAATAACACATTGATATGATCACCCAGGAAAACCAAACCGGTAAAAAACCTGGGGAGGATTTTACCCACCGATCCTCAAGGCAAAACGTAATCCACTAAGAAAGAATTGAAGCTGTTACAAAAGGACTTACAAGCTACCCCGCTTGACTTCCTAATGCTACCCACCAGTAGTAACTTCCTGACACGACCACGCGCAGGCTCCGAATCCACGGACTACTTCTTTCTTTGTCTTCCTTCAATCAGGTACAAGCTCCTCGCTTGTTAATCTTTAAGCTTCAAAGGGCAGCAACCAAGTTGATCATCAAGATGTAGAAGAATCTCAATCTTGAAAACCCTAAGTTATGTGTAAAGGAAAGCTCCTCTAGATCTCACAAGAGATTTACACAAAACCGCAATGTATGAGCAACAACACAACTTGTGCAACTCTTAAAAACGTAGCTAGGGTTTGCCTTATATACCTAGGGCAAAAACATAAAACCCTAAACGTTTAAAGAGTTAGGGCTAAGTTGGAATTCTGCAGAAAAACGCATCTGGGCCGATTTTCGATCGATCGAGAATTACATTCGATTGATCGAGCCAGGCCGAGAAGCTCCAATGCTTCTACAGTCTCTCGATTCCAACTTTACAAAATTAAACCAACTTTGAGCAAGCCTAAACAAGACTAATTACATTGTTTTGATCATGGTTTGCCAACATTACAAATTAGGTTCTAAATACATAAAATCTTAAGACCTTAAAACCTAACAAACTCCCCCTTTGGCAATCCGTGACAAAACACAAATCAAAAGCTCAAAGTTTACAAGTATAAAAGCCCTTTACAAAATAATGCTCATAAACAAAAGTTCAACCTAACTACTATCCATCGGTTGCAAGTGTAGACAGCAGCTTTGTTGAATCAACCTGTATATTCCTGAAATACTCAACAAACACATAAACGCATGTGTGGCAGAAAATAGTATATAAACAGGTATAATATTCTTGTAAGATTCACACAACTCAAAATAAAGATATATATCAATGAATAAATGATATACATAAATATAAATCAATAAGCAATGAATCATAAGACAAGAATCAAACTAAATTATGTATATCAATATATCAATCAATGTTACTCCCCCTAACATGAATATCCCCAAAAATGATATACAAAGTGAAGCACCTAGATACAATCTAATAAACTCCACAAAAAAATATCCCATGCTAAACAATATGTCTCCCCCTAACTACAAAATCTCCTCAAAAGGTCAAAACACCTAACACCTCTACAAGTCAAAAATACCCACTTCCCCTTTTTGTGACGGAATGCCAAAGGGCAATCAAAAGTCGCCATCAAAAGGTGGTGGTGAAGGTGAATGAAGACGTGCAAGATCAGCTCGCAGAGCACGTATCTCGTCCAGCAGGTCCACCAAAATCTGACCATGAGCCGCCTGAACGGTCATGACAGTCTCCAAAGTACGATGAACATCAAAGTCGGCCGCAGGAGGTGGAGGAACAGCAGCAGCAGCAGCATCCGCATCATCACCAACTGGATCAAGAATATCCTCACCAGCAAGACCTGTAGAAGATGAAGGAGGAGGAGGAGCGCTAGAAGAGGGATCAGACCTAGGGTGTTTAGAACCAGCTCGAAGATGAGCGGCCCTCTGTCTAAGAAAAGACGCACCTATAGGACCGATGACATGAACAGGCTCAGAAGCAGGAAAATCCTCTAAACCTAGATACAATAAAATCCTATGAATAAAAATAGGATGGACGAGAGCATGAGCAGTAGATGAACTCCTATAAACTTCGTTCAAAGAACGAAGAAAAAGATGAGGAAAACTAATAGGAGCATCTGTAACAAGAGCGTACAGAAAAACATACCTCTCAAGAGGAATGGTGTGCAGATGAGAAATGGGCCAGAGAGAGTGACAAGCTATCCTAGAGAAAAGATAGGTAGTCTCAGGAAGCTCAGCAGAAGTGATCCGAGGATCAGAACCCCACTGGATAGATGACCCAGTGATGTAAGATATGACATCACTCAACTCGAGTGACTCATCATAGGGATAGACAGGATCCCTAACTAAAGGTACCTCAAGAGCATCAGCCACTACCTGAGGAGTAATGGAGTACTCTACGCCTCGTATCCAACTCCTAACAAGGGTGTTGGAATCATAGACGCGGATCGAGATGTTCGAGTAGAACTCTCGAATCAAGGTAGCAGGAGGAGGAGGGTCAGACACAGCAAACAAGGGAAGCCAACCCCTACGCTCAAAATTTGCCCTAATGGCAGGATCAAGCTCATCAAAAGAAACAGACCGCTCAGCCCAAATCTTCCTCTTAAGGTTTAAAGTGTCATAAAGCTCTTGGTTTTTCTCACTCGGGAACCGCTCACTATCAAAGGAGGGAGGGGAAGGAGTAGGAGTGGGAAGAGTCCTACGTGCTCTAGTCTTCCTAGGCATGGTGCTAAGGAAAATGACATAAACACAGAGAGAAAACCAAAAAGAACAAACACAAAAACCAAAGGCAGACTGCAAGTTAGACAAAAACAAATAGAGAATAAAATTCTATATGATGCATGAACATTAACAATGTTATGATGCATGAACGAATGCAGTAACTAGGATCCAATTAAGTTCAAATTCATAAAATTGGCTTGAACATAGAGTTTCTTAACAAAAACCCTAAAAATTTGAGAACAACTTGAAAATTTTTGTACCAAATTGATGAACCAATCATTACAAACTATTGAAAACAATTTATAATAACCAATTGCATCAATTACACAAGCCAATTTCATCAATTAAACCCAATTTCACAAAAAGCCCCAATTCGGATCAATTATAAACCCTAGAAATTTAAGTTTTCCACAAAACACAAAATTGATTAAATTAATCACTCAAGAACATGTCTATAGGGTGTCCCCAACAAAACCCATTGATCAATTGCAAACATTATGGTCCGAATCAACAAAAATCCCAATATGAAAAGTTCCGAAAATCTCCCTAAAAAATGCATGAAAAATGCATGAAAACATGAAAATAAATTGAAAAGGAAGGGTAAAAAGGACATACCGGCTTGAGGAGAGAGAGATTATGCAAAAAATTCGGAAGAAAACGACAAAAACTTGAAGAATTGGTCCTGCCTCGTCGGAGAGAGAAAAAGAAAAGTTTTTTAAAAAGTTTTGAAACTTTGAAAAAGTCAGATTTCCCTTTTTTAAAAAGCTTCTTCACGATGTTCGATCGATCGAAAATTACATTCGATCGATCGAATGTGATAGTCAATTTTGCACATTCTGAGGCACTTTTTCGATCAATCGAAAATCAGGTTGGATCGATCGAAATGGGCAGAGGCACACTGAATTTTGGGGAAAAACACAGTTTTGAAAAATTGCAAACCCAATTTTGAAACAACTCCTCAAAGCATTTGAACAATGAATACAAAATGCATGAGTATGAGATGGAATGCATTTTCAAAAACCCAAAATTTTTAAACCCAATTCTCTCAAACACAAGTTTCAATTGTCTTCCAAATTAATTTTCTCAAGCATCAACTAAGTTGTGCACAAATCTCAAGATATTTTTCAAACTTGGTTGGTCAGACCAAGGACACACACACTAACATGTACAGTGTTTAACAAAGATTAACTTGTGAAGTGTGTGAAACTAGCAAATACTTGAGATACATGTGAGGTGATATGTGAATGGCAATCAAGCACAAAGTCTACACAATTCATCACATAGAATTTAAAAGAGACTATCACCTAAAGAGTTACATCCTATAACTCCCACATCTCCTAGATCAAAAGCTTGCAATCATGTAAGTTTCTTGCATTTTTGCCTCTTATTTATATACGAGTTGGCATTCAGCCTAATAGTACACACCGGTTTGAATTAAGTGAATTGGCATCAAGCCTAATAGTACACACCAGTTTTTAATTTAATTTGAGGCTACACCTTATGTTCTTTTTGTGCATGTGCTACACTTTCTCGAGCATAAAATCTTATGATATGCACTAAGGTGTTTCATGATTGACCAGTGAACAGTGGTGAGATGGTTATTTATGCCTTTCTCAAAAGGATCAAGTCCGACAGTCAAATAACATGTGACTTCAAGATCAAGACAAAGTGATTAAAAACCACACACATCTTTCCCACACAACATGCACTACAAAGTTTCAACTAGTTAAGTGCAGTAAATAAGCTCATCAAAGTTAAACAAGGTACACTAGACATGACATGTGTAAAAAGAATGACCAACCTTGTTTTCAAAAAATCAAGAAAAATAGTGTTCAACAAAGATTTTGCTTTCCCTTTTTTTTTATTTTTTTTATTATTAAAAGAGAAAACAAATAAATCCTAGAATGAAATGCATGTATGTAATGCAATGCAAGTCCTAGAACAAAAGAAAAAACACAAAAACCAAATAACAATGGTCACATCAGAATAGAGCAATGAAGCACAAGGACTATGTCAGAAAGACTCAGTTAGTTCGAGTCTTTTGCATCCAAGACTTTTTAGATGCACCCCGAGCATTGGAGTTCTTATTCACATTAGAGTGATTCCCAACTCCAGAATTGGAATAAAGGTTTAACGCCTTTACCAATTCACCAATTAGTGCCATAGGATTTTGTGCTTGAGGCACAGACACTTTTGGTCTTTTTGCTCTCTTATCAGCTTGAAGCTTGTAACAGTTAGGACGGATATGTCCAGACTTACCACAATAATGACAAACCCAAGCAGGTTTACCATGCATCTTGTCCTTTGGTTTGGTAGGCTCCTTAGGTTTGGATTCTCTTAAGTCTACCCTAATCTTCTTTGGAGGTGAAACTTCTACAGGGGGTTTAACAACCTCACTCACAGGGGGTTTAATGGTTTCACTCACAACCTCACTCACAAGAGGTTCAGAAGAAGAAGAAGAAGGAACAAAGACAGTGGAATGGGGTCCAGAATCAAAGATGCTTTCAACATATCTTAACCCAGCTTTATCAGAAGGATACTTTTGAATATTCAGCATATGATCAAGTTTAGAACTAACAGATCTAGCAACAGATAAATCATGTTCCAAAGTTCTAACTTTATCAAGCAAAAGCATATTTTCAGATTTAACATTATTCAAAAGATCATTTGCATCAAAAAGTTTTACAAGCAGATTTTTCTTTTCAAGCTCAAGAGCATCAATTTTCTTCAGGCCTAGATCAACTTTCATAGCATCCTTTGCAGCAATTTTGCAAAGTTTGTTATAGGCCTCTTGAAGATCTGCATCTTCAGAGAGTTCCCCATCAGCAAGGTTCTCCTCAGCAGATATGCTTTCATCAACTTCAGCAGTAGCAGTGAAAGCAATGAAGTTTCCATCCTCGTCACAACCGGACTCATCATCAGAAACCTCATTATCACTAAGGGTTACAGCCATAGCTTTACCCTTATTCCTCAAGAAAGTAGGACATTCAGATTTGACATGACCATACCCTTGACAACCATAACACTGAGGACCCAAGGAGTTATTAGAAGATTAACCTACTTGTTCTCTAGGTTTTTCAAAATTGTTAACCTTAGTGGGATCATTCTTCCTAAAGTTTCTAGGTTCAGCAGTGTTGGTATTCCTTGCCTTTCTATTTGTGTTTCTAAGAAAATTTCTAAAGTTCTTGGCAAGGTAAGCTATCTCTGTGGGAGAGAGCTCATCATCAAATCCATCAGTTTCAACATCATCAACAGACTTAAGAGCCATTGATTTGGATTTGGCAGTCTTGGGAAGGTCAGACTCATAGGACTGAAGAGATCTTACAAGCTCATCCACAGGGATGGAGTCAACATCCTTACTTTCAGTAATGGCTGTCACTTTGGGTCTAAAGTCTTCAGTTAAGGATCTAAGAATTTTCCTAACAACTTTAGGTTGATCATAGACTTCACCTAAATTATAAGCAGAATTAACAATGTCATTGAGTTTAGCATAAAACTCATCAAAGGTTTCATCATCAAACATTCTAATGCTTTCAAACCTAGAAGTTAATTGCTGCAATTTGTTTATTTTAACAGCCTTTGTGCGCTTATGCACAGTTTGGAGGATTTTCCAAGCAGTATGAGCAACCTCAACATTAGAGATCCTCTTAAATTCATCCATTGAAACAGCATTAAAAATGGCATTCATAGCTTTGCTATTAAATGCAGCTGCTTCTTTCTGAGAAGTTTGCCACTCACTCACAGGAGTAGTGGGCTTCTCCCAACCATATTCAACAGAGTTCCAAACTCTCTCATCAATGGATTTCAGGAATGCTTTCATCCTTACTTTCCAGTAGGCATAATTGTTCCCATCAAAGTGTGGAGGAACAAACAAAGAGTGTCCATGCTCCATGACAACAGGGGTCAAGGATCAGCTCAGAGATGAAAATCTCAAACAAAAGAGCAACCCGCTCTGATACCACTTGACAGGGTTTAGATCCCTTAAACCACAATTAGATTGCGTAGTCTAGATTAATTAGCCAAGTTTTTACTTAGTCAAATTAAGCAATTCTAGGTTAAAACAATCACAAAATCATATCATGCATGTAAAACAAATAAAGCAGCGGAAAGTAAATAACACATTGATATGATCACCCAGGAAAATCAAACCGGTAAAAAACCTGGGGAGGATTTTACCCACCGATCCTCAAGGCAAAACGGAATCCACTAAGAAAGAATTGAAGTTGTTACAAAAGGACTTACAAGCTACCCCGCTTGACTTCCTAATGCTACCCACCAGTAGTAACTTCCTGACACGACCACGCGCAGGCTCCGAATCAACGGACTACTTCTTTCTTTGTCTTCCTTCAATCAGGTACAAGCTCCTCGCTTGTTAATCTTTAAGCTTCAAAGGGCAGCAACCAAGTTGATCCTCAAGATGTAGAAGAATCTCAATCTTGAAAACCCTAAGTTATGTGTAAAGAAAAGCTCCTCTAGATCTCACAAGAGATTTACACAAAACCGCAATGTATGAGCAACAACACAACTTGTGCAACTCTTAAAAACGTAGTTAGGGTTTGCCTTATATACCTAGGGCAAAAACATAAAACCCTAAACGTTTAAAGAGTTAGGGCTGAGTTGGAATTCTGCAGAAAAACGCATCTGGGCCGATTTTCGATCGATCGAGAATTACATTCGATTGATCGAGCCAAGCCGAGAAGCTCCAATGCTTCTGCAGTCTCTCGATTCCAACTTTACAAAATTAAACCAACTTTGAGCAAGCCTAAACAAGACTAATTACATTGTTTTGATCATGGTTTGCCAACATTACAAATTAGGTTCTAAATACATAAAATCCTAAGACCTTAAAACCTAACAAGCTTGATGGAATTAATTTTTTCATTGTGTCACACAGAAACTCTCGCGATTGTCTCGCGACTGTTTCGCGACCAACAGCTTCTCGCAAAATGTTGTTTGGCAAAAACTGGAACTTTTCCAAATTCAGTTAGAGGCTATTGCGACTGTCTCGCGATTTAGGGCTTCTCACGAAAGCTTATGTGCTTCAGTGGCCATTCTCCCTACTGTCTCGTAATTGTTTCGCTACTCTCTAACCCGCGAAAAATGCGTGTTTTCAGTTTTTATAGCAGATGTGACAGTTTTTCAAATCATTCACATTTCCCTCGCTCAACCTCCTTCGAACCCCTTTCAACCTAAAATCAATTTCTTTTAAAACCCTGTCATTTTCAAGCAAAATCTCTGCAAAATCTTTTCAAGGTATGTGTTTCTAACACCATTTTCATCTTTTATTTTCAGATTATGCAGAATTTTTGTTAGGGTTTCAAATTTGGGATTTTTTTTCGAAATTGAGTTGGGGTTCTTTATTTTATACAAAATTTTCAAATTCGTTGATTGGGCTGAGCCCCTTTTGTCATCTGTGTATCCGTGTTGGCCCTATGAGGCGTTTTAACATGTATTGAGGGATGTTTTTGTGCATGCTAGGTGTTTGACAAAATGTCCGAGTGACATTTTTGTGCTAAATTGGATTCAAGTGAATTCCAATTTATGGGTTTACATTTGTTTGACCTTGTCTAACCTGTTTTGGTCATTGTTCTTATGTTTCATACACTATGCCTATGTTGCACACACTAGGCACACACCTAGACACACCTAGGCACCCTTCATGCATCTGGTGCTGCACTCTCATGCATCAGCATATGCACACACATGCATCAACTCATACACACAGACACACACACATGCACATTTACTTATTTTCATGTATTGTGTTTATATGTTCTTGTTTTATGTGTTCAAGCATGTTGTTTAAAGTTGGTTATACTCTGTCTTAGGTTATTTTACCTTTATTTTGGAACTAACTTGAATCTAATCAAGTTCTTTGTTCTGCTCTGTGTTTGTGCACCTGTGTTTTGTCTGTTTTTGTGTTTCTTTGCACAGATGTCTCCATTCAAGACTTTAGCTGTGAAAGGTGGCAGTAACAAAGGGAAAGAGCCGATCATTGATGTTGATGACAATTCCCCTAGACCAAAGAAAGCTCGTTTTTCAACGGGATCGTATGATCCTAACTTGTTTATATCTTATGTTGCTTTTGAGTCATACAAGAACCTTTTTCGAGATGCTCCCTTGTTAGCTGAAAGGGCCGTTGATCAGTCATCTCTTTTAGATACTAAAATTCCTGTTTGGTTTGCCACAAAAGATTGGAATTTTCTTCTTTCTGATCTTGAAGATGCCTATGAAAACATGGTGAAAGAGTTTTATGCCAATGCTATTATAGATGGAGAAGAGATCAAGTGCTGGGTTAGAGGAAAGTGGTTCTCGGTAACTCCTATGTACCTGTCTGATATTCTAAACATAAACCGGCCAATACTTCCTATACCACCTGTATATGATGAACTAGTTCCGAATGAGGACACACTTCAGGAAGAATTAGGAGCTGATTTGGAATTTTCATCCAGTGGAAAGTCCATCAAAGTGGCCTCGCTTTCTCCGGAATTAAGGCTCATGTCAATGATCATGTGTAGCAATCTCTACCCATTGTGAAGCACCGGCTACATCAATCTTGGTCGAGCATTATTTCTACATGATCTAGTATCTGATGTGGAAATTGATGTATGCTCTCACATCTTTCACATTTTGGCAAAGACAGTTGGCCGAACTGCCTCAAGGAATTGTATTTCGTTTGGTCGCCTCATCTCTCAAATTTTAAAGCTCAAAGGTGTGTGTCCCTCTGCAGATGAGCGCCCTCATCCAAGGCCTAGCCCAATTAACATTCGTACTCTTCAAGCAAGTATGAGTCACACCAAGAAGAATGTTAAGCAAGAACATCATGCAACTCAGGGAAGCTCAAGTTCTACCTCCCATTCCTATGATGAAAAGTTCGACAACATCATGGTTGCACTTCAAGAGATTAGTACCAAGATTTCAGGACTAGCTAATATCATGTACTCCCAACACTCCCGTTTTGACAAACAATTAACATCTCTCGAAACTCAGCTGGATGAAATTCAAAGGAAGCTAGAAGACAATGAAGGCTAGCCATTCCTTGACAAAAAGGAGGAGATGGTGTTATTGACAAGACGAGATGATTTCATTGACAGGGGGAGTGTAGTGATAGGGGGAGAAGAAGTTTACTGCTGGTTTAATTAGTTTATGTCTATTTTTATAACTGTTTTAGTTAAAGCTTTAATACTCTGTTTTAATTTCAGTATTTGTGATTCTCTCTATGCTTTGTAGCATACTTGTTTGTACTTTTAAGATATTGCTGATATATCTTTAAGTACCTCACTCTTGTGCCCTTGTAGGATTTTTCTTAGATGCAAATACTTAGTGTATTTTACATTGGTTGAATGTGGGACATGCAATTGATCCTTTGGATTGATCCTAATTGCACTCCATGTCCGGATGAGCATTTTCTTGCTAAATGTTCATTCCTTAATAATTGTTTTTGTTTGATCAAGATATGCTTACATGTGTATAGTGTTTTTCAAACTTGATCGCATTTTACTTGTTCATGTACATACCTTGTGTTCAACTTGTCATAAGCTTAATAAAATTTTTGTTTGTGTACGAGTATTTCAGGTTACAGGTATATACGTGCAAGTGTTTCACAGCTTCTAGATTAGGTCTGAGTGAGTTTTACCATTGTTCCCAAACTCACGTTTAAGTCTAGAGTCTGTTTTAGGAGTTTTGTCACAAAATAGCCAAAGGGAGAGATTGTAAAGTTGTTATTTACAACTATGTATTTTGTTGGCTTTTATTCCGTGCTAAATTTGATTGTAATTGTTTTCAATCATTTTTACCCTGTATTTATTGTGGGATTTGATTGTAAGGGGTGTGTGATAGAGAGAGAGTGTGAAGACTTAAGCATTTGAAGATTGAAGAGTTCTCGCGGGTATGTCGCGACTTAGCTTCCCTCGAAGTGACACATGTGCCCTGCACATGCTGGAATGCGAAGAGTCAGGCCAGGTGGAGACAGCTGTGTCTCGTGAGTATCTCGCGGGTAAAGCCTTCCTGCGAGACACTCGCGAGACATTCTGTTCTACTAGTTTGTCTAGTCTGATGCACACTTTTTGTGCCTATACTATTTATACCCATATTACTCACAAATGTTATGGAGAGCTTCTGAGAGAAAACCCTAGCCAAACACATTAAGAATTAGAGATTGTCATACCCACAATTCTCTACACACACTTGCTTGTGGTATTTTCTCAACTCCTACCTCTCCATTTCCATACCATTGAGAGTTGATAGCCCAAACACTTACCACATCCTTTGAGAGTGTCAAGTGACGTTTTGGTGCTGCTGGGAAGCAATTGGAAGAAGCCAAGGATGGCAGATGCAACATGGAGCTTCTTGTGGGATCCGGAGTGCTAGACAAGACAGGGTTCCGAGAAGCCTTGTTGGAGTAGGAGCTTGGAGGGCTTAGGTACATCGGGTAGGTTAGGCTTAGAGGGTCTCTTGTTAACCCATGTATCCCAACTGATTGTCTAGTGGATCGATTTCCGCTTGAAGGGCGGCGGAGAGGTTTTTCGTCGAATTCTTCGGTTTCATCTTCGATAACATATCGGCGTGTTATCTTGTGTTTGCATCCTTCTTCCTTACTCTTTTACATTCTGTTATACTGTTGTGTTGCTTAGATTATGTATTAGAGTATCTTGTTTGTTTATCAGCTCGCATTTACACTATTTCGCACTTAGTATTAAATAGGTGTAAAATCTATCGAGCCGTAATTTTTATTTGGGGGTCTAAACAGTTCTTGTGTTTTTAACACATTTTCGAGCTTTCAAATATTTTAAAAAAATTTCATAGTAATGTGACCATATTTTGCATGAAAGACATTTAACATATCAATAACATGATTATTTCATGATTTTGACATGGTAATAGTATTAATACAAAGAAACCAATTAAATTGAGGCCAAAGTTGTTAAAATTAAAACACACAAATATTAGATTGATGGCTTTGCATAAAAGTATTCAGCGAGTACCATTGTTAAGATATTGGAAGAAACTAATAACTCTTCATATAATAAAACACTTTAGGCCCCAAAATGTGTTTAGTTGACCGTATTAGATACACCATATGCACGAAATTGAAAATAGTTGGAGACTTTTTTCACTACAAAGTGAAGCATTTAGGTTGTTTTTAACCCATTCTATTTTTGGGTAGTTCGATTGTGAAGTTTCTTTATTTCTCTCTTTTTCTAAATATGAGTGTGATAAGAACTCTTGACATCAAAACTTAAAATCAAGTAGTGTTTTTTTCTCCCTCCCTTAACTATATTGTCCAATGGAAAGATTCATTAACAAATGACACAAACAACACTGTAATGATTTTGTAGCCTCCTGTTTGTTTTTAGACCCCTTAAAACACAATTGGATTAACCTAGTTAACAAGCCAAGTTATTACTTAGTCCAAATTCCAGATCTAGGTTAACATAATCATATAATCATATCAATGTAAAGTGCGGAATATAAAGAACACAAAGATATGATGACCCAGGAAAATCAAACTGGTAAAAAACTTGAGGAGGATTTAACCTAACTATCCTCAAGGTAAACCTGAATTCACTAATGAAAGAATCGAAGTTTTACAATAGCGACTTAGACCACTAACATCCTATTGCTACTCATCAGTAGAAAACTTACTGACACGACTACATGCAAGTTCCGAGACCATAGACTCCTTCTTTCTTGGATTCTCCAACAAGTATAAGCACATTCACTTATGTAACTTTAAGCTCTTTTGTGCAGCAACTGAGTGATCATCAAGCTCTCAATGAAATCTTCTTCTTGATAATCCTAAGCATGTGTGAAGGCAACCACCTCTCAGATCTCACAAGAGATTCACACACATAGCAAAAAGAGCAACATTTAGAGAGCTTTTGGGTACAAAACCCTAAATACAAAAAGAGGCACAAGAGACACTCTAATCTCTCTAAAAATCTCTATAAAAACGTGCTTAGAGTTTCCTTTATATACTAGGAGAAGTAGATCTGAAACCTTAATCCTTAATGGGCTTAGGCTGAGTTGGAAAATTCTGCAGAAAAATATTATGTCCGAACTTCGATCGATCAAGTCTAATTCTTGATCGATCGAGCCAAACAGAATTGCACACTTAATTCTGCAGTAACTCAATTCCAACTTTATATAAAACATATACTTTAAGCAAGTCTAAAACAAGACTAAAAACCTGTTTTGATCATGGTTTGCCAATAATACAAATTAGAGTTCTAATACATTAGTTCTTATGTACTTAGAACCTAACACCTCCAATGGAGGCTTTTTCACAAACCCACTTAATGATTCTATACTATTTTTCATAAACCCCATTTAATGATTTCATATATTATATTGTTTCAATGTACAATAATAAAATTGTTAAAGGTTTTATTTGCAATTTTCTTCTAACAAATGAGGGAGAGTTTCAATTTAAGTTTTTTAGGGGAAAAAAATTTATGGTTGGATGGTCACGGTTCTTAGAGTATCAAATTGAGGTGTCAATGATTTCCATATGTATTTAATTAATTACAGGGCAATATAATATAAAAAATTCTAAACATATTCTAACAACAATAAAATAAAATGTTGGCTATCAATAGTTTTAATTTTTGTGAGTTTGAATTCTCAATCATCTGTAATTTTTAAAATTAAAAATTTGTTACAACTGAATTATTTGCCAATTATGAAACTTATTGTTATTTCTAAATGCAATAAGAGATGATTGGGAGGTGGGAATTTGAAGCACTTGAAAATAGGTTAGAATATAAAAGGATAGGAAGGGGTTATGACTTTGAAGCACTTGAAAATAGGTTTACAATTCACAAACGTGGAACCTTACAAGATGTTGTAGTAAAAACAAATGTCAACTATTTAAGTATTGGTGATCTACCCCATCCACGGGTTTGGGCTAAAGCCGCAATCGTGTTTTGAATGATCAAAACCAAAGCTGTTTCTAGATTCGAATGCCAGTCAAAAAGAGTTACTAGCAATGAATGATATTCATAATGATACAAATAAGCAAGTCTTATCCTTCTCTCTCGCTTTTAATGATAGTGTCTCATTTCTTCACGTCAAGGATCCATCTCGCTTTTAATGATAGTGTCTCTTTTCTTCACGTCAAGGATCCATCTTTGGGTCAAAGGTAATGTTAGCGATTTGTTGCTTTATTGTTGTATTAGTACTTTCTTGGATTTGAAAGGGACTGAAGAATTATGTTTGTATTTATTGGTATAAAAATAGGCAATGAATGTTTTGCAACTTTTTCTTAAGGCGTATTTGACAACATAGCTGAGCTTAAGAGATCAAACAAAAGAAGCAATGAATGCACAAAAACCACACAGAATGACCAAATATTAACATCGAACAGTTAGTTGGAGTGACTAACAAGCATATATAGACTTAATGACTTAATTAATATATTTTGATTTTGTGTTTAGTAAATCTTGATTGAAAACTACTTCCCCAGCCCAATTTAAAATACTTCTAACTTGCTTAACAGACTAATTCAACTTATAATTCCAAACTTCAATAAAAAAAATTATTAAGTACATTATCATGTTCCAAAAAACTAAACTGTGCTTTTGCCACATATTTTATATTGACTAAATTTTAATGACTTCTTTTTTAAAATAAATACTAACAAGTTATTGTATCCATAAAACAAAAGTAACTTTAAGAAATAAAAACGAAGTTTATATAATTAGATCAATGAACTAGCTACCTCTTTGACTAAAATGGAGCAATTTACTATGGACGGCTTTGCAAATTTTTTCAAAGAAATACAATGAATCAATGATTTCAAAATTTCAACCATACAAATTTCTTATTTTCTTTAGACACAACTTGAAACTACTCTTTCAAATTGACAACAGTGATTTAGTATAATATTTATAAGCCTTTTGTGTAATCTTTTAATACATTCATGTATATATGCATGAATTACCAGCTAATTTATTATAAGTCAAAATTGTTTAAAAGACAACCCCATCACTAGGATTACCTATATGAGCATTGTTATTATGATTATCATCATCATCAAAGCGTGATCAATTAATCGTAATAGGGTTAATGTTTTGTGCAAGGGCTCAGTAGCTATAATGATCATCTAAATTTCACAACATACTAGAAAATGCTTTTGCCTTTTTAATTCTTATTTTTCATGTTACTTGCGTACACAAATTGTACCATTAGATTGTGACAATCAGTCTTTTTTTAGCATGACATCATTAGATAGTGACGATCAGCCATGTTCTTTGACTAAAGCTTATTTTTGGTATAAAATTTAAAAAGGGATTAAAAGGACGTACTTGTGGCCATTAAAGTCCAGACCAGACATATAATCAGATAGACACGAATAATTGCTGGCTTCTAGTGTTTTTAATTTAATCGTGCCGTGTAATGTCTGATTTGTCAATTAAATTAGCTATTATAACACAATATATACAATATATATATATATATATATATACACACACACTCAAAGAGTTCGTTAAGTTCAACCAAGCCGATTCCCCACTAGCAATATTAATGTTCAAGTAGACAAATAATAATTCTATCAACAACAAAAAATAGACAAATAATTTTGTCCATCTCCCATAAAACTAAAAATAAATTGTTTGTCATTTACATAACTCGCTAGCCCTACCAGTTAGTGCTTGATCTCCAAATTCTATTTCAAAAAAAGTATTTAGTATCAATTGGTTCTTATATTTTGCTAAGTTGGTTCTTATATTTAAGGGTATATTAATTGTTTGACATTTTCATTTCGGCTTCTACTATTTGTCAGATAGATTAGGCATGGAATTCGGTTTTCTCTGAAAAGTCCCAGAACAGAAATGTTGACCAGAAACTAGTTTGTTCTTAGAAAAATATGAATCTTTTCTTGGACATGGAACCAAAAATATATAGGGGCTGGCTCTATCTTTTGACACAGCACAAGTTGAATCCGCCATGTCTGATTTCAATCTTGGACCAAAGTTTATCGCACAGATTGCTTGACTACTACCAGTAGTGCTACTATGGAATTTGGTATTGGTTGGTATAGTGAATCAATCTAATTTATCTTGACAATTCACAAGGGAAATTTATATAATTCATAATGATTTTTGGTTACAAATGAATTTCAACCAAAAAATTTCGATGTATGAGAAAGGAAACACCGAACGTTAATCAAAAGTACACCAAATAAGTACTATACAATCATATCAGCTTCACAATGAAATTTACCATTCTAAAACTGACAATTATCAAAAGTACCTACACAAGTTATAGGACCAATTACTTATATACATATATATATATATATATATATATTTTTGAGATGATTAGAAATACTAATTAGCTCGAACCCACACAACTTGCCCACATGAGTTGCGTGGGTTGGAGCTTAGTATTTCTATTCAATAGCTTCTAAAATACATAATTAACTTTAACGTTGTCGAGTTGTCCCACATCAGTAAAGTGTGATATTGAGAAGGAGTTTATCACTTGCTCCGCGACACTAATTATCGCATGCAGTTTTGGTGTTGGTGTGTGAATGTATTCCCTTATCTCATTCTCCTTCTCCTATATATGTGTGTGTGTTTCTCAAATAAAAAAAAACTTTAACTGCATAATATTTGGCAACACATTTTGGACCAGCATTTCAATTCTTCAAGGTAAACTAAATACCTGGAATTAATGTTGAGAAACTAAAGAACTCATCTCCATTTTTGCTTTGTTTTGTTAATTTGTTGGACTGACCATATAGAATTGAATTACTGCAACCATACCAAAGACTAGTTTGCTCACCAGTCACCAAGGCATGCCCTAAAAGTTAGCCACCTGATTATCAAAATAATGACGTAACTTACATTACGTATCAAGCATGTAAGTTTAAATATATCCAAGCTAATTGAATATATGAACAGATATTTTTATTTAATGTATCTCTAAGAAATTAATATTATTAGGTCCCTTCACATCTAAGATATCTGAGATTAATATTAAATTAACCCTTTATCATTGGATAGGAATGTCGATCATGTAGAGAACTACATTCTTGCCACTATTATTGGCCCTTAAATTATGTTTATTAATAAATATTTTGTACTTCTAAACTTGATACTCTGCTATATATATATATATATATATTTATTTTTTTGGGGACAATGGTACCTTCACTAGATTTGATGATCAATTACCATTTTTAAAATTGTTTACAGATAGTAGCTTGGAAGGATATTGAAAAAATTAAACAGAATTAATTGGTGTCTCCACTCTTCATGAGCCTTAATCCAAATGGAATGCGTTATTGTGAACTTTTTATTTTTAGAAGATTTTCTCAGAAAATTAGTAAATGCAAGAAAATTGGGAGCTGGACAGGATTTATTGGCTGTTAAGCAAAATTATTCAATTTTTTTTTTTTTGAATTAGTAGGAGTCGACCAATATTGTTGCCTACTATTCGGTGACCACAACATGGTGAATTAAGGTCTGTCTAATCTCACCTAAATTTGTGTGAATTAATGACCACTAATTGACTGACTTTTCTATCTCATTCAATATGAAAAAAAAAAAAAAAAAAAAAAAAAGAAAAAAAAAAAAAAAGAAAAAGAAAAGAAAAGAAAATTCCTACTTGCTTTTTTCAATAGTAAGTGTTTACTTTGGCCCTTTTGGACTATGAAAGCTTGCTTGCATTTAGAAGTTAATCAAACAAGTGGTATATATAGTATATATACTATATGACTTTTAATTTATGTGTGAAAAATATTAATTGTAGAACGCAAATATACTTTGCTTGGACAATATTAAGAATGTGGGGAGTTTTGTACGTACATGACTGATTTATTTGGAAGGATCTGGGGAAGAATCATCTAATTATTGTTTATATATTCTCAAATTCGTAATCAAATTCTTGGAGGTTGTCAGACACCCAGTAATCAAATTCTTTAAGACTTATAAGTCTTAATCTCTGTGCTAGGCACTTTACCTAATTATTATCATTTGTAACTATTTTAAATATGAAGGAATATAAATTGTGATTTTGAAATCTAATCATTTCTGGAAATAATAAAAAAGAAAAAGAAGAACACTTAACGATTACAACTTATAAATAAGAACTCCCGTTTCCATAAAAAAATATATATATATATATATATATGTTCACATTTATGCGTGCATGTGAACAAGTTATTGGAAGAAGAAAAAAAGAAAAGAAAAAAGGCAGGCATAGAGAGTGATGGTATGTGGGTCTTATCCTCCATAAAGTTATAGGTGATTAATAATTCATGCACCGACCCACGTCCAATTGCTTGGTCGCGACCAGTTCATCGTAATAATTCCTAATCATATTCGTTAAAAGAAAAAGAAAAAAGAAAAAAAATGATTCTATCATATTGTAACTTATTTCACATCTGTACACATTTACCTTTCTCAATTTAAATATTGATATTATAATATTTAATGTTAAAAATGTGTCAACGTATGCAATTATTAATTTTATGTGTATTAATGTGTGGGAAAGGAATACTGTGAGAATACTTACCATTAAGATAAAAATAATAAATAAAAAACTTTTTTTTTTTGGACCCAAAACCTTATTATATTGCTCATACACAATTTCAGTAAAAATGAAAATAGTCAGAAAATTTCAAAAAATTTTTTTTTTTGAAACTTGAAAATTTCAATTTTAAACCTACGTTTCTTTCACTATCCATGCATGCTGGTTGGCAACAAACACTCTTTTCCAATAGTAGATTCACACATTGGAAAATGTTATGGATGATTTTATCATTTCATCAATAATTTAAACATATAACAAAAAGGTATTAGTCAATATTTGTTTAAACATTATTAACTTAACAAAATTCAGTCCACTTAGTTCATAATAGGTTGATAGGATTTTAAAATTTTTAGTGTGAACTTATCTTAAGAACTCTCAAAAATCTTTTAATTTTTCATTTTCATGAGTCTAGCTTTCATCATATGTTAGTAATTTTATAATTGTTGGGTTATAGATTGACTCCAGTTAATTAATTAAATTACTCAAGTTGAGTAATTAGGTTAAATTACATGAAAATCGTAGAGGCACGAATAAATTACCAAATAATCTAGAGTGCAACGGAAAATAAATTGACATGGTATTTTGTTGACTAATGGAAAAAACCTCTCACAAGGTAAAAATCCTACTAGATGATTTTTAGGTCACCACTCCCAAGAATCACTAATCAAAATCAAGAGATTACAAGTACAAAGAATCTTACTCCAAACCTAGTGTATCTCAGAATAGTAACTGACAGTTGAATCCTTACTTCAATTCTCAATTGGTCTCAATTTTGTAGAGACTTCTTCCCTTTGAACAGATCTTAGTACATGACTAATTCTCAGCAACTTGAAGCTTGTTGTTGGATGCAAAGTTCTTCAATACATTTGTAAAGAAGGAAGCACGTGGTCGCAAAATCCTAAGGCGCATAAGAATGCAATAGCTTCACAATAAGTGTATAGGTTCTCTAATTGAGTCTCTATATCTTGTGATGACTTTAAAATAAAGTTTTTATATCCCATAAAAGTTTAGTGAATGAAACCCTATAAGTCCAAGTTATCATGAGCTGAAAAATAGATTAGAGAAATCTAAATTTGCAAAACTCGATAGATCGAGAGGTATCAATATTCTTCATTTATTCTTGATAGAAGCTAGTATCAAGCTATTGTTGAGACTAGTGTCGAGGTTTACTTGTTTAGCTATTCTTCGTTTTTTTTTTTTTTTGGTGTAGTCTTCATGTTTTTAAAATGACACTTGTCTAATTTGTAAAACATACTTTATGATATTCTAGAAACTACTTAGAACTACTCAAACACAAGTAAAATAAGTTTTGTTAAAAGATATACCAATATATGAAAAATATGACCGTAACATTAATGTACCTTGGTACTACGAGTGTTTTATTGATTGAAATAATACACAATAATGAGTAGCTCTACCTTTTTGGATTCATCATTAGACCATGTGGTTTATATTATTTATAAATAAAACTCTTTCCGGTTTGACAAAAAAATTTGTTATGAAAGTACTGTTAATCTTCTATTTAAAAAATTTCCTACCGAAGTGAAAGTTATCACAGGTATAACATAGATACAAATTATTATACAACAATGAGGCAAAAATATAAATTACACCAATAAAATTTAGTCAATTAAACCCATTAAATTTAGGCAAAAATATTAATAGTCTTTTTGATTCGGTAAGTTCGCATTTTTTGTTACTATTAGTTCTTTTGTCCACAACTCCAGTTTACCATTAAAAAATAAAATTTTAATATTAAAAACATATTAATTTTTTTAAACACCAAAATATAAATTACACCCTTAAGTTCAAACTTAAGTTTGAATTTATGCTACTGTTAATTGTGATTTTGGTCTTATAAGTTCAAATTTATGCCATTGTTAATCCTATTTAACAAATTTTTTTATGGTGACAATAAATGTGAACTTATAGGACCAAAATGGCAAAAGTAAAACTTATATACAGGATTAAAATGACAATTGATCAAATTTGAAGAATCTAATTTGTATTTTTTCCATTTAGCAACAATTTTTTTTTTTTTTTTTGCCTAAAAATTATCTTTGAAAACAAAAGGACAATATTTTCTATATCAAATGTTAGAAAAGGGGATTGTAAGTGTTTCTTTTTTTTTTTTTTTTTTTTGATGAACGATTGTAAATGTTTCATGCGTATAAGTCATAGAATATTTATATCATTTGATATAAAAGTTTGGTTTTATATATGTTAGAGAATATGAGAAATCCTACTACAAATAACAACATATATAAAATAAATTATAACGAGGTAAGTGATAGAGATTGAGATAAAGACTAAGTTTTTCTTTTGAGATGATTCGCGCCATCTTGGTACTATTATCAGTGCAAAGGGGTCATTAGCATGCCATTCTTAGGATATAACAAAGCCAACGGAAGTTGACACCTTACAAATCTACATAAATTTATAAGGTAGAAACTCCACAAAATTATATATAATACCTTTTATACCAAGAAATAGGAAGAATTTTTATATATTATTTGTTTAATGAGTGGAAGGATGAAGGAGAGCAGGTGACTACAAAAATGGTTTAAGAAAAATCATGCTTTTTGAGTGATGAGAAAAGATCACGCGGTGTGCTATTTTATTAGTTTAGAAAACAAAGAAAGCAAAGCTATACATATATAAATGTGCCACAAGTTTAACTCACACACATTAATAACATAATAAAAGAAAATCAACACTTTGTTAAAATAAAACTAGTGAATCACCACTCTTGTAGGTGTTTTATATCATGAGATACAAAACAATATTTAATTTTTATTAGAAGACTACAATTAATCATTTGTAGGAAAAATATTCTGCTTTAAAAGAGTTTTACTATTAAGTTTGTTGGAGTGAGAAAGAGAGAGAGAACTTAATTAAGATTGGGGCAAGTTAGGGGTGAAAGAACTTAGTTTGAAAAGTTTATGACTTAAGTTTTTATTAGTTCAATTAGTAAAGTCTTTTATATTGTCAATAAAAGACTTAAAATCAAACATGGTGTACACCAAAATGGAACCATCCCAAAAAGCCATTGATTAGTCTATTCAATCAAAAAGATAATCGCATCAGATAGTACTTATCAAGAAAATAAAGAATAATCGAATCCGATAATCTTTTTAATTTTGATCATTCATATCATCCTGTGGTCCAGCCATAGAAGCAAGTTGACCATAAACCGAGCATGACATTCCTAATCAAAAAATGTCCAAAGCTGCTTCAATATAGATAGGCGCTGTCCCAATTACCTATGTGATTAGAACTCCACACATTAAGATTCCGACGCTAAATTTTCATTCATACAATATTTATTGCATGCATACGCGTTTCTAGCCTCCAAGCATGTCCTTCATCATCTAAGGTCAACATACAATTAAATATAGTCAATACTCCATTAGTTAGTTTTTCAAAAACTATTCCAAACCAAAGTACAAACTATTGCAATACTAACAGTATTATAAGTAATATTTTATAAAAATATTGTTAGCCGCGGCTCTAATATGTTATCTATTTTATAATATCATTCATTCTAATTTTGAAAAAAAAGAAAAAAAAGTCATTAATTATTATAAAAACTAGAAGAAAAAAAAATGTTGAGCTAGCCACATTGTTACGACTCTTATCGTTTTCTTCTTCTATATAAGTATCAGTTTCGAGGCATGAAGTCCCATACAAATCCCAAACACCCAATCATTCACATCTAATATTGTCCCTTGTCTGTACAACATTTCTTATAGCCCATCGAAAAGGCCAAAACATGGCACTTCGAGCATTGGTTGCACTTCGAGCATTGGTTACACTTCTATTTGTGCCTCTTTTTCTGTCTCCAACCATTCTTGGTTACTCTCAAGCAGATATTAAAAAATGGTGCAGCCAAACCCCAAACCCTGAGCCATGTGAGTATTTTTTAAGCCATAACCCTAATTACCACAACCCCATCAAGCAGAAGTCCGATTTTTTTACAATTTCAAAGCAACTTGCACTAGAACGTGCCCTAAAAGCTCAAAGTAACATATTTTCACTAGGGCCCAAGTGCAGAAATGCTCGTGAAAAGGCTGCATGGGCTGATTGCCTTGAGCTTTATGAGTACACCCACCTTAGGCTTAACAAAACCATCGACCCTAATGTCAAGTGCAGCCAAACCGATGCTCAGACATGGCTCAGCACGGCTCTAACCAACCTTGAGACGTGTCGGGCCGGGTTTATTGAACTAGGGGTCCCGGACAATCTCTTGCCCTTGATGTCAAACAATGTTTCTAAGCTAATTAGCAACACTTTGGCTCTTAACAAAGTTCCATACACTGTACCGAGTTATAAACATGGTTTCCCAACATGGGTTGGGCCCGGCGACCGGAAACTCTTGCAGTCTTCTTCAACTCCTAAGGCTAATATTGTGGTGGCACAAGATGGTTCAGGGAATTATAAGACGATAAAGGAGGCGATAAGTGCAGCGTCGTCACAGTCAGGAAGTGGAAGGTTTGTGATATATGTAAAGGCTGGGACATACAAAGAAAACGTTGAGATAAAGTTGAAGAATATTATGTTGGTGGGAGATGGTATAGGAAAAACCATAGTCACTGGGAGCAAAAGTGTTGGTGGAGGTTCTACAACCTTCAATTCAGCCACTATTGGTAAGTAAATTCAATTGACATCTAATAATATATGCTAAATTTTTGTGCTAAGAAATTGCTATTAATTGGTTCCCTATAAAATATAAAATATATATTTATATGTCTAGTGGATAAAATCATGGCTTGGACTAAGAAAAGTTAGGTTTAGATATGAGATAAAAGAGATTAATAAGAAGTGGAAGTTTAGAGGTTTGAAAGGTTTGGACCAAGTAAGGCAAGAATACCAAGAAACTTCTAACCTTTTCGGAAAAAAAGAAAAAAAAAAGAAAAAAGAAAAAAGAAAAAAGAAAAAGAAAAAAAGAGGCATTTTCCTACGTAAATTGACCTCAATTGAATTTTTAGATATGTAAGTCAGCTGAGTTATTGAGTGTATAATTTAAAAATTTTAATGAGATTACTCATCAAACTCTGAATTTAAAAGGAGTCATATTTCATAATGCATGCCATTCACCAAACCAAGGCTTGGTTTTGGTTTTGTTTTTTCATTTATTTTTTAATTTCTCCAGGGTTACACATGTAGGTTTAGATTCAAAGAAAAGAAAAATTATCTCTTGCATCTAATATATGTATTGGATATCCTACAACATGAGGTTCTCATGAGTGTGTAAGACTCACATCCAATACATGTGTCAGATAGATACTTTCTTAATTTTCAAGAGACTTTGGTTATCAATGACATGTTTTGGCTTTTGTTTCGAAATTAAGTAGGATTACTAAGTCATCAAATTTGACAAAATTTTGTGGAAGAAGGTTTTTTTTTGTCATCAAATTGGAGTTCATATGTTCAATATATATTGGATACATGAGATACTTTCTTTCCAAAGTACTTTGATTATCAATTATGTTTTGGCTTTCTTTATCAAATTTAATTAAGTACGATGACTATAGCATTAAATTTGACAAAAATTTGTGGAAAATTTCTTTTTTGTCAAATTGGGTTCTCTTTTTCAATGGATGTTTTTGCAAGGAATAGGCCGAAAAGGACAATGGTCCAGAATTTCTAGATTAATACTATAATATTCTCTCTCTTAATTAAGTTACCATAAACAAGAGATTCATCGATTTACAAAATTATTCTAATACTGCGTGATTTTACGCAACTCCACCTACCCTTTTTGATCAAGAACGGAATCCCCCTGCCCTTCATGCGCACGAATAACTTTGATTTAATAATACCATGAAACTGAAATTTGACATTATATATAAGACTTAAGGCGTAATCATTGACATCACCGCGTACTCTTAGTGTGGTGGTTACTCTACAAATATAAATGCTTGTGGGGCGTGAGGGGTAAGAGCTGAGATTTAAGTTTCCAATAGTGAACTTTATATACGTATATACTTAGATTATGTTAGAGTAAAAATTCTATTTTGTATTAAAAAAAAAAACGCTTAATCAGTGACATGGTTAAGTAGTTAAGTATTATTATAAACATTTACAAGAACATTAATAGATGAATATTCTATAGGGTTTAAAAGTTGTTGAGTAACAGTGTATTGACTTTTAACTGGTTTAACAAATATTTGAAGATGTATCTATCTTTGCATGTCAAGTAGAAAATGACAAGATTAAATTACCTAGCTTGAGCCTGTCTGTACGCTATGGTACCAACTAGCTACCAAACCCTTCGCATCTATAAAAAATGTGGACAAGATTACAAGAACCCATTAAAATTCGTACAAGTCGTAGGGCATGGCCCACTAGGAGAAAAATTCACGATCTGATTTGTTCATAACTTTAATGTTTTTATTTTATTTTTGGATAGGTTTTGTTTGCTTAATTAAGTTTCAATCATAGGTGGCCAACAAGGAATTGCTTGTGTAAATATAATAAGAGTAATGCTATTAATTATGCTAATAATTACTGTCGTATTTAATTACTTGTGTTCCTAACTTGCTAATACTTAAGTACCTCAAAATACTATGTCTTACACCTTAAACAGTCATAATTTTACTAAAATAATGAATGTTACTCTAGAATTTGAGTAAAATATTTTTGACATGAAAATTAAGCTTTTGTTATTTTGAATTTTCAGCTGTTGTGGGAGATGGATTCATTGCTCGCGACATCACTATAAGGAACACTGCCGGAGCAGTAAATCAACAAGCCGTGGCCCTTCGTTCAGGGTCTGATCTATCGGTATTTTATAGGTGTAGCTTCGAAGGGTACCAAGACACCCTTTATGTCCACTCCCAAAGGCAATTCTACAGGGAATGTGACATATATGGTACAGTTGATTTCATATTTGGAAATGCCGCAGTTGTGTTGCAAAATTGTAACATTTATGCACGTTACCCTCCTAACAAGACCAACACTCTCACTGCCCAAGGTAGGACTGACCCTAATCAAAACACTGGAATTTCCATTCATGATTGTACAGTTAAGGCTGCTTCAGATTTAAAGGCGTCCCAGAGCTCAATTACAACATACTTAGGGAGGCCATGGAAGGAGTACTCACGCACGGTTTTCATGAAAACATACTTAGATAGCTTGATTGCTCCAGCTGGATGGATGGAATGGAGTGGAAATTTTGCCCTTAAGACCTTGTATTATGCAGAGTACGCTAACACGGGGCCGGGCTCATCGACTGCTAAGAGGGTCAATTGGCCTGGCTACCATGTCATTACTAGTGCATCCGTGGCTTCACAATACACCGTCGCAAACTTCATCTCCGGCGGTTCATGGTTGCCGGCTACCAACGTACCTTACACAACTGGCCTTTAATTTTTTCAAGGAAATTGTTACATATATGTCTTCAATTTGTTCAATTGTTTTCAATTATACATTTGTATTTGAGTTCCTCGTGGTAAAAAAATAAGTTGATTGTTGCCAACAAAAAAGAGAGAGAAAGGATTAATATTGTGTAAAAGTTGTCATTCTTTGATAAGTTGTAATCAAGGATTCAAAATAAATAAAATCAATTATATTTAATATTCTGCACAGAACTTTTGGCTAAGGTTGCTTTGGTATGTAAAATGAGGTTTCTACATTCTATTCATTTGCATAGATGCATAAACATTTTGAGATACAAATTTCTCAACAAGTCATATATATAATCAGAGTGCTTGTTGAAAAACATGTATGTTATGGATTTACACATAAGTCAATGATGTGTTCAGAAAAAAAATAATATTATAACAACAGCAAAGTATTACCGGATTGAATTGTAATTTGATGGTGGCCCTAATTACTTCAATTTACCCAAATCTAGTGGCCAGGGGATTTTGCCCATAGTGAGACAATTGACATCATTGACCAACTGAAAAAAGTATGCTTTGTTTCTCAAAAAAGAAAAAGAAAAAGTATGCTTTCACTTTTTAAGATTCAAATCTTTGAAAACAAAGTGGTAGGTAATTATCTAGAAGGGATAACATTCAAACCTTGCTGAAAACTACTTGTCAACTTTCTAGAGATAGCTACAAATGTTGGTTAACGTCGTAGGAACTAGTTCATATTCCTCAGAATATTATACGAAGAACAGTGCTAATACCTTCTCAAAAAAAAAAAAAAAAAAAAAAAAAAAAAACAGTGCTAATACTTTGTTTATGTATAATCTACGGCCAAATAAAACGATTTGGAGATCCTTTTTTTTTATGAGACGACGATCCTCTTCATTGGTTTCTAATTATATGAGACACAGAAAATCTGTAAGATTGTAATATGTGTATATTAAATTTGATTAAATGGTCCAGATCACACAAATTTAATCACACGTGTGAAAAACTTACGTTCATTTGCAAAACCCATTCCCTTATGATACGAAAAAACTATTAAAGTTCTTGTATGAGCCCTATTAAAGTCTGGGCTTGTATTGTAACAAGCCCATTATGTAAATTTATTCACTAAACTTTGAGTATATGAGAAAACTTGTATCTTATAATGAATCAGTTCAAGGGGAGGAAATTTTGTTGAAATATACTTAAGAAAATAATGGAGTTTCTTGACCAATTTTACTATCTCCATTTATGTTGTAGAAAAAGCCTCTACAAAAGGATAAAGGGTAACGTATAAGAGTCCTACAACTAATATAGTATAACACTGCAAATGGGAGTATCCTTTACACCCATAAGAGTGAAACAATTTGAGATTCAGAATCACAATACAAGTTCAATTCATTAATAAATTCATTTCCTAAAACCCAATCAATAGAAACCGGTAAGAGAGGGTGAGATCAAAGAACAGATACTTTTATTGTATAAAATATAAGTAAAGCATCTTATTATGGATATGGAACCCAAAACTCAAGTAAAGTTTTTTATTATGAATATGGAACCCAAAACTCCATGATACACCACGAACAACCTCCTATTTTCAGCATTTGATACAAAACTCTTTGTAAAAGTACACCTTCCAGATAAACGGACCACCAATCGTCGCAATCACAAATTCTAAAAAAGTTTTGTTGTACAGCATACTATCATCCTTCAATTTTCAGAGTGTAACTTTTAATATTTTGTTTTTGATAGAACAGGATGTAAGAATTGATTTACAATGGTTGAGTTTATATACGGTTTAAGAATTGTGAGAAAATCTAGGTTACATTAATTTTATGATGCTACATAAGGAAAATACAACAATTCCGTCCGTATTCTTTTTCCTAAAAAAAAAAAAAAAAAAAAAAAAAAGACTTCTTCCATTGAAGGTAAGTTCCACAAACAACAAATCTAACACCTCAATTGGATTTCCAATTTAGAAAATATGGCACCAAAGATGCTTATAAGTTTTCATTGTATACTCATTAATGTCATTTAATTTTCAAGTAAAAGAGATTGCCAAGCATAAGTCTTAGTGAGTGTTTGGATAACATTTTGCGTCCACGTTTTGCGTGTTTGGCTAAAAATTACTTGGGTCCCATGTTATTATTCACGAACCCCACAAAAAGATGAAAAACGCAGATGAATTATTTTGTACTATTAATGTTACTACTCAACTGAAGTTACAATATTTTTAGCCCAAAAAATCAGTTAGCTTATAAATTATTTTACTACAGGATTTTTAGTAATAAGTTTTTAGGTTTTAGCAAAATAAGCGGTATGTAGTCGTTCGGATGTACTCGTGGGCCCTGTAGCATTCTTAATTTTTATCACAAAAGTTCTTATTGTACATATTTATAAATTATGCAATAAAGAGAATGAGTTATATACTACAAAGTATGAACAATCTTGATTGTTAAAATTCTCGGCTACCGCTGTGGGTTGTCACTTGGTAGCTTGTTTAACACGCAAGAACAATGCATGCATCTAGTGATTAAAAGCATGAGGTACAAAGGGTTCCAAAAAATGGTGTATAATAAATATAGTATAAACTATAAAGTGATAAACTATCAAGGTATTTATCTGTCGAGAATTAGTGCTCTACAGATTCTCAACAGATCCTTGTCCATCGAGATGCGTTTTCTTTAAATAGTTTCAGCGCGATTTCAGATTTCATTTTTTCTCTATCTCTCTCGACAAAAACTTGTCTCTTTAGCTCCCAAACACTCCCTACTTTCTCTAAACCTCAAACCCACTTGGATTTCGGCCTAGTGTGATCATTTCTTCTTTGGTATGATCTTTCTTTCCTTCATTCTTCATGCATTTCATGCATTTAGACCTAGGTTTTGGGTTTTTGTAAAATTTTTGGAGTTTTTGAAAATCTTTGAGTATTTTATGAAATTTTTGGGTTGGGTTTTGCTTATAGGTTGTTATATGCTCATGCATTGCATTACATTTGCATTTTCACAATGTTTCATGCATTTAGATGTGTGTTTTTATGTTGAAATCTTGTGTGTTGGTAGGATTAGATTGGGCTGAGCCTACGATGAATTTTTCTTTGCACGTCACATGCTTATGTATTGTTCATGCATACATAACTTTTCTTTCTCATATTTTGTACTCTCTGTTGATGGTGTTTTTCTATTTGTCTCTCTCTCTCCCTCTCTCTCTCTCAGATAGTCTGCGCATGGCACCCAAGCATAAAACTATTACGTCTTGGAACCCTCTTCGTTCTAGGGCATTATCTTCTAATCCTACTCCTCTTTTTGTTAGATTCCGTGATGAGAAGGCCCGTCAGGACTTCTCGAAGAACTTCTCCAAACATGGCATTCATTCAAAACGCCACGTGATTCTATCGGACTTTTCCGATACTGCTTTACCCACTGTCATTCACAGTCGAGGTTGGGAATCTCTATGTATGATACCCGTGAGTTATCCCTCCGTGATCATACAGGAGTTTTATTCCAATATGCACAGTTTTGATTCTTTTGTGCCTCGGTTTATTACTTCTATTAGTAGTCACTCCAGAGCTTATCTTCGATGTGCTATATATTCTGAGGGTATTGCATCTTGATTACCCCAAATGTCCATGTCTAAGGACTGTGTCCAAAGACGATCTTCTGTCTCACTTTTATGAGACACCTTTTTCATTGGGTGATCGTGAAAACACCTCATGCTCAAGCTTTGCAAAAGGTCTGAGGTTCCTGAATACAGTGATGACATTTTTTCTCCACCCCTTGTCTCACTATAATTCTATTACCCAGCCTCGTGTTCGCTTTTTTCTTTCCCTCATTGAGAACCTTACTATAGACTTTCGCTCTCACTTCATTCTCTCTCTCATGGATGTCTATAAAGATATGGTGACTCGTGATGAGCTTATCTTTCCTTTTGCTATCAAGAGGATCATTCGCCATTCTTTTGCCTCCTATCCTGAGTCTACTCATTTCACCATCATGGGTGCCATTAGTGCGGCATTTGTTCGACGGAGTTAGGCCCAGCTTCAACCAAATTGGCCATGGACTGAGACGGCGACTCCTCTAGCCCATTCCACTCCATCCATCTCCGCTCTTTCCTCTTCTTCAAGTTATGGTGTGACTCTTGAGTCAATTATGGCACAGCTTCAACGCATGGATGCTTGCCTTTACACTCTTACTGATGAGATGAGTTAGGCGACCACCAGTATGAGTCGTATTGCATGACGTTAGGCTCACCTTGGTGGCTTTGTTGCTTCTCCCTCTCCATCTTTAGAAGATGAGAACGATGATGGTGGCTTCGGTGATGATGATAATGATGAGGATGAGGATGCTAGTTCTTCCGGTGATGAGGAGATGACTGCTTCTTAGTGACTTGTCATTTGTCATTCGTGACAAAAAAGGGGAGTAGTTTTGGATATGAGAGTAGTCATGTACTTAAGGGGAGACTTAGCATAGGACTTTTTGATAGAGGGAGTATTTTATTTTTTATGAGGGATGTAGTGAGGATTTATATATCTTTTCTTTTCTTTCTTTTCAGATAGATTATCTTTTTGTATACTGGTTTTGTGACCATTTAGTGATAACAAACATTGTACTTATATCTCTTTTAAATATATAATGATGTTATTATCATTTTCACCTATCTTTCCATGTGTTGTTTCCTTTTTTTCTTTATACACATATTTCTTATTATGTATACAATCTTTTATTTCTGTTTCACATTAATATGCTTTGATAAGTTTTGATTAAAGTGTTTTAGAAAGACAGGTTGTCCAAATCAATCATGCTATGAACTCTCTTCTTGCAAAGTTTTCAAGAGTTTGTATTAGGATTAGATTTTATTGTATTCAACAAGTGATTATGAGTTAAGTGATTTATGACTTCTCTCATACTTCATTTGTTTGTTGTGGTTTTGTCATAAATTGCCAAATGGGGAGATTGTTAAGATATATGTAGAACTTGTTAGAATATATGTCATATAGAATTGGTTAATCTTTTGACAAAACGTACTTGTAATTGGGTAGATCTATGATGTATTTAATACTTCAAGGAACAAGAGTTCAAGTCCAAGTATTGAAGCCATACAAATCTGTTCAAGAATTAAGTGAAGAAGTGTTGTTTATTAAAACTCAACAGATAGCTTGACAGATGTATCTATCAAGATTTAATATGTGATTCTCAACAGCTCTCGACAGAAGCTGTATCTATTGAGAATTACGAAATTCAGATTTTCAGATATGTTTTTCACGCATATCCAAGCTATTTGTGTAGGGTTTCTTTTCTCACAACCCTAGACATATATAATGATTATTTTAAGAGCCGTCGAAGGTGATACAACTTGATGCAAAGTGATTATTCACTTAAATTGTGACCAGAGACAATTTGCCCTAGTTCATCTTTCTCTTGAAGAAGTTGCTACGTTTATGCACCGAGGGTTTTGTAACTAAGGAGCTTCTTGATCTTCATCATATGGATGAATTAAAAAACTTTGCAGCCAACATCCTTCTCAAGTTGGTGTGTTAGTCACATACTGAAATTCATGCATCGATTGGTTAGTCACGTACTGGGAGCCGTGCATTGAAATGAGAGATTGTCACTACATTACAAGTCCTATTGTGTATTGGGGTAAGGGTTCAACTGTAGGTTGGTATAAGATACTGGAATTCCTTTATTTGTAACCGCTTGTCTTGATAATAGTGGATTCTCAAGAGTGGTGACTTTAAATTCATCTGGTGGGGTTTTGCCTTAGTGGTTTTTCCCCATTCATAAACAAATCACCCATGTCAAATTTATTTTCCGCTGCATTTAACTTAGTTGATGATTTGTTTGTGCTGCCACGTTTATTGCATGTAATTGAATCTAATTAATTAACTTAGCTAATTAATTGATTAATTTACCAAATGGGTCAATATATTCTTGGCCTATCACTTTACTAATCTAATTTACTCTTAAAAATATTTTTGCACACCTTGTTTTAAATCTTCCACACCCTGGTCACATATTAGCTTATCCCACAATAATCAAACAACAATTTAGTGTATTATTTGTGTATGAATGAGTGTGGTTGTGTGGGTTAATAATTATACAGTGCAAGTGGGGTTCAGTTTTGTCATTTAGTTTAAACTAGTTTTTATAAAAACAATGACAAATATAGAACCACAATTGCATAAAAACAAAAATATTATACAAACTTAACAAAATAAAATGGTCATACTTACATTGACAATAAATAATGATAACTAATAATAAACTATCATGTGAAGATTTCAAAATATAAAAACTCGTAGAAAGAAATTGTAAAACTTTAAGTATTTGTGTGTGTGTGTGTGTGTTTTTTTTTTTCGATAACTTAATATATTCAAGTTCTTTTTTATATTAAATTTTGTTTAATTTAAGTTTCTTAATGACCCCCTAAAAAAAATTCCTACAGCCGCCACTAACAAAGACCATGAAGAACTCATAACTCTCTAACTCAAATCTCTCAGCTCAGACTGAACCCAAATAAACCATCGGCTCGCCTCATGAACCCAAGCGGTGGCAATGGCCACACCGACAAGGGCAAAGCCAAGGGGGGGACCTAAAAATCCATTTATATATACTTCTACTTATTAGTGTAGTTTTTTTGCCCCTCCTGACATTAGAATAGTAAAACAAAAACACACACACACACACACACACACACATCTCCCACTTAAGTAAGTCTAGAAACACAACAAAATTTCATAATATTTTCACAATACTCATGCTTTTAGTTGGGATGGATCTTAGAATAATTTATTTTATTTTATTTTGACCTATGATGCACTAACAGAACTACTCCCACTTTTATCAATTAGCCTGACACCGAAATAAATGGCCATCAACTATCATCTTTTATTTTAAGTTAAAGCATATGTACACTTTGACCGACATTCAACGCTCTTTTTTTTTTTTTTCCTCACTTATCTAAATTCATTTCCTTTCATTTCAGGTACCACTCGCGGAACTCAAATTTTACACATAATAATAATAATAATAATAATAATAATAATGTCTTGTATGGTACTAAAATAGTAAAGCATCCATTATCTTTTTCACCTCCATCTCTTATTTTTCTCAGAATTTCAAAATTTGAGTTTTTGCCATAAAGCTAAATTTTAAATAATTAGAAGTACAAAGAAAGAAAGTTGAAAATTTATTTTCTCAAATTATTATAAGGAATCAAATTTGATATCTAAAATTTGTGTACATAGATTACTCTTTTACTTTAATTGTTAGCAACTATGAATTGGTTGATTTACAATTGATTAATTATTTTATAGTTGTTTAAATTTTAGTATATTTTTATGAAAATTACTGTTGTTTATAATTTTATTAGTAATATTGATTAATATTTTTAAGGTTTTTTTTTTTTTTTTTTTTGATCTTGCCCTCCAAAACTGAAATTTTGGCTCCGCTACTACACACTAATAGTAAACTACTTTTCTCGTTCTCTCTCTTCTCGGATTTGGCTTGTGTAGTCATAATTCCTACTTCCCAACATTAAATCGTGGCATCACACCAATATAACAGTAAATTAACACAAATATTTATGGTCATATTTGTGTTGATTTTTTCAATGATATTTTGGGACGTGGTTTTTGAGTTTTTCATGTTAGCTATTAAGATTGAATTCCTATTATTTGGAAAGATGTTATTTGTTTATATAGGTGGTAAATTATTTGAAATTTAAAACTTCCTGTGATAGTTTATAGTTATATGCACAGTATGTGTTTGTGAAAATGTTTGTGCCAGTCTATAGTAATAACTGTATAGTCAAAGCAATATTATTTGCTTTGGTTTTATTGCAAAATTAACTTAAAGAAAGAAAGAAATTGAGTTTAGTTTTATCTTCATTGCTGAATGATATCTTGGAACCATCATATCACGTAATTATGTAACTTATTGTTATCTCTAAATGCAATAAGAGATGATTGGGAGGTGGAAAAAATTCTCAAATCTCTCAAATGTTATGCAAAATTACGTGATAGCTAGTGTTAGAATTCAAAAAGATAGGAAGGGGTTATGACTTTGAAGCTCTTGAAAACATGTTTACAATCACAAACGTTGAACCTCATAAGATGTTGTAGTCAACCATTTAATTATTGGTGATCTACCCCATCCACGGGTTCGCTATCGTGTTCTGAATGATCAAAACCAAAGCTGTCTTTAGATTCGAATACCAGTCAAAAAGAGGTTTTTTATTTTTATTTTATTTTTTATTTTTTTATTTTAATCCCAGTCATAAAGAGTTACTAGCTATGTGATATTCATGATGATTCAAATAAGCATAAGCAAGTCTTATCCTTCTCTCTCTTGCTTTTAATGATAGTGTCTCTTTTGGTTCTTTTGGTTACGTGATTTACGTCAAGGATCCATCTTTGGGTAAAAACGAATGTCAGCAATTTGTTGCTTTATTGTTGTATTACTATTACTATTACAGTATTTACTCAACAAAAAATTGTAAGCCTTTTGTGTAATCTTATTTCAAGATAATAATTTGATTATTATTTTTCAATATGCTCATGTATATATGCATGAATTACAAGCTAGCTAATCATTATATATTATATATAAGTTAAAATTGTTTAAAACACAGTCCTATCACTAGTATTCCCTATACAAGCATTGTTATTATGATCATCATCATCAAAGCGTGATCTATTAATCATAAAAGGAATTAATGTTTTGTGCAAAAGCTCAAGTACGTAGCTAGAATTTATGCCAAAAAGACAAAAATAAAAAATAGGGATCGATCATCTAAATTACGCCATTAGACAGTGAATCAGCCTTTTTGTTTTTAGCATGACATCATTAGATATGACAATCGACCATGCATGTTCTTTGACTAAGCTTATTATAGGTATAGAAAGGGATTAAAAGGATGTACTTGTGGCCATTAAAGTCCGGAGCAGACATATAATCAGATAGACACGAATAATCTAATCGTGCCGTGTAATGTCTGAACTTGTCAATTAAATTAAATATTATAACACAATAATACAATATTAATTTTCGTTAAGTTCAAGCAAGCTGATTCCCCACTAGCAATATTAATGTTCAAGTAGACAAATAATTTTGTCAAAAAATTTAAAAAAATTTGTCAAACATCGTTTAATGCTTGACCTCCAAATTCCACTTCAAAAAGAAAAAAAAAAGTATTAATTATTATCAAATGGCTTTGTATTTTGCTAAATTGGTTCTTATATTTAAGTGTATAGTAATTGTTTGACATTTTCATTCCGGTTTCTACTACTTGTCGGATAGATTAGGCATGGAATTGAGTTTTCTCTGAAAAAGTCCCAGAACAAAAGTGTTGACCAGAAACTAGTTTGTTTTTAGAAAAATATGAGTATTTTCTCGGACATGCATGGAACCAAAAATATATACATGCACTGGTTCTATCTTTTGATCGCACAGATTGCTTGACTAGTAGTATTACTATGGAATTTGGCATTGGTTTGAATCAATCTTACTTATCTTGACAATACACAAAGGAAAATTGGGATATTTCATAAGGACAAAGTTTAGTTACAAAATCGATTGTAGCCTTAGGCTATAAACTCATTCAATATCTTTTTATTGGAAGTGAATTTTGACAAATTCACCATTAGATTGCATATTCTTTTTATATCTTCCATGTTTTCAAAATTTCAAAAAAATTAAAAATCAATAGTTATGTCATCAATAAAATTTTAAATTGCAAGTTTTTGTAATTTAAAATTATGCATAAAATATAAGATTATAAATTATATAGTAAATGATATCCGATTGACACAAAAATTGACATGTGCATTAAGAGCATAAAGAACATATAATTCAACGGTTAGATTTTCAAAATATGCAATAATATTTATTTTATTAAGTGAGTTTGTAGCCTAAGGTTACAACCAATTTTGTAACTAAATTTTGTCCATTTCATAATATATTTTTTTTTGTTACAAACGAATATTAGCCAAATTTTTTGATATTTTAGAAAGGAAACTCAGAATATTAATCAAAAGTACACCAAATAAGTACTATAATACAACCATATCAACTTCATAATGAAACTTACCATTTTAGAACTAACAATTATCAAAATCATATGTCCTATATACACAAGTTATAGCATTAATTACTCAATAATTTTTTTCTTTTTTTTGAGATGGTTGGTAATATCTACATACTATGCTTGAACCCACGCAACTTGCCCACATGATCAATGGTGGAGTCAGAAAATTATTTTTGGGAGACCATATATATATATATATATATATTGTGTTTATTAAATCTAAAATAGTAACATACAATCAAGGGAGTCAATTTCATACCGAAGACTATTTCGATTTAGTTAAAGGAACGATATGTTTGGGTACTAGTCAATACCGGTGTACCGTTTCAAAATTACCGCTATATAGTGCGCGCAGGCGCGCGCGCGCACACACACATATATATGTATATATTCAATTAGAAAATCATTATAAATAATTAAGAGTTTTTAAAAATATAAACCCTTCATTACTTTTTTTAATGTGAATAAACCCTTAATAACTTCTTCACACTACCTTAATCATATTTATTTATAAAAAACTGTATACATTGACCCATTAATCTAACAAATAAAAATAATAATGAATATAGTTTAAAAACATCACCAAAATAAACATGAATTAAAGAATAAAGTATTACACATACTAGTGTACGCTCTAGAACCATAAAATAAAAAATGAGTTAAAAGGTAAAAATTGTACTAAGAAAAACTCTTCACACCTAGTAATTACTTACACCTATGGTCTACCCATCTTATCTGGCTGACACAAGCAAACAAAAGAAGCAAAGTGACATAAAAAAAAGTAAGAAATGGCTAGAACCAAGACAAGGTTTGGGAACAAAAGTTTAAAAGTTAAAGCTTGATAAAAGAAAAAGAAGAAAGAAGTAGTAGCACTAGCAAATCAGGAGGAAGACGAGCTGCAGTTAACAAAGAAACAGCAGTAGTGGTCGACCAAAAAGACACAATAAATGTCGACCAAGAAGAAACAACCATGGTCGACGAACAAGAAACAACAGTGACAGATGAAACACGCTATTTTTTTCAAAAAATGTGGGGGGGGGGGGGGGGGTTGCCAAGGCCCCCTTCGGTCCTCATGTGGCTCCACCACTGCACATGATATGGTGGTCAATTACTTTATTTATTTATTTATTTTTTTGTTGAGAAAATTTATATTATTTTTTTTAGAGAGTTTTAACTTATAGCGTTTGTTTTTAATAATAACTCTTTATCATCAGACTAAGACATCAATTAGTTTTTGGTGTATGCAGAAATTGAACCTCAGATCTCTTATACAACTATCAGAAACTTTACCAGTTGAGCTAATTTTAACTTTATAAAATTGAGCAACATATTTTGGACCAGCATTTCAATTCTTCAAGGAAAACTAAATAATTGGAATTAGTGTTACGAAACTAAAGAACTCATCTCCATTTTTGCTTTGTTTTGTTTGTTGGACTGACCATATAGAATTGAATTACGGCAACCAAACCAAAGACCAGTTGTGCTCACCAGTCACCAAGGCATGCCCTAAAACTTAGCCACCTGATTATCAAAATAATGGCGTAACTTATATTACGTATCAAGCATGCAAGCTAATCGAATAATATGAATCAGATATTTTTATTTAATATATCTCTAAGAAATTAATATTATTAGTTCCCTTCACATCTATGATATCTGAGATTAATATTGAATTAACCCTTGATCATTGGATAGGAATGTCAATCATGTAGAGAACTACATTCTTTCCACTATTATTGGCCCTTAAATTATGTTTATTAATAAATATATTTTAATTCTAAACTTGGTACTCTGCTATATATTATTTATTTTTATTTTTTCGGACAATGCGACCTTAACTAGATTTAATGATCATTTACCATTTTAAATGTTTACAGATAGAACCTCGGAAGATTATTGAAAAAAATTACACAGAATTGGTGTCTCCACTCTCCAGCCTTAATCCAAATGGATTAATGCATTATTGTGAACCTTTTTTTTATAGAAAATTTTCTCAGAAAATTGGGAGATGGACAGGAATTATTGTTTGTTAAGCGAAATTATTCAAAAACAAATTTTGAATTAGTAGGAGCCGACCAATATTGTTGCCTACTATTCGGTGACCACAACATGGTGGATTAAGGTCTGTCTAATCTCACCTAAATTTGAGTGAATTAATGACCAATTGACTGACTTTTCAATCTGATAAAAAGTATACGGAAAAATAAGTAAAATGAAAATTCCTACTTGTATTTTTTCAATATGTGTTTACTTTTGGCCCTTTAGGGCTATGAAAGCTTCTTGCATTTAAAAGTTAATCAAACAAGTGGTATAGTATACTATATGAATTTTAATTTATGTAGTGAAAAATAGTAGAACTCAAATCTACTTGCTTGGACAATATTAAGAATCTGGGAAGTTTTGTACTTACATGACTGATCGTTTTGTACTTAATTAAGAATCATAGTTTGTAATTTTCATATGATCAGTCTAGCTTTTCATCATATGTTAGTAATTTTACAATGTACCTAGGCACTACGAATTTTTGATTGATTGAAATAATACACAATAATGAGTTGCTCTGCCTTTTTGAATGCATCATTAGAACACGAGGTTTATATTATTTAAAAATAAAACTCTTTCTGATTTGACAAAGAAATTTGTTATGAAAATGTTGATCTTCTACTTGTAAAGTTTCCTTTCGAAGTGAAAGTTATCACAAGTATATATAGATACAGAGGTTTTGACAAAAATTAGGCAAAAATATAAATTACGCTCATTAAATTTGGTAAACTACCTATTTGATCACGCAAGTTTGTTTTTTTTTTTTTTTTTTGGTCACTGTTAGTCCTTCCTTCATAACTCCGGTTAACTATTAAAAATAAAATTTTAATAGTAAAAGATATTAAATTTCTTTTTCTTTTTTTTTTTAACACAAAAATACAAATTACTGCCTTAAGTTTGAATTTATGTCATTGTTAATCCTTTTTAACAGATTTTTTTTTTTTTTTTTTTTTTTTTTTAACGGTGACAACAAATGTGAGCTTAAGAACCAAAATGGCAAAAATAAAACTTGAAGGATAAAATCACACATAACCAAACTTAAAGAGTCGAATTTATATTTTTACCTAAAAATTATCTTTGAAAACAAAAGGACGGTATTTTCTATATCAAATGTAAAAAAAGGGGATTGTAAGTGTTTCATGTGTATTAGCCATGAATATTTATATCTTTTGATATAAATGTTTAATTTGTTTTACATAGGTTAGAGAATAAGAGAAATTACTACCATAAATTGTGTATATAAAATAAATTGTAACAAGGTAAGTGATAGAGATAGAGATATGAACTAAGTCGCTCATTTGAGACGATTCGTGCCATCTTGATACTATTATAAGCGCAGAGCGGTTATTAGCATGCCGTTCCTAGGACATAACAAAGCCAACCACAAGCTGCACACCTTACAAATTTGTAAGGTAGAAACTCCACCAAATTATATAACACCTCCTATACTTAGAAATAGGAAGAATTTTCTATATTATTTGTTTAATGAGTGGAAGGATGCAGGAGAGTAGGTGACTATAAAAATGGTTTAAGAAAAGGCATGCTTTTTGAGTGATAAGAAAGGATTACGCGGGTGTGCTATTTTATAAGTTTAGGAAACAAAGAAAGCAAAGATATACATATATAAATGAGCCACAAGTATAACTCATACACATTATAACATAATAAAAGAAAATCAACACTTTGTTAAATAACTGTGTAAAATGATTTTCCGCTAATCTAGGTGTTTCGTGACATTGGCATGAGAAACTAGTGAATCACCACTCTTGTAGGTGTTTTATGTCATCCGGTACAAAAAAATATTTAATTTTTATTAAAAGACTTCAACTGATCATTTGTAGGAAAAATATTCTGCTCTAAAAGAGTTTTACTACTGAGAGAGAACTAATTTAGTTCGAAACAAAACAAGCTTAGGCAAGCATGTAAGTGTTTCCCATATGATTGATTAATTAAAAGTTCATGACTTTGAGTTTCTATTACTTCAATTAGTAAAGTAACTTATAATTGTCAATAAAAAAATTAAAATAAAAAAGATAAAGAATATTGCTAGGAAAAGAGAGAAGAGAGCCAACCCATTGATTAGTCTATTCAATCAAAAAGATAATCATATTAGATAGTATTTATCAAGAAAAGAAAGAATAATCGCATCCGATAATATATCCTTTTAATTTTGATCATTCATATCATCCTGTGGTCCAACAATGTATGCAAGTTGACCATAAACCAAGCATAACATTCTCAATAAAAAATGCTTCAACATAAGTAGGCTGTCCCAATTACCTATGTGATTAGAACTCCACACATTAAGATTCCGACGCTAAATTTACATTCATACAATATTGCATGCATACACAATTTAGTCAATATTAGTTAGTTTTTCAAAAACTATTTCAAACCAAAGTACAAACTATTGTAATATTAACGGTATTAGCCGCTCTAATATGTTATTATTTTATAATATGATTCATCCTAATTATGAAAAAATAGCAATTAATTATTATAAAAAGTAGAGAAAAATAAGGATTAGAAAAAAAGTTGTGCTTCTCCCATTGTTACGGCTCTTATCTTTCCTTCTATATAAGTATCAGTTTGGAGGCATGAAGTCCCATACAAATCCCAAACACCCATCATTCACATCTAATACTTGACCCTTGTCTGTCCAACATTTCCTTATAGCCCATCGAAAAGGCCAAAAAACATGGCACTTCGAGCTTTGGTTACAGTTCTATTTGTGGCTCTTTTTTTGTCTCCAACCATTCATGGCTACTCCCAAGCAGATATTAAAAAATGGTGCAGCCAAACCCCAAACCCTGAGCCATGTGAGTATTTTTTAAGCCATAAGCCTAATTACCACAACCCCATAAAGCAAAAGTCCGATTTTTTCACAATCTCAAAGCAGCTTGCACTAGAACGTGCCCTAAAAGCTCAAAGTAACATATTTTCACTAGGGCCCAAGTGCAAAAATGCTCGTGAAAAGGCTGCATGGGCTGATTGCCTTGAGCTTTATGAGTACACCCACCTTAGGCTTAACAAAACCATCGACCCTAACGTCAAGTGCAGCCAAACCGATGCTCAGACATGGCTCAGCACGGCTCTAACCAACCTTGAGACGTGTCGGGCCGGGTTTATTGAACTAGGGGTCCCTGACAATCTCTTGCCCTTGATGTCAAACAATGTTTCGAAGCTAATCAGCAACGCTTTGGCTATTAACAAAGTTCCATACACTGTACCGAGTTATAAACATGGTTTTCCAACTTGGGTTAAGCCCGGGGACCGGAAACTCTTGCAGTCTTCTTCGGCTCCTAACGCCAATATCGTGGTGGCACAAGATGGTTCGGGGAATTATAAGACGATAAATGAGGCGATAAGTGCAGCATCATCACAATCAGGAAGTGGGAGGTTTGTGATATACGTGAAGGCTGGGACATACAACGAAAACGTTGAGATAACGTTAAAGAATGTTATGTTGGTGGGAGATGGTATAGGAAAAACCATAGTCACTGGGAGCAAAAGTGTTGGTGGAGGTTCTACAACCTTCAATTCAGCCACTATTGGTAAGTAAATTCAATTGACTACTTCTAATAATATGCTAAATTTCGTGCTAAAAAAAATTGTAATTAATTGGTCCCTACAAAATATTACATATATATTTATATGTCTGGTGGATAAAATCGTGGCTTGGACTAAGAAAAGTTAGGTTTAGATATGAGATAAAAGAGATTAAGAAGAGGAAGTATAGAGGTTTGAAAGGATGAAAGCAAGTAATGCAAGAATACCAAGAAACTTCTGACCATTTAAAAAAAAAAAAAAAAAAACCTCCTTGCGTATATTGACCTTAGTTGGCTTTTTAGACATGTAAGTAAGATGAGTTATTGAATGGATAGCTTAAAAATTTTAGTGAGATTATTCATGAAATTCTGAATTTGAAAGGAGTCATATTTCATAATGCACGCCATTCATATACCAAACCAAGGCTTGGTTTAGGGTTTTTTTTTTTTAATCCAAGTCACACATGTAGGTTTAGGTTCGAAGGAAAGAAAAATATATCTTGCATCCAACGTATGTATTGGATGTCTCATAACATGGAGTTCTCAAGAGTTTGTAGGACTCGCATCCAACACATATCTCAGATGGATACTTTCTTAATTTTCAAGAGATTTTAGTTATCAATTATATATTTTAGCCTTCTTTTCAAAATTAAATAGGATTACTATGTGTGTGTTTAGATATCGTTTTTTTTGTTGAAAACAAGAAAAAAAATAATTTCTAAGTTATTGTTTACTGCTGAAAACACTATAACTTTGCCTTAATACACTGTTTAATGAACAGTGCAAGAGGCGCAGGTCAAAAAAAGAAAAAAAAAAAAAGGCAAAAACACAGACGTGCAGATACAATCCAAATAGATACTAAGTCATCAATTTTGACAAGATTTTGCCGAAGAAGTTGCATTTTTTTTTTTCTTAGTCAAATTGGAGTTCAAACAACGAATACACGTATTGAATATATAAAATACTTTCTTTACAAGATTATCAATTATGATTTGGCCTTATTTTTCAAAATTAAGTACGATGACTATAGCAAAATAGTACGATGACTATAGCATCAAATTTGACAACATTTAGGGGAAAAGTTCTTTTTGTCAAATTGGGTTCTCTTTTTCCATGGAAGTATTTGCAAGGAATAGGCCTAAAAGGACCATGGTCCAGAATTTCTAGATTAGTGGTATAATATTCTCTCTCTCTTAATTAAGTTACCACAGACATGAGATTCATTGATTTACATATTATTCTAATACTGCGTGACGTTAGGCAACTCCACCTACCCTATTTGATCAAGAACGAAATCCAACTGCACTTCATTTGCAAACTTTTTTTTTTTTTTTTTTGCTGAGATACACATTGCAAACTTTGGTTTAATGCTCAAGGCCTAGTCAGTGACCTAGTTAAGTATTTATGACTGATCTTTTTTTTATATTTGCATGAAGTAGTTATTTCACAGGTCAAATATATCATTATCATCTGTGAAACTTGCCGCGTGATATAACGATGGTCACATCAAAATCCATACGCAATTTTTGCTTCTTTTTTTTTTTTTTTTTTTTGCTGGAATAATATATATACAAAGTTACTTGTGCAAGTTTCTTTTAAATTAAAGACAGTAGCTTTGCTAATTAATCTAATATATATATACTAGTTTTTTTTTTTTTTTTGTTGCTAAAATAACCATTCTAATAGTCAAAATGCAAGAGATGATAGATAATATATTAGTATAAATATTTAAAAGAAAATTAATAGATGAATAGATAATATATACAAGGTTTAAAGCTATTGAGTCACAGAGTTTAAAGGGTAGAAATTAATTCACAGTCTATTGATTTCTAAGTGATCTAGCAAATATTTGAAGACGTATATATCTTTGCATGTCAAGTAGAAAATGACAAGATTAAAGTACCTAGTTTGAGCTTGTCTGTACGCTATGGTACCAACTACCAAACCCTTTGCATCTAAAAAATGTGGACAAGAACCCATTAAAATTCGTACAAGTCGTACGGAATGGCCCACTAGGAGAAAAATTCACGATCTGAATTGTTTATAACTCAAGGTTTTTATTTTATTTTTTGGATAGGTTTTGTTTGCTTAATTAAGTTTCAATCAAAGGTGGCCAACAAGACATTGCTTGTGTATATATAATACTTTTATGCTAATAATTATTGTCGTATTTAATTACTTGTGGTCCTAACTTGCTAATAATTCAGTACTCTAAAATATTATGTCTTACACCTTATATATACAGTCACAATTTTACTAAAATAATGAATGTTAATCTAGAATTTGACTAAAATATTTTTGACATGAAAATTAAGCTCTTCTTATTTTGAATTTTCAGCTGTTGTGGGAGATGGATTCATTGCTCAAGACATCACTATCAGAAACACTGCTGGCGCAGCAAATCAACAAGCCGTGGCCCTACGGTCTGGGTCTGATCTCTCAGTATTTTACAGATGCAGCTTGGAAGGGTATCAAGACACCCTCTATGTCCATTCCCAAAGGCAATTTTATAGGGAATGTGACATATATGGCACAGTTGATTTCATATTTGGAAATGCCGCGGTTGTGTTACAAAATTGTAACATTTATGCACGTTACCCTCCTAACAAGACCAACACTCTCACTGCCCAAGGTAGGACTGACCCTAATCAAAACACTGGAATTTCCATTCATGATTGTACAGTCAAGGCTGCTTCGGATTTAATGGCGTCCCAAAACTTGGTTACGACATACTTAGGGAGGCCATGGAAGGAGTACTCACGCACGGTTTTTATGAAAACATACTTAGATAGCTTGATCGCTCCAGCTGGATGGATGGAATGGAGTAGCAATTTTGCCCTTAATACCTTATACTATGGGGAGTATGCCAACACGGGGCCAGGCTCATCGACTGCTAATAGGGTTAATTGGCCTGGCTACCATGTTATTACTAGTGCATCTGTAGCTTCACAATACACCGTTGCAAACTTCATCTCTGGCGGTTCATGGTTGCTGGCTACCAACGTGCCTTACACAGCTAACCTTTAATTTTTCAAGGAAATTGTTATATACATGCCTTCAATTTGCTCAATAGTTTTCAATTGCAAATTTGCATTTGAGTTCCTCATGGTAAAAATATAAGTTGATTGTTGCCAACAGCTAAAAAAGATTATGTAATAGTTGTCATTCTTTGATAAGTTGTAATCAAGGATTCAATATAAATAAAATTGATTATGTTTAATATTCTACACGGAACTTTTGGCTAAGGTTGCTTTGGTATATAAAATGAAGTTTCCACATTCTATTGATATGCATAGATAGATAAACATTTTGAGATACAAATTTCTTAACAAGTCATATAGATAATCAAAGTGCTTGTTGAAAAACATGTATGGAATGTCACGAAAGTCAAGGATGAGTTCCCCCCAAAAAGTAATGTTATAATAATTAATAACAAAGTATTACCGGAATTGTAATTTTACGGTGACCTCTTTTTAATTATTTCAATTTAATTACCCAAATTTAGTGGCTAAGGGATTTTACTTATAGTTAGGCAATCGACATTATTAACCAATTGAAAAATGTATGTTTTGTTTCTCATAAAAGAAAATGAAAATGAAAAAGTATGGTTTCATTTTTTAAGATTCAAATCTTTGAAAACAAAGTGATAGATAATTAAATCTAGAAGGGATAACATTCAAACCCTGCTGAAAACTAGTTGTCAACTTTTTGAAAATAGCTACAAATGTTGGTTAACGTCATAGGAACTGGTTGATTTCTAATTATTTGAGATAATTACCAAAATAAATTCATCAATCTATATATATATATATATATATTAAAAGGCTATATTAGAAGTACCGAATTCTTATGTGTGAGCTCATAACGAATCTCTCCCTCTCATGCGAGAATCAATTAGTGCCGGCTCAATGGGTGAGCCAAATAGGCAACTGCCCAAGGCCCCCAGTGAAAAAAGACACCTAAACTTCTACCAATAGAGATATTCTTGTACCAATAGAAGTATTAATTAAGTCCTAAATATTCACCTTGTTTTTTTATCAAAGAAAAACCAATTAAAGAAAAATATTTTAATTGAATGGGTCAATCATTTAATCTCTCATACATAAATGTTAAAATAACTCATTAATCTTTCACTAGTAAATAAATTTATACTCAAATTCTATTTAGAAATATCAAATATATAACTTTATTAAACTTTTCAATCATAATTTTTTTTAGTATTTGGTTACTTCATTCAATAAATAGTGTTTATTTTAGTTGCATAGTTATTGAGTAATGCGATGGGTTTGTTTTAATTTGTAATTTTTTTTTCTAAAAAAATAGATTTAAAAAAAACGTTAAATAAATATTTTATTAATATTCAAAGTATAAGAATAGACCTTACTTAAAGTTGTTAGCTTAGGGCTCAAAATACCTTGAGCCGGCTTTAGAATCTATATATCACATTGACCACCCACACCTTAAAGTCTTAATTAACATGTAAATCTTTTATAAAATCTTGAATAAACTACATAAAAATAAAAAATAAAAAAAAAGACTTGAGCAAAGTTTCTCTCCAAACTAGTTTGTAGAGAAACCCTATAAACTCCTATATCTTTATATTGAGTGTGAATTTTGAAAATCTAACCATTAAATAGCATGTTTATATTATATCCTTCGTGCTTATAAAATTTTAAGAAGATCAAAGATTAATTGCTATGTCATTGAATAAATGTTAAAATTTCAAATTTTTATGATCTAAAATTATATATAAAAAATAAGTTTATTGATCGAATAGTAAATAACATTTGATTTGAACGAAATTTGATATGCATGCTAAGAACTTAAGACACATGAACTTTAACGGTTAGATTTTCAAAATTCACACAAAAAAAGAGATATATGAAAAGTTTGAAGTGTTTTTCTACAAACTAGTTTGGAAAGAAATTTTGTTTAAAAAAATTTTACTTTTTCTTAGTATAGGACTCAATGCTTATACATAAGAGGCACGCTTATAAGAGTTGCACACTTGCACTTGCACCACATGCATACACTACTTTTTTTCTTCATACGAAAGGATTTTTGTTGTTGTTGTTGTTGTTGTTGATAGCCTAAAAAGTAAGAACATCTTATATTAGGGTCGGTTCAATACAATTTTAGGTCTAAGGTGGTAACTTTTAAATGAGCCTTTTTCATATTTAAATAGCATTTAAATAATATATAGTTTATTAACCGTCAATTTGATTAATGTTCAATATTATAATTTTTTATATATTTAAAATTGATTTTTCTTTCGTTTTAATATGATTAATTACTTGAGGAATACTAGAGATATTACAAATTTTACTACTTAAGTCTTACAAACTGATGTATTACTAATAAAAAAAAAGTGATAACATTTATTTATTATATTGTCTAAGTGACAAAAATTATATTTTTGCCACGTTAATTTATAATTGGTGGCACTTCAATAAGATAATAAATTAGTTTAAATTGCTTCTTATCATTGGTGACATATCAATTTGTAAAATTTATGTAATAAAATTTATAATAGCATCACTCAATTCTTTGGACCATATTTGTAACACCCCAATCCAATTTTATAATTAAACTATGTGTTTAAGTGATAAATTATTATTTTAAGCCACTTTCAAGAGTATTTAATAAAAGTATTATTTTATAATACTTTTGAATAAGAATTGTAATGATTATAAATAATTTAATGACTAATTGTATTATGTATATATATTAAGTAAGTATGTACAAAATTATATTAACCAGTTTAAGTTATTAGATATATAGTTGTTGGTGTTTAATTAAGTGGTTAAGTTATGATATATATATATATATATATGGTTGTAGGTGTTTTAATTAAGCATGATACATTGGATAGTATAGTAGAAATTTCACCTATGCAACCAATGGAAGTTCAACACACATAAAGCCAAAGTACTATGCATGTTGTCAAACTCAAGGACCAAGAATTGGCCGGCCATGCAATCACCAAGCTCCAACTCATCACTTCCTTGACTTTTCAAAGTAACTAGAGCTTCCAAGAAGCTCACTTCCTCTCATTTCCTACGGGTCACACAAATCAGAAATTCACTTCACTTTACTCTCTTTTCTCTTAAGGAAAGTGCTAGGAAGCTCTCTTGGGTCATTTTTATCAAACCGACGGTCAACACCCCAAAATACACTCTTCTTATCTTGTCTGGCTGAACCAAAAATATCTTCATTCAGCTTTCATTTGCTTCTATCTTCTCCTCTTTCTTCTTCCCCTCTCACACGGCAACACCATCTCACCAATAGCTCTCTCTTTCTCACCAAAAATCATAGCTATCTCTCTTCAAGAAGGAAATCAAACTCTTACTAAAGTTTAGCTTCAATTTTGGGTAAGTATATATGGTTATTTTCTGTTTGGATATTTTAATGGTGTGATGATTTTGCTTGAGTTTCAATTCTGTATCCTCTATTCTGATTTTAGAAGCTAAACTTGTTATTCTATTTTAGTAATTTGAAAGTTGATGGTGTTATGGTCTATTGAATGCTTATTAACATATTTTAATATGTATTGTATAGGTATAAATATACCCAAATGAAATGAATGCTAATTGCTATTTGTTGATGATTTTAGTAAGAATATGTACTGAAGCTGTCTCTGTGACAGATTTGATGTTTACAACAAGAAAAATATGTATTAAATCATATTTTGTGAATGAGGATGCTAGGAGTAGTTTTTATGAATTCTAAGACACACATGGTTATTATGGAAGTGGTCTCACAGTAACTGGCTGAACACAAAAATAATGGTTTAATTTGTAAGTTGCAAGAAATTCTGTCAGGACAGATTTGAGTATACTGTCTTGCGTGATTTTTAGTAAATCATGGGTTTATGCTTTGATTCCGAAATTTTTATGGTATATGTTGGACATACAGGGGAATTGCTCTGTAGAATTTCATGAAGATTGAATGTGTTTTGGTAGTCCATTTGAATTTTATAAGTAAAGTATAAGCTGCTGGAATGAAACAGTGAACAGTAAGGGACATGCCTAACTTTGAGGATTTAATTCTAAAGTTAGGGTGAATGTTTTGAGCTATAATTTATTATGCTCATCATATGATATGTCTAGATCATAGATTAATTTTTGTATGACTTGGTTCAAGGTTTAGTACCCTAAAGGAGGGTTTCTAAACCATTCGACGGTTATGTTTATGAAGCTGTTTTGTTCAGCATGCGTTAGGTTGCCTTATGTGTGTATATGATTATATGACAATGCTTAAAAGAGTTTATGTTTATGCATGCATTATTGCCTTAAGCTCAAAGTACCTTTTGAAATGAAGTTGTCTCTTCTAGAGATATGCTATTAATGTGAGAATGTTGGTTTCTCTATAATTTGTACATAATGACGTTTGATGAATGTATTTTGTGTTTGTGGGAACCTCTTTGAGGTGGGATTAGGATTTCTTTAACTATAAGAGATAGGCTTTAAGATGAATGTGTAAGTTTATGATAAGGAGTAATGAATAGTAATAAGCTTTGATATTCGGTTTAGGTGTTACCAGTCGCCAGGTCTAAGCTCCTTCGACTTTAGGCTCTCGGTTCCTCTGCTTCCAGGTAAGGGATAAGTTATATGGGTATTTGGTAAGTCATAAGGTTATTTTAAAGTATATTATGCATTAAAATGTTTTTTATTAGAGATATGGTATGTAAGCATTATCAGACCAAGATATGTTCGTGAGCTTTTTCGAAACTTTATGTATATGATTTAAGCATATTGATGCTATTATTAATTCCACGAACATGATGAAGAAAACAATGGAAATGCTTTTATTATGAAATGTTATGCAAAATAAGAAAATTCAGTATGATGAATAAGTATGAAATGTTTTTGGGTTATGTTCTCTGGTGATCTAAACTCTATCAGTAGTGGTTAATTACTGACTTTCCATGGAAAATGTTATATGATTGGCCATTAAGTGGGACTGGCTCTGCTGTACCCGCCCTTGTTGGTTACGGCCAACTTGGGGGAAGCCAACCTACCCCCATGGTTGAAAGATATGTATTATGATGTGATCCCGGGAATACTTGGCATTGTGGGGAATGCTGGATGCCTAGCACCGTGGTGCTAGAAGCCTCCCAAATAAGTACAGATTTATCAGATATGGACTAACCAATAAGTTATGTATGAACAGCTATATTATGTTATTAATCATGAGAGAATTATTTTGTTAAATGCATTGTAGAAAGTTAAAAACTCTCATGAAAAGAAGAAGTTCTGATGAAAAGAAAGCTGTTCATTAAAGATAAAAGTTTCTGAAATTCTGTTATGCTATAAAGATAAAGCTTCTGATGAAACTACAAATTTACGTTAAGAAGTTATTAGATATTTGTTTTTCTTTATGAAATGTAAAGTTTTAGAATTATGAAAGGTATAATATTTCACGAGAACAAATTTATAAAGGAAAGATTTATTATTTTTAAGATGCTTCTAGTTAAAAACAAAGTTATCGATTATCTGATTTTAAGTTAAAATGATTATTTGTAATGAAAATATATATGGTGACTTTGTAAGAAATGAAAGAAATTCAATCCGAAAGGTTTCAATAATATTATTCTGATAAGAAAAAGGAGAACAATTATTTTCCTACGAGAAGCGTATAAGTTATTATCATATATAGTATAAAAATACTATACATGAAAAGATGTTCTCCTATCTGAATAATTATAAAATGAAATAAATGGATTTACATGCATCCTTATTGAATTCTTGTATATCTTACATTTACTGGGCTTCACAGCTCACCCTATTATTTTTCAGTCAACAGGTTTTAATTTGAAGCAGAGGGAACCTTAGTCGAGTTTGGAAGGAGCTAGTTTTAAATTTTAAATGTATAGATTCTAAATTAGCAATTTTGATGTTAGTCTATAATATTGTGTATTGTAGAATCTAATGAAAGTTGTGTACCTTAAAGCATTAAGAGATGTATTATGTGGAATTTTGGAATTTGAGTAATTGGTGGATTATGTGATTCTTTAAGTACAGTGTATAGCTCTGAATGTTACAGGAAAAGTTATATCAAGAAGCCAAGAAACAAGAATGAATGAAAAAGGGAAGTTTTCCTAAAATTTTTGTAAAAGTTAAGTTGGTTCTTGTTAATATCAGGTTTAGGCTTGGTATTAGCATGCCGGTTATGGTCACAAATCCGAGTATCGAGTTTGGGACGTGACAATATTAATAGTGGAGAAAAAAAAATGTACAACTTACATATTTTTTAAAATTAGAAAAAAAAAAAATCACATAAGACACCACATTTGGGTATGAATGTAGAAAATGTAGTAATGTTATGTAAGGCATGGAATCTGACTAACGCATATCACCCTCTTGCGTTCTATTATTAAATTAATCAATCAGAACTCCAATCTTACTCGCATAAAACAAAATTTATTTTTTTTTATTAATGTTAATTTTTTAGACCCCTTAAAACAACAATTGGATTAACCTAGAGAATTAGCCAAGTGATTAACTTAGTCAAATTATGCAAATCTAGGTTAACACAAGCATATAATCATATCAAGTATATAAAGTAGCGGAAATATAAAGAACACAAGATATGATGACCCAAGAAATCACACGGTAAAAACTTGGGGAGGATTTAACCTAGCTATCCTCAAGGTAAACTTGAATCCACTATATGAAAGAATCGAAGTTCATACAATAAAACTTACAAGCCCCCATGCTTGACTTCTTATTGCTACCCATCAGTAGAACTTACTAACACGACCACGTGTAAACTCCGAATTCACGAACTCCTTCTTTCTTGGATTCTCCACAAGATACAAGTACTCCCGCTTGTGTTTCTTTAAACTCCAATAGTAGCAACTGAGTTGATCATTAAGGTGTTGATAATATCTCTACCTTGAAAATCTTAAGTTCATGTGAAGGAAAGCTCCTCAAGGATCTCATAAGAGATTCCCACAAACTGCAAAATATGAGCAACAATACAACCAGAGCAACTCACAAAACGTGGTTAGGGTTTTGCCTTATATACCTAGGGCAAAAATATAAAACCCTAAATGTTTAATGAGATAGGGCTGAGTTGGAAATTTTGCAGGAAAAACATTCTCGCTGAATTTCGATCGATTGAGTCTAACCTTCGATCGATCGAGCCAGGCCGAAATGCACTAATACATCTGCAGCCTCTCGATTCCAACTTTACATGAATTACACAACTTTGAGTAAGCCTAAACAAGACTAAACATATTGTTTTGATCATAATTTGCTAACATTACATATTAGAGTTCTAAATACATAAAATCCTAAGTCTTTAGAACCTAACAAACTCCCCATTTGGCAATCCGTGACAAAATACAAATTAAAAACTCAAAATTTACAAGTAAAAGCCCTTTACAAAAATAATGCTCATAACACAAATTCAATCTTAACTACTATCCATCAGTTGCAAGTGTCGACAGCAGCTTAATTGAATCAACCTGTATATTCCTGAAACATTCAACAAACGTATAAATGCATATGTGACAGAAAAACAGTAAATCAACAAGTATGTAAACTACCTCTCTCCCTAAGTTAGATACAACAAAAATAAAGCATTCTTGTATGGTTAACACAACACAAAATAAAGACATATATCAATAAATAACTCATAAACATAAATTAATAAGCAGTGAACACAAGAATCAAGAATCATATATCAGAATAAATGTATCTCCCCCTAACATGAATAGCCCAAAAATGATATCAAATGAAAGTATACATGGGGAAGCACTTAGATACAATCTAATATCACCGCTAGCTTTGCAAACAAAAGAAAACTCCCCCTAACTACCAAATCTCCTCTGCAAGTGACAAAACTCTACTCCCCCTTTTTGTGACGGAATGCCAAAGGACAATCACATGCCATTATCAAAAGGAGGTGGTGAGGGAGAACGAAGATGTGCCAAGTCAACTCTCAAAGCTCGCAACTCATCAAGTAAGTCCACCAAAATCTGACCATGAGCCGCCTGAACAGTCATGACAGTCTCCAAGGTACGACGTATATCAAAGTCATTCGAAGGAGGTGGAGGAACATCAGCAGTAGCAACATCAGCAACAAGATCAGTGACATCCTCACTAACAGGACTTGTAGAGGTAGAAGGAGGAGGTGCGGTACCAAAAGGCTTAGACCTAGGGTGTTTAGAGCCAGCTTGAAGATGAGCAGCCCTCTGCCTAAGAAAAGACGCACTTATGGGATCAATAACATGAATGGGCTCAGAGGAAGGGAAATCATCTAGACTAAGATATAACAAAATCCTATGAATAAAAATAGGATGAACAAGAGCATGAGTTGAAGATGAACTCCTATAAACTTCGTTCAAAAAACGAAGAAACAAGTGAGGAAAACTAATAGGAGCATCAGTAACAAGAGCGTACAAAAAGACACACCGCTCAAGAGGAATGGTGTGAAGATGAGAGATAGGCCAAATAGAATGACAAGCTATCCTAAGAAAAAGATAAGTAGTCTCAGGAAGCTTAGCAGAAGTGATCTAAGGATCAGTACCCCACTGGATAGAAGACCCAGTGATGTATAACATGACATTATCCAAAAGTGGAGACTCATCATACGGGTAAACAGGGTGCTAGACTAAAGGAACCCCTAGAGCATTAGCCACTACATCAAGAGTAATGGTGAACTCTACACCTCGTATCCAACTCTTTACTAAAGTGTTGGAATCATAGACACGGATAGAGATGTTCAAAAAGAACTCTCTAATCAGGGTAGTTCGAAGAGGAGGATCAGAAATATCTAACAAAGGTAACCAGCCCCGACGGTCAAAATTTGCCCTAATGGCAAGATCAAGCTCATCTAACACAACAGAATGCTCAGCCCATATCTTTCTCTTAAGGTTCAGCTTCTCAAAGGTCTCTTGGTTTTTCTTACTAGGAAACCTCTCACGGTCAAAAGAAGATGGGGGAGGAGAAGGTGGGGGAACAGACCTATGAGCTCTAGTCTTTCTAGGCATGATACTAAGGAAAGGACAGAGACACAAAGAAAGAACCAAAAAGAACCAACAAAAACACAAACCAATGGCAGATTGCAAGTTAGCAAAAAAAAAAAAAAAATTATATATATATATATATATAGAACAAAAATCTATATGATGCATGAACAATCAAAATGTTATGATGCATGTTCTAATGCAGTAAAACTAAGTTCAATTTAAGTTCAATTTCACAAAATTGGCTTGAGCATAGAGTTTCTAACAAAAACTCCAAAATTTAAAAACCACTTGTTAAGAGTTTAGGAAAAATTTGACCAATTGATCATCACACAAGTTAGAATACACAATATAATGATCAATTACATCAATTAAACAAGCCAATTTCATCAATTGAACCCAATTTGAACAAAATTCCAATTTCGGATTAATTACAAGCCCTAGAATTTTCAATTTTTCACAAATCACAAAATTGATCAAATGAAACCTTCAAGATCAAGTTTATAACATCCTAGAACAAAAACCCAATGATCAATTTCACAGAAAAAGGTTTGAATCATCAAAAACCCCAAAATTTGCTAAGTTCGAAAATAACCTCTTAATACATGAAAAATGCATGAAAAACTGAAAATAAGTGAAAAAGAAAGGGTATAAAGGACATACCGGCCCTTGGAGAGAGAAACCTTGCAAAAGGAATGATCGAAAACGACAAAAAATAGGGATTAAGCCTTGACCGAGTCTATGGAGAGAGAAAAGAGAAAAACTTTTTGAAAAAATGTTTTGACTCAACTGAAAATTAGATTTTAAAAAACCTCTCATATGATTTTCGATTGATTGAAAATAACTTTCGATCGATCGAACCAACTCGAGACACAATTAAAAATTCGAAGCACATTTTCAATCGATCGAAAAACAGACTAGATCGATCGAAACAGACAGAAGCTCACAAAATTTTTTAAGAAAAAACACAGTTTTTGAAAAACCAACACATTTTGAGCAATAACACTCAAAGCATTGAAATTGATGAACAAAATGCATGAGTATGAAATGAAATGCTTTTTCAAAAACCTTAGTTTTAAACCTAGTTTCTCCAAAAAAAATTTCAACCAATCTTCCTTTAAAATTCTTCAACAACAAATATGTTGTGCATAATAACTCAAAGTATTTTCAAACTTGGTTGGTCAGACCAAAAACACATACAATAACATGTACAGTGTTTAGCAAAAAGTAATTTGTATAATATGTGCAACTAACAAAAACTTGAGATATATGTGAGGTGATATGTGAATAGCAATCAATCACAAAGTCTACAAAATTCATCACATAGAATTTGAAAGAGACTATCACCAAAAGAGTTACATCCTATAACTCTCACATCTCCTAAAATAAAAGTTTGCAATCATGTAAGTTTCTTGATTTTTGCCTCATAATATACACACTAATTTTAATTATTCAGAAACTTATTAAATAGCCGGGATAATGTACACATCAATTTTAATCATTAAGCAATTAAACCAAGGCTACACCTTATGTTCTTTTTGTGCATGTGCTACACTTTCTCAAGTACAAAATTTTATGATATGCACTAAGGTGTTCATGATTGGCTAGTGAACAGTGGTGAGATGGTTATTTATGCCTTTCTCAAAAGGATCAAGTCCGACAGTCAAATTACATGTAACTTCAAGATTAAGACAAAGTGATAAACACCATAAATATCTTTCCCACACAACATGCACTACAAAGTTTCAACTAGTAAAGTGCAATAAATAAGCTCATCAAAGCTAAACAAGGTATATAAGATATGTTATGTGAAAATAAATTGACCAACCTTGTTTTCAAAAACCAAGAAAAATAATGCCAAACACCATTTGCTTCCTCCTTTTTATTATTATTATTATTATTATTAAAAGAGAAAACATAATAAATCCTAGAATGAAATGCATGAATGTAATGCAATGCAAAACCTAGAATAAAAAAAAAAAAAAAACAAAAACCAAAGAACAATGGTCACAAAGAGTAGAGCAATGAAGTACAAGGATTATGTCAGAAAGACTCAATTAAATCGAGTCTTTTGCATCCAAAACCTTTTAGATGCACCATGAGCATTGGAGTTCCTATTCACGTTTGAGTGATTTTCAACTCCAGGATTGAAATAAAGGTTTAAAACCTTTACCAATTCACTGATGAGTGCCATAGGATCTTGTGCTTGAGGCACAGGCACTTTTGGTTTGTTTGCTCTCTTAGCAGCTTGAATCTTGTAATAATTAGGACGAATGTGTCCAGACTTTCCACAAAAATGACAAACCCAAAGAGGTTTACCATGCATCTTGTCCTTAGGAAGGGTAGACTCCTTAGGTTTAGACTCTTTCAGATCAACCCTAATCTTCCTAAATGGTGAAACTTCTACAGGTTTGACAACCTTATTCACAGGGGGTTTGACAGTTTCACTCACAACTTTACTCACAAAAGGTTCAGAAGAAGATGAAGGAACAAAGTTTGTGGAATGGGGTGCAGACACAGAGATACTCTCAATAAAACCTAAACCAGATTTGTCGGAATGATACTTTTGAATACTCAACATTTGATCAAGTTTAAAACTAGCAGATCTAGCAATAGATAAATCAAGTTCTAAAGATTTAACTTTATCAAGTAAAAGTATATTTTCAGTTTTCACATTGTTCAAAAGTTCATTAGCATCAAACAGTTTAACAAGCAAATTCTTCTTATCAAGCTTAAGAGATTCAATTTTCTTCAGGCCAAGTTCAACATTCATAGCATCCTTTGCAGCAACTTTTCAAAGTTTATTATAGGCCTCTTGAAAATCTGCATCCTTAGATAGTTCCCCATCAGAAGGGTTCTCTTCAATAGACACACTTTCATTGACTACAGCAGTAGCAGTGAAAGCAATGAAATTTCCATTCTCGTCACATCCAGACTCATCATCAGAAACTTCATTATCACTAAGGGTTATAGCCATAGCTTTGCCCTTAGACCTCAAGAATGTAGGACATTCAGATTTAACATAACCATACCATTGACATCCAAAACATTGAGAAACCAAAGAATTATTAGAAGATTGACCTACTTTTTCTCTAGGTTTTTCAGTGTTGCTAACCTTAGTGGAATCATTCTTCCTAAAATTTCTAGGTTCAGCAGTGTTTGTATTTCTTGCCCTTCTGTTACTATTCCTAAGAAAGTTTCTAAAGTTCTTGCCAAGGTAAGCAATTTTTGTAGCAGGGAGCTCATCATCAAATCCACCAATCTCAACATCATTAACTGACTTAAGAGCCATTGATTTGGATTTGCTAACTTTGGGTAGGTCCAACTCATAGGGTTGAAGAGATCTTACAAGTTCATCAACAGGGATGGAGTCCACATCCTTGCTCTCAGTAATGACAGTCACTTTGGGTCTAAAATCTTCAGTTAAAGATCTAAGAATCTTCTTAACAATTTTAGGTTGATCATAGATTTCATCCAAATTATATGCAGAATTAACAATATCATTAAGCTTATCATAGAATTCATTAAAAGTTTCATCATCAAACATCCTAATGTTTTCAAATCTAGAAGTTAATTGCTGCAATTTATTAATCTTAACTGCCTTTGTGCCTTCATGCACAGTCTGGAGGATATTCCAAGCAGTGTGAGCAACCTCAACATTAGAGATTCTCTTAAATTCCTCCATTGAAATAGTGTTAAAGATAGCATTCATAACTTTGCTATTGAATGCAGCTGCTTTTTTTTGAGAAGTTTGCCACTCACTCACATGAGTAGTGGGCTTCTCCCATCTATACTCAACGGAATTCCAAACCTTCTCATCAATGGATTTCAGGAATGCTTTCATCCTTACTTTCGAATAAGTATAGTTATTCCCATCAAAGTGAGGAGGAATAACAAGAGAGTGTCCGTGTTCCATGACAACAAGGGTCAAGGATCAGCTCAGAGATCAAAAGATTAACAACAAGAGAGCTACCCGCTCTGATACCACTTGTTAAGTTTTTAGACCCCTTAAAACAACAATTGGATTAACTTAGAGAATTAGCCAAATGATTCACTTAGTCAAATTATGCAAGTCTAGGTTAACACAAGTATATAATCATATCAAGCATATAAAACAGCGGAAATATAAAGAATACAAGATATGATGACCCAGGAAACCACACGGTAAAAACTTGGAGAGGATTTGACCTAGCTATCCTCAAGGTAAACTTGAATCCATTATATGAAAGAATTGAAGTTCATACAATAAGACTTACAAGCCCCCACACTTGACTTCTTATTGCTACCCACCAGTAGAACTTACTGACACGACCACGTACAAACTTCGAATCCACGAACTCCTTCTTTCTTGGATTCTCCACAAGATACAAGCACTCTCCCGTTTGTGTTTCTTTAAACTCCAATAGCAGTAACTGAGTTGATCATCAAGGTGTTGATAATATCTCTACCTTGAAAACCTTAAGTTCATGTGAAGGAAAGCTCCTCATGGATCTCACAAGATATTCACACAAACCGCAAAATATGAGCAACAATACAACCAGAGCAACTCACAAAACGTGGCTAGGGTTTTGCCTTATATACCTAGGGCAAAAACATAAAATCCTAAACGTTTAATGAGATAGGGCTGAGTTGGAAATTCTGCAGAAAAAACATTCTGGCTGACTTTCGATCAATCGAGACTAACCTTCGATCGATCGAGCCAGGCCGAAATGCACTAATACATCTGCAGCCTCTCGATTCCAACTTTACATGAATTACACAACTTTGAGCAAGCCTAAATAAGACTAAATATATTGTTTTGATCATGGTTTGCCAATATTACATATTAGAGTTCTAAATGCATAAAATCCTAAGTCTTTAGAACCTAACAATTAATAAGAGAACCACATGACTTTTTCATAAATAACATTAAAATTAAATTAAATTGTTTCATTTCTAAAACCCGATCCCTGACAATTCAAAAACAAATGGATTTGAAGTTCTTGTATAAGCCCTGTTAAAGAATGGGCTTGTATTCTAACAAGCCCATTATGTGAATTAATTTCCATATTTATTACATTCACTAATAAATTGAAGCTCAAAGGTTTGAGACTTTTAAGTTTTTAGGAGAACTAGGCATTTTGTTATTGTTGTTTAAACAACAGTTTTCAGTGTTTAAACAACATTGCATGTATTTTTACACACTTTTTCACCCGCACGTATTTTCAAAAAATACAAATAACATTACTAGAAATCTCTTACCAAACGGGCCCTGTTAGGAATATGAAATAATTGTTGTAACAATTGTTGTAATCCCTTTAGTTAGTTAGTTAGTTAGTTAGTTGAGATTAGGATGAGTTAGTTAGGATTTGAGCACATGTAGCTCATTTAACACATGGTTTAATTCATAGGGCACATGTTGAATTAATTAGTCAATTATCTTAAGCCATGTGGGCCAATGAGATTAGAGCTAGTCTTCTATAAATACATGATTGTAATTCAATATTAGATATCAATGAAGTATCAACCAATTTGTTAGTGCATTAGTGCATCTCTCTCTCTCTCTCTCTCTCTCTTAATCTCTCTATTTCTCTATAGAGGGTGACTACCTCGAATTAAGTCAATTTCCCTACAATCCCCATCTATTCCCCTATAATTCTCATCAATCCCCATTAGGAACCACCGGGTTCCTAACAAATGGTATCAGAGCCATTGATCTTGAGATGAGCAATTGTGATGAAAGAAAACTTTTGAAAAAAATACAAGAATTGTTGAACAAAGCCATAGAAGAATCTAAGGATATTTCAAAGAAAATGGAGGCCTTGGCTAAATCTAACATGGCCATGAATGAAGAACTTTCAAAAGTGCAAGAGAATCTTGAAAACATGTCCAAAGAAGAGTTTCAACTTCTTGAAGGAGTAAGTGAAAAGTTTCAGGTTGTTGAATCAACAAAAACTGCCCTTGACAGTGAAGATGCAAATGACAGTGATGATGTGGCTGATCTTGAAGAGTTTCTTGATTTGAAGGAATTAGTGAGTTTTGATAAGCTTCGTGAATCAACTGAACTTGCCCATGATTTTGAAGATCCATGTGATAATCTTTGTTGTTCATTAAGCAAAAGTCCTGAGAAGCTCAAAGAAGAAACAGTCGTTCTTGAAAATAGTAAACCAACTGCGTTTGGTGAACAAAGAAAATTTAATAATAGTTCCTTTGTGGGTTATCATTTTGGTATAACTCCAACATTATTCGTCAATGCGGATCATTTAGAGCTCAAAATCACATCGGGTTCTTGTGGTCCATTGAATGGGAAGGAGTTTTGTCCCGAGGTGAGAAATTCTGAACCTTGCGATATAGTTGGTACTATGGAAATGTTTTGGATTGATATGTACTTCCCATTCACCAACCATTCATTTGAACACCCCTTGGCATTGAGAATGATGTGTGGGTATGAAGTTTCTGAGAAGTTGGCTTTTGTAATTACAAAATGGAGTGGTGAATTTGTTTCAAAGGACAAGGAAATATTGGCCACGTGGAAAGGTATAAAATGTTTCAAGTTCCTTGGTGCTTTGGCTATGGTCTACGCAAAACAAGAAGATGATGTATACTACGGACAACAAAGAATGATAGAATTCGATCTTATTGGTCCAAAGGGACACTTTCATATGTGATGGTGTACTAGTAAACTTTCTTGTGTCAGTTTGCTGGTCTAATTCGAAATGATATCTGTTTACTCAAATTTTGGGTAGTGGTTGAATGCTTGGAAATATTTGATGAGTTCGATGGTCAAGATGCTTTGGCGTATTGGATTAGTGGTCGGTTTCCTCTCATGAAGGTGTCACTCTATAACAACACCTTGTGGGCAAGGTGTTTTCAAGGGGAGGGAAATGTTAGGAATATGAAATAATTGTTGTAACAATTGTTGTAATCCCTTTAGTTAGTTAGTTAGTTAGTTGAGATTAGGATGAGTTAGTTAGGATTTGAGCACATGTAGCTCATTTAACACATGGTTTAATTCATAGGGCACATGTTGAATTAATTAGTCAATTATCTTAAGCCATGTGGACCAATGAGATTAGAGCTAATCTTCTATAAATACATGATTGTAATTCAATATTAGATATCAATGAAGTATAAACCAATTTATTAGTGCATTAATGCATCTCTCTCTCTCTCTCTCTCTTAATCTCTCTATTTCTCTATGGAGGGTAACTACCTCGAATTAAGTCAATTTTCCTACAATCCCCATCTATTCCCCTATAATTCTCATCAATCCCCATTAGGAACCGCCGGGTTCCTAACAGGCCCCTAGATATCCACAATGATAAAACTTCATTTACTGAAGGTCACCTATTTCTGAAGTCATCATTGCAAAATGATGACTTATATTTTTATTTTTTACTTGGATCCTTGGAGGGTTTGCATCTTAGGAAAGTCGAATCCTGAAGAAATTTTGTTGACACTAGCCTTGTATCTCATTATAAACGAAGGGAAATGTTAACATTGGGGTATTGGTTTATGAGCTATTTTTAGAAACATTTTATTGGGAGAATGATAACCAATGAGAAATATTTTGTTGATAGCTTTTTTATATTTCCCATGAAAGTAGTGTCAACACTTTTCTATTATAGTTTATTAACAATTGCCCTAAGAGTATCAATTAATATGACCCATAAATGAATACAAGGGGAGGGGAAATTGTTAAAATATACTCAAGAAAGTAATGGAGTTCCTTAACAAATTTTACAAACTTGTTTTCTTTTCCATGTTCCAAAAAAAGCATCTACAAACGATAACGAGGATGAGTCCTATTATAGATAGTAAGTTTTCTACTCGAGATAGTAATAGAATGTTAGTGGTCTAAGTTCTGTTGTACAAACTTCAATTTTTTCATGGTGGATTTGCTTTTTACCTTGAGAATAGTTAGGTTAAATCCTCCCTAGGTATTTTACCAGTTTGGTTTTCCTAGGTGATCATATCATTGTGTTCTTTATTTTCCACTGCTTTACATGATATGACTTTATTGTTTTAACCTAGATCTTAATAATAAACCTAAATATTCACTAAGTTAATTAATTAGGTTAAACAACCTAATTTATAGGGATCTAAAAACGTACAATTATATACTATGAACGGTCATGATTGTCAAAATCTCGGCTATCCCAATGGGTTGGCAGCTTGTTTAACACGCAAGAACAATGCATGCATCTAGTGATTAAAAACATGATGTTCAAAGGGTTCAAAAAAAAAATGGTGTATAATAAATATGGGATAATCTATCAAGGAAGATTTCTTTGTAAGCAACATAGTTAATAAACTACGGTAAATATATGGACATGTATTAATTGGTATCTTTCATGAAAAGTACATTTCAAAAATTTGGCAAAAAATTATAGATTTAGATAAAAAATGAAACGTGCATAATACAGGTATATTAGGAATATTTTCAAAAATTTCGTGATTCAAAATACAATAACAATATACTTTTTTTTAAAGATAAATAATCTAATCTTTGTATTAATTAAAAAATATTTATCAAATTCTAATCTGAAATAATCATGAATAAATCAACAAAGATATTCAATAGATCATATTTCATATTAAAACTATTACAGTATTAGTTATGAAATATTCATAGAATAAAATTTTTTCAAAATTTTTTAATGAAAGTTTTTACCATAATATCAATCCTTGGGGAAGTACAAAAGCTATCAAAAAAATATTATATATTAAAAAAAAAAAAAAACTTATGTACGGTACCTTAGGTTCCTTTCTTAAGATTATGACATGTGGCCACGTAAATAAAAAATACACTTCCATCTCATGAAAAAATAGTCACATGGTAAAATCTGAAGAGGGGAACCTAAAAAACAATACCTAAGTCTTAATCATTAAAAAAATTCAATAGAATAATTGGTTATATGCAATAAAGGGAAAATGTGAATGAATTATATATAAGGCATATATAAGATAGAGTAAGAGCATTGGCATCAAGTATGCCAATTGCTGTATTTTTAACATTTAGCACACTAAACACCAAAAAACCATCCACAATGAATGTCCTAAATGCTAAAAAATTTGGCATTGATAAACAGTACAATTCCAAATTTGGAACTATACAGATAGAAATTGTATAAAAAAAATTGTTATTTTATTCTATTTTTCTCTCCCCCCTCACATCTCTATCTCTTTCCCCTCACATCTCTATCTCTTTCTCTCTTTTGGTCTGATTTTCTCTCATCACTCTTAGACTCTCCTTCTCTCTCATTGTCACTCACAGCCTCTCCTCTCTACCTCTCTCACTCACTCACTCTCAGCCTCTCTTACTCTCTCTAGATATGGATCGATGGTTTATGGCAAGGTGGATCAATGAGTTGTTGCAAGGTGGATCAATGGTGGTGAACCCTAGCCACTGAATCGACAATATGCATAAACCCAACCAAAATCTCTTTATTTCGGTTGATTTTTGGTGGAGGTTGGTGAGCTATTGGTGGCGGGAGCTAGATTGTGAGTGGTGGCTATGGGTCGGCTATGGTGGTTCTGGTATTGGCTATGGCTCAAGTATGGTGGTTGGTGATCTTTGTGTTTGTTAGTTGCATGTGTTTGAAGGCTGCGGTGGTGGTGGCTATGGCATTTGTGTTTGTGTTTGTTGTTTGATTGTGATTGTTGATTTTATTATTTTAATGGGTTGGTAATATTATTTTAATTTGTTGAATATTAAAATAAAATATATGATGTAGAGTGTATTATAAAATAGTGTGGTAAAATAGAATAGGTTTTGATGTGAAAAAAATGACGTTTAGTGTAACACAGCTGATGCTTGTGCTCAAATACTAATACTAAATAAAGATAAAGAAGAAGAAAGTACATTAGAAATTGAGTGACGTGGCTTTGGAAAGTGTGAGACTATGAGGTATCATTTGATTTCAATTTTCAAAGAATAACAGGGAACGAAAGCCCGCAGCAAATTAAATTAATTTTGAGTGCTTGCATTTGCTTGGACTCGTATATATAAAATATGGGACAAGTTAATGAATGCCCTACCGGTATTTGTTAATGAACCATTTTAAAAAAACTTTTATAGAAAAGAAAAAATAAAAAAATTGACAATTTTTCAATTTCTTATAAAAGTGTTATAAATTTTTTTATAAAATGGTTTATTAAAAATTATCCTGAGGGAATCTATTAACATGACTAATAATATATTTATTCGTACCTGTTTTTTATTAAGTGAATGATACATTTAACAAATAAAATGTGAATATACTTTTTGCATGAAACTGACACGTCCATTTCCATACATTTGGAAAGGAAATGCAGAACGTGAGTTTTTTAAATTTTTAGGCTTTGTTTGGTTAGAGGGGTGGAAAAGTGGGAAGATAGAAAAAGTGAGAGGATAGAAAAAATTTTAATTTCTCTCATTTTTGTTTGATTGTGAGTGAAAAAATGGAGGGATGAAAAAAGTAAATTTGTATAAATTTGCTCATATTCCCTTGTTAAAAAATGATTATTGTTAAAAAATGATTCCCAATTAAAACCAAAAAAGTGATAACCAATTGAAAAAAAAAAAAGCAATCACCTAAATTTATTAAAAAATAAAAATCGAGTTAAAAAAAATCACATATAAACAAAAAAAAAAAAAAAAAAAAAAAAAAAAACACACACACACACACACACACACACAAAAGAAAAAAAAAAGAAAAAAAAGAAAGAAAGGTGAAGAAGAGCGACGTAAGGATGAAGCCCAACTACACATGAGCATTTTTGTCCATTAAACAGCCTCATTTTGTTCTTTCAGTTTTCTCTCTATTTTGAAAAGAAAACTTTTTTGTGGGCCCAGGAAGAAAACACCTAGGCCCCACCATTTTTTTTCCTTCATCCCCACCCAACCAAACACACTCTAAAAAAAGTTTTCCTTTCCATTTTTTGTCCAAAGTTTTTCATCCACCTTATTTCACCTTCAAATAAACACACATTTATGAACGTATGGGTTCAATACATGTAACTTATGCATATTTACTAATTAAAGTAAGCAATATATAGGTACAATTTCTTATTCTCTTTGAATTGAATTAGTGCAGCAAAATGGTTTTTTTTATTATTAAATTTATTTTTTTTAAGTTGAATTTTAACGGTATATAAAAACGCTTGTATTGTAAAATTAGAGCACATAATTCTTTTACCCCAAAAAAATCATTTAAATTATTATTTTTCAGTATATTATCTTTTCTATTAGAGTCCTTTAAGTTATTGGATATAAATTTCACAAATTTTGGCGAAAATGGATAAAGCCCTATCAAGATTGAATATTACCCTGTCAAGAAAAAAAATATATATATATATATATATACACACACACATACACACTAGTCGCTAAATCATATGATGTATGAGAAAACTATTGAATATGAATTATTATTTAATATGAATGTTTTGCAAATATAAATTTAGTAACCTCTTTAATTACATCATTAGGATTCCAATCTTAAAAATTTCAATTCTTGGTATGAAACATTAAGTTACTAAATGGAAAATATCAATAAATAAAAAATAAAAATAAAAATTAGTATTCCAATCCCTAATATCCTCAATTATTCAATAAATTTTGCAATGTTAAAATATCAATTTGTATTTTTTTTTAGAAATTATTGTGATTGTTTTGCAACTTTAAAGAATTTTTTGTATCATTTTCTTTTGTTGCTCTGTACTTGTCATTGAATAACTCATTTTTTTTCTCATTGAGTGCAGATGTTGGTTTGAGTTGTACATATATTACTTGAGTGTAGATATCTTATATATATATATATATATATATATGTTTTTTTACATATATTATTTGGTGTGAGTTGTACTTACACAAATAATTGAAAATTTCACGCAATAGTATTTGTTCTTTGTTATGCAATAGTGTTTGTTCATTTATTTAATTGACTAAAGTTCGGGAATAATTATTAAATAAAATAACTGAATATAAAAACAGTACCTCATGCATAGTCCACCTACCCTTTTTTTTTTCAATGATGTAGCTAGATGGGGAGAATTCTTCTTCCAATGAAAAGCCAATGGTAAAATCATAAAAACACTAAACAGCAAAGGGCAAAAAGGGAAAAAGACTTAAAAAAGATAAACTGATATGGACAAAACTGATATATTTAAAAACCAAATCGACATATAGTGTAAATATTATAGATCATAATCATAATCTACCTCATTTAAATTGAAAAGCTTGTGAAGGTTTGGGAGCACTAATATCCACAATGGTAAAACTTCATGATTTATTGAATGTCACCTATATATATCCCCGAAGTGATCATTGCAAAATGCCTGTTAAAAAGTGGAATTCTAAATAAAAGCTTCTTTTTCTATACAAAGGGTTTGCATTTTTTTTTTTTTTTTTAATTTTGCTAAGAATAAAAACTTTTATGAATAGAAACAAAATACAAACTGAGCATCCTCCTTAATTACATCCAAAACAGAAGGAGGAGCTGAACTAGGATCAAAGAAGCCAAAAAATCTATTTGAAAGTAACCAACGACTGAGAACATGAATAATTTTATTAGCCTTTCTAAGTACCCAGTTAAAAATAAAAGAAAGAATTTATTAGCATCTCCGAAAAGTCGAATTCTGAAGAAATATTTGTTGTTTATAATATATATAATGAATGAGTACATACGAGGGGAGGGAAAATAGTTAAAATATACTTTAGAAAACAATGAAGTTTTTCTTATAAACCAATTTTACAATCTTCTTTTCTTTTCTGTGTTCTAGAAAAAGCCTCAACAACAAAAATAACATGAAACAGTACTACTCTGGGAGAAGCAAACTTTAACACTGCAAGTGAGGGTCGTGAGGCTATCATTTTACTGATGAAAGAGAGACAATTCAGAATAAAAACCTATAGTTCAATTTATTAATAAAATCATTTCCCCGAGAAACCAATCATTACTTGAGAAACAAAATGAATTGAAACTAGAGAGTCAGAGCTATATAGAGAGAGAGAATGAAGGGCACGTAATTTATTATTCTTTTTTTTTTTTTTTGATAAGACGTAATTTATTATTCTTATAACAAAAAAAAAAGCAATTATTTTACATCTCGAACCCAAATCTGCAAGATATACCAAGAACAACTTCCTCTAATTAGCCTTTGATACAAAACTCCTTGTAGAAGTACACTTTCCAGACCCACTGACCACCAATCATCGCCATCACATGTTCCAAAAAGGTTTTGTTGTACACCATCCTTTTGTCCTTCAGTTTTCAGAGTGCAATTTTGTTTTGTTCTTAATAGGACAGGGTGAGGGAAATGATTTGTAATAGTTGGGTTTATACAGGCTTTAGGAATTGTAAGAAAATTTAGGTCACATTAATTTTATGATGCTACATAAGGAAAGCACAACAATTCCTTTCATATTGTTTTTCCTTAAAAAAAAAGCTGGGGGTTGTGTCATGAACATCTTTTGTGAATATATCAAGTCTTCCATTGAAGGTAAGTTTCACAAACGAGAAATTGAATACCCCAAATTGGATTTCCATATTAGAAAAATATGGTACCAAAGACGCTTATAATTTTTTATTGTATACTCATTAATGTCATTTAATTTTCATACAAAAGAGATTGTGAAGCAAAAGTACCAGTCAAGTAATCAAAAAGTGGGATGATTGTTTATCCAAGAGAGACTTGTGGCATTTTCAATTCTTATCATAAAAATTATTATTTTATATTTATAAATTATGCAATAGAGAGAATGAGTAATATACTGTGAATAGTCTTGATTGTAAAAAATTCTTGGCTGTCCTAATGGGTTGGCAGCTTGTTTAACACGCAAGAACAATGCATGCATCTAGTCTAGTGATTAAAAACATGACGTATAAAGGGTTCCCAAAAATAAAATTGGTGTATAATAAATATGGGATAAAGGGATAAACCATCGGGACGTTTCACATTTACATTAGAAGATACTCAACTATTTCTATATATAAATTGATTAATTATTTATAAATCAAAATCTTAAAATTTGTAAACAATATATAGGTACATTTTCTTATTCTCTTTGAATTGAATCAGTGAAAGAAAATGGTTTTTTTTTTTTAACTTGAATTTTAACTGTAAATAACAATGCTTATTGTGGGGTCAGTATCCCGAAAAATTGATGGAGTCTATCAAAGGTGGGCTCGCGGCCCAACGGCCCAGACCGAGAACACTTACCAGACCGAGGACACTTACCAGTCCGAGAACACTCATTCGTCCGAGGATGCTCCCTTGTCCGAGGATAAAATTCGTTCTTCAAATCAGCCTATGATGTCAACGTAACTATTTTAATTGTCGACGATCTTTATAGAGTTACATGTAAACCAAACTAATGAATATTAGTCAAAGGATGAACCGGAAAAATATCCCCTAAAAGCTGCTGCCCCCGCATTAAATGCTTTCCACCTAACTCTCTGGCCGCATTAATGTGGAGGTGATACCTGAACAGTAATTAAACAGCTTTATATCCACTAGGCGGAGGATCCGGGGAGGTCAGATGGGACAAGAGGAAAATCTTCGGAAAGTAGCGTACACGTGTACGGTAAAAGCAAGATGGAGAAGCTAGTATATAATGAAAAAATCAGAATGCACGAGGGGGGAGATTTTTTGGGAGAGCTAAAAACAAAGGAGAAGTATTCCATCTGCTAGGCCAGAGCTACGTCTTTTTCTACTGACCGGAGCTAGATCTTACACTCACGTCTCTACAAATTTTTATTGTGAAGGGTCCATTACAAAACGAGGCCCTACAATTGGTGCCGTCTGTGGGGAGAGCTTGATCCAACCGTAAGAAAAGACAAGTACGACGACTAATGGCGGAAGGAGCACCAAGGCAGGAGGGCACTAGCCCACACCAAGCAGAGTCCAGGGGACCTCAACAGAGTACCCCATTCGTGCGCGAACGAAGGGGAGAACGCGAGAAAAGCGTGCAAACGACCCACACAGAGAAGAGTCAGTCTCGAGGAAAGAGCCATGCCTCCCACGCGAAGGACAACAGGGACATGCAGCGTGAGATTAATACACTAAGAAGGGAACTACGTTATGAGCGACGAAAGAAAACGACTCAGGACTCGAAGCAACCCTCTGATGAGTCAGACGATACAAGCTACAGACGACGGTCTAGAACTCCGCCCAGTGAGCTTTTTTCCCATGATAAAGGCCATTATAGTCGGAGGATGTACAAGAGTCCGCCTCGGCGAGACTTAGGGAACGAAGCTTTGAACAAAGCCCTGAGTCGAGTTTCCCGATCACCGTTCACGCGACGCATTGAGGACGCGAACCTTCCTCGGAGGTTCCATCAACCTACGTTCACCATTTATAATGGTCGAACAGATCCGGTGGAGCATGTTAGTCATTACAATCAGAGAATGACTGTTCATTCTAGGGATGAAGCCCTGATGTGTAAGGTTTTCCCTTCGAGCCTAGGCCCAGTGGCAATGAGGTGGTTCAACGGTTTGGAGGAGAACACCATTGATTCCTTCGAGGAGCTTATTCAGGCCTTTGGGGCTCGCTTTATTACTTGCAGAAGGGTGGTCCAGCCGTTAGGGTCGTTATTATCTATGTCTAAGCGAGAAGGGGAAACGCTGAAAGCATATTCTGACAGGTATTGGGAAATGTATAATGAAGTAGATGGAGCCAATGACAGTGTGGCTATTAATACCTTCAAGGAAGGTCTTCCAACCGATCACGATCTGAGGGGTTCCCTGGCCGGTAAACCTGTAGCCAACATGCGACAGCTTATGGACAGGATTGATGAATACACAAGGGTAGAAGAAGATCAGATACGAGGTGGAGGAAAATCCAGGGCGGTCCCTCAAGACAGGAGGGAATTTAGGTCAGACCGATATGGCAACAACCGACCTCGGAGAGACTTTGTGGGGCCGTCAGGTTCTGTTAACTCCCCAGTGGTTAACGTTGTGTTCCGAGAACCAGTGCAGCGTGTTCTAGAGAAGATACAAGATGAGCCTTTTTTCAGATTTCCCAGTAGAATGGCAGGGGACCCTGCGAAGCGTAACCAAAATCTCTACTGTCAGTATCATAGAGACCACGGGCATACTACCGAGGACTGCAGAAACTTGTGGGACCGTTTGGAAGAGCTGGTCCGAGAAGGGAGGTTGACCAACCTTCTACATCATTCTAGTACCCGAGGGGGCCAGACAGGTCCAACATCGAGAGGAAATGCCTCTTCAGGAGCCCCCCTGGGCATTATAAATGTTATATTTGCTGCTCCTGGAAGAACAGGATCTGCTCCCACCAGAATACTGTCCGTATCCCACTGTCTAGAAAGGGGCTCGAACGCAGTGCCGAAGAAAGCGAAGCTGAACGGCTCATTGGTGCTAGGCTTTTCAGAAGAGGATAAGAGGGGAACCATACAGCCCCATGATGACGCTTTGGTGGTTACGATGAGGATTGGAGGATATGACGTAAAAAGGGTGATGATTGATGATGGGAGCGCAGCTGAGGTGATGTATCCCGACCTGTACAGAGGGTTGAATTTGACGCCCCAAGACCTTACGGCCTATAGTTCCCCATTGGTTAGCTTCGAGGGCAGAACGGTCATTCCGTTGGGTATGATCAGACTACCTGTACAGACAGGTCTTGACGTGGTTGAGGTGGATTTCATTGTGGTTGACGTTTTTTCTCCCTATACGGCGATTTTGGGAAGACCTTGGTTGCATACCTTGGGGGCTGTCTCTTCTACCCTTCATCAAAAGGTGAAGTACCCATCAGGTGGCCAAGTGTTAGAAATATTGGGAAATCAAACCATGGCAAGGCAATGCATGGTGGCCGCCATTCAGCACGAGCCAGAGGTGAGCTCATCAGCCAGGGCCGAAGATAAATTATAGCAATTAAAGAAACCAGGAGCCCTCCCTGTCGGTACCACTAAAGAAGCAGAATGCGAGGGTCTGGAGAGAGTGACTGTGGGTGATGACCCGGATAGGTACTTCCAAGTCGGAGTACTATTACCTTCACCCGAAAGGGAGCAACTGGTTGAGGTCCTTAGAAGGAACGTAGATGTGTTTGCGTGGAATGCATACGAAGCCCCGGGGGTTGATCCAGAGTTTATCTGTCACCATTTGAATGTCAATCCTTCGGCTGTACCGAAAAAACAGCCTCCTCGGCATCCTTCCAGGTTACATGCCGAAGCTATTAAAGACGAGGTGGACAAGCTCAAGCAGGCAGGAGCTATTAAGGAAGTGTTTTACCCTCAATGGTTGGCGAACACCGTTGTAGTAAAAAAGAAGAATGGAAAATGGCGAGTGTGCGTAGATTTCACGGACCTCAATAAAGCTTGTTCTAAGGATCCCTTCCCTATGCCTCGTATAGATCAATTGGTTGATGCAACGGTGGGTCATCCTCGAATGAGCTTCCTAGACGCCTTCCAAGGCTACCACCAGATCCCACTGGCATTGGGTGATCAGGAGAAGACGGCCTTCCTTACTCCCAATGGAAATTATCACTACAAGGTGATGCCCTTTGGCTTGAAGAATGCGGGATCAACGTACCAGCGAATGATGACAAAGATGTTCGAGCCGCAACTGGGCAACAACATAGAAATTTATATCGATGACATGGTGGTAAAGAGCAAGGTAGTGTCCGAACATGTGACGGACCTTAGCAGCACGTTTGAAGTTTTGAGGAAGCATAAGTTACGATTGAACCCCTCCAAGTGCTCTTTCGGGGTTTGCTCGGGGAAGTTTTTGGGATACATGGTGACACATCGGGGGATTGAAGTGAACCCTGACCAGATCAAAGCCATAAACAGTCTACAACCACCTAGAAACCCAAAGGAAGTCCAAAGGCTGACTGGAATGACTGCCGCACTGAACAGGTTTATATCCAGGTCAGCCGACAGGTGCAGACCCTTCTTCCTTCTACTCCACAAATGGAAAGGGTTTGAATGGACTGAGGAGTGCGCATTAGCATTTCAGCAACTCAAAGAATATCTAGCTCGGCCACCCATTATGTCAAGTCCTGGCGTGGACGAAGTTCTCTTTGCCTACTTGGCGATAGCTAACTACGCTATTAGTTTCGTGTTGATACGATTGGACAATGGCGTGCAGCGGCCAGTATACTACGTGAGTAAATCACTCCATGAGGCCGAGATACGGTATCTACCATTGGAGAAAGCCATTTTGGCAATAGTACATGCTACAAGAAAACTTCCCCATTACTTTTAGGCACACACCGTGGTTGTTCTGACCCAATACCCACTTAGAGCTGTACTTCGGAGCGCAGATTACACTGGCAGGGTTGCCAAATGGGGCACAATACTTAGGGCTTTCGATATAAAGTATATGCCTCGCACTTCTGTGAAGGGTCAAGTGCTCGCTGATTTAGTGGCCGAATTTGCTGAAGATACTGAAGAAATAGTTGCAAGCCCACACGGTGCAGACGAAAAATCTGTCGGCCTTATATCCACTCGACCTCTCCACCCCTGGAAGGTATACGTGGATGGAGCAGCAAATCAGAGGGGATCGGGAGTGGGGCTGGTCCTAGTATCTCCCGAGATGGCCATTATCGAGAAATCTTTAAGGTTAGGATTCTCGGTCACCAACAATGAAGCCGAATATGAAGCTGTGATAGCAGGAATGGCAACGGTAAAGAAACTCGGTGGAAAAATAGTGGAGATGTTCTCGGATTCAAGCCTGATCGTGGGCCAGGTCAGAGGAGAACTAGAAGCTCGAGATACTAGAATGCAAAGTTACTTGAGCCGAGTTAAGCACATGCAAACAAACTTTGAGTCTTTCGAGTTGTCCCACATCCCTAGAGGCGGGAATGCGCATGCAGACTCTCTGGCTACCCTTGCTACCTCCTCGGCGAAGGGCTTACCTCGGATTGTCATGGTTGAGGATTTGATCTCACCCACTCCAACGGCGGAAAGCCCTATTCAAATCAACCAGATCAGCTCAGCACCTAGTTGGATGGATGCTATAGTGGCATACCTCGAGAAGAATATACTGCCCGAAGACAAGTTAGAAGCAGACAAGATAAGAAGAAAAACTCCTCGTTTTTGGCTGTCCGAGGACAAGAAACTTTACAAACGTTCTTTCTCTAGACCTTATCTGCTTTGCGTGCACCCTGATGCATCAGAGACACTTCTAGAAGAGCTACATGAGGGGATTTGCGGGAGCCACACTGAAGGAAGGTCATTGTCTCATCGAGCAATCACTCAGGGATATTGGTGGCCAGGCATGCAAAAGGAAGCGCAGGAATACGTTAAAAAATGTGACCAATGTCAAAAGTTTGCTCCGAACATTCATCAGCCTGGGGGAGTGCTCAACCCTCTTACCAGTCCTTGGCCTTTCGCGCAGTGGGGTTTAGACATTGTCGGCCCTTTCCCTAAGGCAATTGGGAATAAGAAGTACCTACTAGTTGGCACGGACTATTTCACGAAGTGGGTCGAAGCGGAGCCTTTGGCGAATATCAGAGACGTGGACGTCAAGAAGTTTGTGTGGAAAAACATTATCACCCGATTTGGGGTCCCTCAGACTCTTATCTCTGATAATGGTCTCCAATTTGATAGCAAGGCTTTCAGGGAGTATTGCTCCGACCTGGGAATAAAGAACAGATATTCCACTCCAGCTTATCCACAGGGAAACGGACAAGCCGAGGCTGTCAACAAGGTCATCGTGAGTGGGCTAAAGAAGAGACTAGACGACGCAAAAGGCAGATGGGTGGAAGAGCTGCCGCATGTATTATGGACTTACCGGACAACTCCACGACGATCAACAGGAGAAACCCCATTCTCGATGACGTATGGGGCAGAAGCCGTGATTCCAATAGAAACGGGTTTTCCCACGTTAAGGACCAGTGCTTTCACTTCCGAGGGCAATGATGAGCTTCTGGAAAAGAGCTTAGATCTGATAGACGAACGACGGGAAAGTGCAATGGTTCAGTTGGCCTATTACCAACATAAGCTGAAGTAAGGCTACGATGCGAACGTAAAGCTGAGGCCACTAGCTCCCGGAGACCTAGTATTGAGAAAGGTCTTGGGAAATACCAAAAACCCAGCTTGGGGAAAATTAGGACCCAATTGGGAGGGACCATATCGTATCACTTCTGTAGCAGGAATAGGGGCTTACTACTTGGAAGATCTAGACGAGAGAACTGTACTTCACCCTTGGAATGTGAGTAACCTAAAAAGATATTACTATTAGCACAAGCAGTTCTGTTATATGTTTCCTTTTGTTATCTATTTTATTTTATTCTATTTTATTAGCTGGAATTCTATGACCTGTATTCCCTAAGTCAATCGAGGTACTGGACAGAACCAAGGCATTGCATGGTCCTCGGACTCAAGCCTCTGGTGAAACCAGATACTTCAGATGAGAAAACTAGGTACTGGACAGAACCAAGGCATTGCATGGTCCTCGGACTCAAGCCTCTGGTGAAACCAGATACTTCAGATGAGAAGTCCTCTGGTTAAAACAAAAACTAAGTAATATCATGCCCTCCGGCCGCTTCTTAGTAAAAGTTAATACAGCCGCGACAACTACTGAAATATTAAACAGAAGCCAAATTATGTTTAGTTCTCGGATTACATCCTAGTAAAAATTAATATACTCCTTTCCGTTGAAACATTAAGCAGAGCTTAATTCATAAAAATCTGCACACACACACGATGAGAGTTGGCACCTCTTAAGTGTGGTTCATGTGATCATCTTTATATATCAAGACAATTTCCATAAGCGTCACTGAAAACATTTTTAGGGCGCTTGGCACCTTAACGGACTAATGATTCGCAATGTTATCTACGATTTAGTCTTATATTTCTTATAATGTTCGTTTCTGCTTTCCTAGAGTCCGAGATCATCTAAAAATATAAGAATATTCGTGCAAAAGTTTATACGAGAAATATGCAAACCCATGATATCATATATATATGTCTGAGAAAAGAACCATGAGTCACAATAAAAAATATACACTTAAAATTTCCTACACCAACTATTTGTTTAACTTTATTTGTATTTTGGGTTGGGGGACTTTTATCGCGTCTTGAGGAGGAAGGTCCTTCTCCTTCTCCTTTGAGGCCCCCTCAGCGGGCAAAATGGTAGAAGCTAAATCCTTTTGAAAACCTTTAGAAGTCTGCCCGTCCTTTGGATCCTCTGCGACTTTGGCTGAGGAGGTCCCTTTCTCCGCCGCGAGCACTTCAGGCTGTTTCTGCTTATCAATTGGGAGAGGATCCTGACCCTGAGCCCCTTCTGATGGGCCAACCGCCGTAGAGGAAACCTCGTGTTGCTGAGGAGTAGAGCTTGAGGCTTGTATGGCTGAAGGAAAGAAAGTATTCTCTGGCTTTCTCAGTTCTGAGGAAAGCGCGACCCCAGCACGGTTGAGAGCTTCCTCCCAAGTTTGCGCACAGTACTTTCGGCACACAATTGGAACTTCGGTCCTGAACCTGTCCTCGGTCTCAGCTACACCTTCATCATATCCTCGTTGCTCGGCCTCATCCCTCGCCTTCTCAGCCTCGGCTTTTGCTTTTTCTGCCTCATCTCTCTCTCTCTCTCAGCCCGACCCCTAAGCCTTTGAGCTTCCTCCAGTTGTTTCATCAGCTTCGACATTCCTTCCTTGGAAGCTGCCAGTTGGCTATTGATATCTTGGAATTTTTTCCTTTGATCTTCAGTTTGCTTTTGAAAGGTGGTCAGGGCTGAGTCAGCACTCTTTCGAGCGAGTTCCTCTTCTGCCAACTTCTTCCTCAGGTCCTCTATATTTTTCTCACTATTGGTAAGCGCCTTGGAAGCTTCACTCCTTAATTCCCTCTCCTTGTCCCATTGGAGATGTAAGTTGCTGGTCATTTCTTCCAGCCTGTAAAAAAAAAAACGAAAGAAGAAAAGATAGTCAGAAATAAAGTGAACCAAAAAGAACAGAAGGAACTGTGAGAATGCTATACCATGCCCAGGTGCCTTTTTAAGTTCATGAAGATTTCATTCTTCTTCATCTTCTTGAGCTCGGCCATATCCCGAGGGAAGAGGAGGGTTTCTTCTAAGGCGGAGGCAACATGGCATCCAATCCCCCCATTGTATTCTTTGATGGATGCATCTGCCCTCAAAGGTTCGCCACCGAGCATGGGTGCGGGAAGCCATGCTTCAGGCTCTGAGGGCCGGACAGTTTGTTTGGCACCTGCTCTAGAACTCCCACGAGTTGTTTTCTGCTGTTTTGAAGGTCGCTGACCTTCACTCTCCTGGGCTGGATGAGATTCCCCGACCTCCACCACCTCCTTGCCTTTTTGCTCTCTTTTCCTTTTAGGATCGGCGGATTCAACCCCTTGAGGCTGGGTAGATTTAGGAGAAGTCGAAGGTGGGAGGTTGGTTTGAGGAGACCTCCCTGGAACCTCTCGTCCAGATTTGCCTTCAATAACATCAAGCAAACTCCTTTGGCTTTTTCTTTGAATTCCCATGTCGATGGGAGTCGCTTCGGGAGACTGGGGCTGATCAAACACCTCAAATCTGTCCTCAGAATCCGAGGCCTCCTCGGCTATTCTTCTTTGTTCCTCTTCTTCCTCTTCCTCCTCCACTTCCTGAATAATTGGTCGTGACGAGGAAGCCCCTACGGGAGCAGCAGCTTCCAGTAAGGGTTGAGAAAAGGGGATGCCTACAGGGATCCGAACACCCTCAGGAACTATGAACCCAGACTTTGCGAAAGCTACGCTGATTCGGGGCAGCCGAGGGTCTTTGGCCTTTATTACCCACTTGGGCACTGAAAAGGATGTGGAAATTGGTTTATACCCAAGGATGAGGTGCGCTGCCCTTAATTGACCGTCGGATGGATTCTTATATATCTCGGATCTTAGAATTCTATCCAAGCTCTCCCTGTTTACTAGCCCAAACCGACGCTGGGTAAATCGCTTATCTGCAGAATCATTAAGACAATGACAAAACTCCCATCAGGAATGAAGTTAACTTAAATCAATGAACACAAATTAAGGTGCAAAGGTTTTCAGCCCAAGAACCCCACCTGGTTCACCTCCCTTCATTGGGCATGGTAAACCGTCATGCCACGCGCCAGAAAAGATAAGGAAATCATCTTTCAGACCCTTGTTAGATGAAGGGAGACACTGGATTAGCCTTACCTCGGGGAACCTGGACTTAAGGTAATACCCCGCATCCTTCAAGTTTTGTAGGTTGTACACCCAATTCACGTCGTGATGGGTAAGGCCCAAATTTAGCCTCGCATTTAGGATTTCTATGCTCCCTAGTACCCTAAACATATTTGGGGCACACTGTGTGGGGGCCAATCTAAAGAACCTAAGGAAATTGGTAGTGAGCCCGCCCATCAGAATAGTCATCCCTCCCTCTATGAAAGCAATCATCGGGATGACTACTTCCCCTGTTCGCCTTTGATCATACCATTCTTCCACGGAAGCGTACCTCATACCCACCGTTGGGGGAATCCTATACTTAGTCCTAAATTTCTCTATTTGCTCCTCGGAATCAACCAAATACTTAAACCTACCCATTTCTTAAGGATTGTGAAAAGAAACTGAAGAAGGGATTGGAAAACTGAGGAGGGTTAGAGAAACTTACAGTTGTGAAAATAGACTCCTCGGACAAACTTCAAAGTATTTATGAGATCGTTGATAAGAACAAAGGAGGGACGGGATCAGTGAATACTTGATAAGATCTTAAGATTTTTTGAACTAAAAGTAAATATGATTTGAAAAGCTCTTTATAAGGGCACAGAAACCGTAAGCGGGAAAAATCCCGCCCATAATTCATAGTGATCCTCCACCGTCAGATTCGCATCTTACTGTAACGTGGAGGACAGGGAAACCGCCATCATTTAATGGTGGCATGTCCATGACGCCGGAACGTCAGGAACGTGTCTTGGGCAGGTGAAAAGGCGTTCTGACATTTGGGAAAGCCCAATGAAAGACTTAAGGACGTTATATCAAAATCCCCCTTTTCCGAGACAACAAAAAGGGAGATTTTGAGGGGCTATTGTGGGGTCAGTATCCCGAAAAATTGATGGAGTCTATCAAAGGTGGGCTCGCGGCCCAACGGCCCAGACCGAGAACACTTACCAGACCGAGGACACTTACCAGTCCGAGAACACTCATTCGTCCGAGGATGCTCCCTTGTCCGAGGATAAAATTCGTTCTTTAAATCAGCCTATGATGTCAACGTAACTATTTTAATTGTCGACGATCTTTATAGAGTTACATGTAAACCAAACTAATGAATATTAGTCAAAGGATGAACCGGAAAAATATCCCCTAAAAGCTGCTACCCCCGCATTAAATGCTTTCCACCTAACTCTCTGGCCGCATTAATGTGGAGGTGATACCTGAACAGTAATTAAACAGCTTTATATCCACTAGGCGGAGGATCCGGGGAGGTCGGATGGGACAAGAGGAAAATCTTCAGAAAGTAGCGTACACGTGTACGGTAAAAGTAAGATGGAGAAGCTAGTATATAATGAAAAAATCAGAATGCACGAGGGGGGAGATTTTTTGGGAGAGCTAAAAACAAAGGAGAAGTATTCCATCTGCTAGGCCAGAGCTACGTCTTTTTCTACTGACCGGAGCTAGATCTTACACCCATGTCTCTACAAATTTTTATTGTGAAGGGTCCATTACAAAACGAGGCCCTACACTTATATTGTAAAATTAGAGCACATATACCTTTTTTTTTTAATCATTTAAATTATTATTTTTCAGTATAATATCTTTTCTGTTAGAATCCTTAAGTTATTGGATATAAATTTTACCAATTTCGGTGAAAATGGATAAAGCCCTATCAAGATTGAATACTACCTTATTAAGTATATATATATATATATATATTTTTTTTTTTAAAAAGGTAAATTATACTTGTTAAACCTTAAAGTCAGGGACGGATCTAAGATTTGGATTGAGAGGGCCGAAATATGAATTTAAAAAATCATGAGTACTAACAATTACTCAAAATATAATTCATGGATATCTATTCTAATTACTTTATTTACTCTCTAAAGTGACCGGACTAAATTCTCAACAACAACCAAAAAAAAAAAAAAAAAAAAAAAAAAAAAAAAAAAAAAAAAAGTGACCGGACTAGCTCTAGTCTAATTAAAACTTCACTCTCTTAATTATGTTGGTACTCAAAATTTATTGGGGGGTTCAAAGTATTATGAAATGAGAACTAAACAAGAGCTTTCATTTTTGTTAAATTTTCTACACGTTTTTATGAGTACAACATTTGAACACTCATATTAGTCAATGTATAATAGCATAAGGACTAAATTTGCACATCTAACTCCAAAAAGTCACTAACATCAACCGTGTAAATATACAAAGTTACTATTCATATGCAAATCTATGTTTTAATACTTCTTTACTCATATATACAAAAACATGATTTGAGAGAGTAATATAAAATTAATAAGGAAATAGTATTTTTAATGAAATGTAGTGTAAATAGATAATCTTATGTAGTTTTAATGAATTGTAGTTTTAAAAATATAGTTATGTAAAAAAAAAAAAAAAAAAAAAAGAATAAATTCTTACATCAAAATAGACAAAATAAAAAATAAAAAATTATGTGAGCTCTTAAATTGTATCTCTGAGTCAAAACTCCAAAGGTCTTTTCCTGTGGGCTCATGCCCTTGTCATAAATGGTTGATTGACTCATGGCCGAAAAGGCTAACCTGCTCATGGGTGTGGAACCTCAATGCCATCCACTTATCACTAAGGCCCATTTGGATTGAAGGAAAAATGAGGGAGTAGAATAGAGTAGAATAGGGTAGAATTGATTGAAAATAGTTTAATTTTTGGTCAATTCTATTATAATCTACTCTACTCCTACCTTTTAATCCAAACAGACCATAATTTACTACTGCAATTCCTATTAAAAAAAAACTTATTTACTACTACAATCACGTACTTGGTAGGCCTAAATATAGTGCAAAAGTAGTACTTTGGGCCTATATTTGGTTTTCACACAGCACATCTATATCTAGTGTGCAAATTGACATTCTATTTATTCTTCTTTTGTGAAAGGGCCATGGCTTAATGTTAAGGAGTTTTTTAGAAGGCCAGGGGGGCCTGGGCCCCTATAGTTCCGTCCCGTTTGAGTTTAAGCTTTGGGTATGTTTTAATTATTTTAAACTTTAAAATGTTTCATTTAAACTTCAAAATTTCTAAAATAATTTCATTTAAAATTTCTATCACACTTTTTCCATTAACACCATTAAACATCATGTGAAGAGTTGCTTTAATTGATTTTTTTTTTTTTTTTTTTCCAAAATTTGGGGTCTAAATGAATTTACCCAAAACTCTAAGTTTTAAGTGAAACATTCTTAAACTACAAGATTGAAATGAAACTCTTTTAGAAATTTTAAAGTTTAAATGAAAAATTTTGAAATTTTAAGATTAAATGAAACATACTAAAAACTCTAAGATATAAAAAAGTAATTTACCATTTTTTTTAATAAATGAAACAAAACTATAAAGTCTATGTTGAACTTTATGTGAAAGTTGTTTTATTTAATGATATTTGTGAAACTATAAAGTTTCTCTTACAAAAATAAGACTACGTAGACTTTCTTTTAAGTATACTTAATTAATCATTTACAGGAGGGTGCTTGTATAAATTAACATAATTAGTAGTCTCATCTTACTGCAATAAAAAATTATATATTTTTATTTTAGTGATCCCAACTTAGAATGTGTGAGATTGTTCAAGAGTTGTTGAACAATTTGTGCCATCATTAGTATCACGACAACATAAATGTCACATCAACTGTCTTGCAAGTCTCATCCATGCAAGCCCACTGCACAAGCACCTCGAGTCACCTATTGACCAAGATCATTTCCCACGTACTACATGTTGTGAGTGTTCTCGCAACGCCCATTGCTCAAGATGCTTCCATCTCCTTATGAAGCTTTCGGAAATTAGTGTCAACCATCACTTGTGATCGTATGTTATCTTGACATGCCTTACGCGTTTTGTCATTACATAAAGTCTAGGCATCCCAAATTGTTCCACCTTAATTTTGAGGGAGAGGGTTAGAGATATCTGGCCCAAGAGCCCCAAAACTATTGGAAACCCATGTACTTGTAGAACAAGCAAGCTAATAATGAATTAGACTAAGGTTAGCTTAGGGTTATTTAGTGTATAAAACTTGCACTATGTTTATCATAAACAAAAGTTCAGTTGACCAGTAAGAATTTGCTATGTAAAAATGTTGTAAAATAATTCATATCATATTTCAATTTACCCAAATCTAGTGGCCAAGGGATTTCGCCCATAGTTAGGCATGGACATCATTGACCAATTAAGAAATGTATGCTTTGTTTCTCAAAAAGGAGAATGAAAAAGCATGCTTTCTCTTTTTAAGACTCAAATCGTAGAAAACAAAGTGATAGGTAATTAATTCTGGAAGGGATAGTATGCAAACCTTACTGAAAACTATTTGTCAACTTTCTAGAGATAGCTAAAATTGTTAGTTTACATCGCAGGAATTGGTTCATATTTCTCTGATTGTATGACGAACCAAGGATGGAACTAGGACTTCATGCTGGAAACCGGAGTAGAAGAAAAAAAAAAAAAAGAGTAATTAATGATGACTACACATCCAAATTAAAAAGTATGACCACTTCGAGAGTGTGGCTTGATGGTAAGAGTTCTCGAATTGCTTCACTTAATAAGCGATTCGAGCGACAATCCCAATAAGGTCCCGATAGTACACATGGTATTATCCACTGCCATAATGTGTCGTAGGGTCGATGAGTTTACATTGGAAACTTCACTTTTTTTTTATTCAACAAAAAATAAAAATAAAAATAAAAACAAACAAACAAAGTACAAAGTATGATTCTTATTCTTTAACTGATATATTTCACATACAATCAGAACAAAGAAGCATAGCGATTCAGGCATAATTTCCTTGTTAAGGCCTCGTTAATTGTCATGGTTAAGAGAACTGTCTCTACATTAAAGAGACCTATTAATAACATATATGCCACCATTAAATGCAAAATTTTCTTTTTTTATTGATACGAGATAAATTTTATACTCTAACATAATTTAAGTGTATATGTGTGTAAAGTTCTCTCCTAGAAACTTGAACCCTGGCCCTTATCTCTCACACCCGACAAACATTTATACTTGTGGAGTGACCACCACACCAAAGGTGCGCCGTGGTAAATGCAAAATTTTGAAGGCTTTACCTAATGTAAGCCCTTTAAGTTCATTGAATTTGATAGTTTACCAAAAGATTCTACCAAAAGATTCTATGTGCATTTAATCTCAGTAGTAGCATCTAACACGTATTAAAGAATCCATCTTTACAAATCATCTAGCAGACGCTTATAATATTGACTACAAGAATGTCTTCAACTCTTCATGTCACTTTTCATGAATGCAGCGGGAGCCAAGTCTGTCAATAGAAACGCTACACATACGTATTACCACGACAGCCCAACTTGATCATCTCCAAGAAACTTCAAATTAAGCATTTCAGTCATCCTGTTTCACACTCCCATACAAAGTAAATTATTGGAGACACAATATTCATAGGGCTATATTAGAAGTACCGATGTAATATGTGTATATTAATCTATTAAATTTGATTAAATGGTCCAGATCACGCAAATTTACTCATGCTTGCGTGAAAATCTTACGCTCATTTGCAGAACCTGTTCCCTAACAATTCAAATACTTTTGGATTTGAAGTTATTGTATAAGCCCTGTTAAAGACTGGACCTGTATTCTAAAAGCTCATTATGTTAATTTCCTTGTTTATTACAATCACTAAAATGTTTAAATTTGTAAAGTTGTGATTTACAATTATGTTTTATGTTGGCTTTATTCCATAACAAAAAGTGTCATAATTGCATTAATTTTGTTCCTTGTATTTTGTGAGATTCTATTATATTGAGTTTAGTATTAAGTTGGTGAAAAATCAAGTATGAAATAAAGATCAGTGCATTTTCGCAACTAGCTCGCAAGAAGTTCGCGAGTAAAGGTTTTTGCAAAAAAGTCACCTAAGAAGCACATGCTAGAAGCTAAAGAGTCAAGTGTTGGGTTGTATTTCACAAGTACTTCGCGAGACAAGCCATCTCACGAGGTACTCACGAAACTCTCTACCTAGAGGATTTTTCCCATACTATATATACCTTCATTACCCACAAAAGTAAAGAGGCATTTTTCAAAGAGAAAACCCTAGAGAGGTTTCTATAACACAACACACCCACCTTTTAGAGAGAGAGAGCTACTCATCCTTTAGTGAGAAATCATTGTAGTCTCTTCTTCTTCCCTCTCCCATTGTCATACCTTGAAAGGAGATTTGTAGCCAAACACAACCCACACATTTTTAAAGTATAGAGAGTGTTTTGCAGTTTGGAAAGCTTTGGGGATTTGCCCAAAGAAGCCGGTGAGACTTGGCAGATGCAATCGGGCGAAATTGCAAGATCTGAAAAGCTAACGAAGACAAGACTCTGAGAAGTCCGTTGGTAGCAGAAGCTTGGAAGGCTCAAGTCATTGGGTAGACTAGGCTTGGAGGGTCTTTTGTTATTTGTGTACTCCAACTTATTCACTAGTAGATCAATTTCAACTTTGATGGTTGATGAAAAGTTTTTCATCGAGTTCTTCGGTTTCCTCTTGGATAACATGTCTTAGTGTTATCTTGTGTTTGTATCTCTTTTCCCTTACTCTTTAAGCTTTATATTTATTGTTGCTTGCTTGCTTATGGCTTAGAGAGTAGATCTGGTGATTACGCTTCAATTACTCTTGTTTTGCACTTAGATAAGTTAAAGTAAAAAAAATTAGCCGTAATTTTAAAATTGGAATCTAAACAAGCTCGTATGTTTCACACAAATCTAAGCTTTCTGTTAGGTTCGAAGGATTTAGGATATAAATGTATAGAAATTCAATGTGTAATGTTGGCAAACCAAAATCAAAACTTAAAGTCTAAAATTAGGCTGCTCAAAGTATGTTTATTGTGAAGTTGAAATCGAGTAATTGCAGAAAATTACTATTCACTTTTTGCAAGGCTTAATTGACTGAAAATTAGACTCGATCGATCGAAACTTGTGCAGATTATTTTTCTGCAGAATTTTCCAACTCAACTCAAGCCCATATGACGTGTCGGGTTTTATGTTTTGTCTTAAGTATAAAAGGAAAAACCCTAGCCACATTTTATTGTCGTTGTTTATGCTGTGTGTATGAATCTCTTGTGAGATCTAGAGGTGTTTGCCTTTATACATACTTAGGGTTATCAAAATCAAGATTGATGTCGAAAGCTTGGTGATCGTTTCAATTGCTGCATAAAGAGCTTAAAGTAAAACACAAGTGGGAGTACTTGTGGTTGCTGTGAATCCAAGAAAGAAGTAGTCCATAGACTCGGAGCTGTCACGTGGTCGTGGTAGTAAGTTTTCTACTCGAGGTAGCAATAAGATTTTAGTGGTCTAAGTTGCTATTATAAAACTTTAATTCTTTCATAATGGATCTGTTTTATCTTGAGGATAGTTAGGTTAAATCCTCCCTAGGTTTTTTACCGGTTTGGTTTTCCTAGGTTATCATATCATTGTGTTCTTTATTTTCTACATTGTTGACATGGTATGATATACTTGTGTTAACCTAGTTTTGAATAATTTACCTAAATAATCACTTGGTTGAATATCTAGGTTAATCAACTTGTGTTTTAAGAGGTTTAAAAACGTACAAGTAGTATCAAAGCGGGTTAGCTCTAATATTTAGATACTTTGATCTAAGAGTTGATTCTTGACCCCTATTGTCATGGATACTTGGAAGTTCTTATTGCTAAAATTCCAACTTGTCTACTTTTGGTTTGTGTCTCTTTTTGCTTTTGTTAAGTCTTTCCTTGAGTATCTTGGTATAATTACATGTGATGATAATTACTTGTGTTATATTGCTTTAACCGCCTTAAATGCATGTGATTCTTGTCTTTGGTATTTGAATAGTGGTTGTTCTAAGCATATGACAGGAAATAAAACTTTATTCAAGACACCCTTTGAAGGAAAGATTGGGACAGTCACGTTTGGAGATAGAAGCAAATCTGTGATCAAAGGCATTGGAACTGTGGACATTCTAGGGTTACCGGTTTTTGAAGATGTTTAGTATGTTGATGGGCTGAAAGCAAACTTACTAAGCATCAGTAAGATTTGTGACAATGGATTAAATGTTCTCTTCACCAAGTATGAATGTGAGATACTTGATGGAGGAGGTGATTGCATGTGTATTGGTCTTAGGACAGTTGACAACTGTTATGGTATAACACCAAGTATAAGCAACAAGTGTTTCAGTGCAAAGATCAATCAAGTAGACTTATGGCATCAACGGTTGGGACATGCAAGTCACAAGCAATTAGAGAAAATTTTCAAGTGTGATGCAGTTATTGGTTTGCCCAAGTTTGAAAAGATAGAAAAGTGCATATGTGGACCATGTCAGATGGGTAAACAAGTGAAGTCCAAACATCTGTCTGTGACTGAAGTTCAAACTTTAAGACCTCTAGAGTTGCTGCACATTAATCTCATGGGTCCTGCTAGAGTTCAGAGTTTAGAAGGAAAGAAGTATATTCTAGTTGTTGTGGATGATTTCACTAGATATATTTGGAATGTGCTTTTGAGAGACAAAGTTGAGGCCCTTAAAAGATGATACACTTGTGCAAGAAATTGCAAGTTGAGAAAGGAACTGTGATAGCCAGAATTATAAGTGATCATGGAAGGGAATTTGAAAACACAAAGCTGGCTACCTTCTGCAATGATCAAGGCACACATCAAGAGTTCTCTTTACCCAAGACACCACAACAGAATGAAAGAGTGGAGCGGAAGAATAGGGTTGTTTAAGAGATGGCACGTGTCATGCTACATAACAAAAAGATGCCCAAGTCCTTCTAGGGAGAAGCGGTTAACAATGCTTGTCATACACTCAACCGAGTGTATTTCAGACCTGATTCCAAGAAAACTCTTTATGAACTTTAGAGAGGAAAGAAGCCTGTTGTCAAATACTTTCAGATATTTGGCAATGACTGTTATATTCTGCGTGATAGGAAGAATCTAGAAAATTTTGACGCAAAGAGCGACAAGGGATACTTTCTGAGATAATCTTCCATTAGTAGAGCTTATAGAGTATACAACCTGAGAACTAAAACAGTCATGGAGTCTTCAAATATGGTGATCAATGATGAATTGTGTTCAGAAACTCATTCAGAAAACACTCCTCCTGTTCAAGAAAAGACTGTGGAGGTTGATGATCCTATTCTTGATGATTATGTTGGGAAGCATAGTGATAAAGAGATACTGTTGTTGAATGATGTTGTTTCAGTACCATCAAGTTCAGAACTATCCACACTAGTTCATGAAACTCAACAACAACAAAGTGAGCCTAGTCCTTCAGCAAAACAAAAAGGTACCTCCACATCTCTGGTCAAAGGTCCATCTTCTAGAGTAAAGTTAAATCATCCTGCCACAAACATATTGGGTAGTTTGAATGATAACATGAGATTGAGATCCAAAGTCTTGAATGTAATTACTCACTCATGCTATTTATCTCAATTTGAACTAAAAAAAGGTAGATGAAACACTTCAAGATGCTGATTAGGTTAATTCTATGCGTGAAGAACTTCATCAATTTGTTCGGAATGATGTGTGAGAATTAGTTCCTAGACCAAAGGGAGTAAATGTGATTGAAACTAAGTGAATTTTCAAGAACAAGTCAAATGAACATGGTACTGTTATTCGAAACAAATCAAGACTTGTTGCTCAAGGATACACACAAGTGGAAGGGATTGATTTTGATGAAACTTTTGCACTGGTAGCAAGACTGGTATCCATTAGGATACTTTTGGCCATAGCTAGTCATTTGAATTTCAAACTGAATCAAATGGATGTTAAGAGTGCCTTCTTGAATGGGATGTTGCAAGAAGAAGTGTATGTTAAACAACCAAAGGGTTTTGCTGATCGTCACAGACCGAATAATGTCTACAAGTTGAAGAGAGCCCTCTATGGTTTGAAACAAGCTCCTAAGGCATGGTGTGATAGGTTAACTGCATATCTCATTGAGCATGGATTCAAAAGATGATTTGCTGATACTACTCTCTTCATATGAAAGGATAAAAATTATTTTGTAGTAGCTCAAATTTATGTTGATGATATTGTTTTTAGTACTACTAAATGAAGAAGATGTTTGAAATGAGTATGGTTGGTGAACTAACTTATTTCTTGGGATTACAGGTGAAGCAAACAGATTCTAGAATTTACATAAACCAAGCAGAGTATGCTAGAAATCTTGTCAAGAGATTTGGACTTAAAAAGGCTGCACATGCTAGAACACCAATGGCTGCTAATGCAAAGCAAACCAATGATCCTTCAAGTGAGACTGTTGATGTTACATTATACAGAAACATGATTAGTTGTCTTTTGTATTTAACTGCAAGTCATCCAGATATTGCTTTCATTGTTGGTGTATGCTCTAGATTTCAATCTAATCATAAGGTTTCACATTTGAATGCTGTTAAAAGAATCATAAAATATGTTAGTGGAACTGGTGATTATGGATTGTTCTATAGCAAAGAGTCAAATTTGTCTCTTGCTGGATTTTTTGATACAGATTGGACCGGCAATGCCGATGATAGAAAAAGTACCACCAGTGGGTGTTTTTATGTAGAAGCCAGTCTTGCTGCTTGGATGAATAAAAAACAAAATTCTGTCTCTCTATCTACGACAGAAGCAAAATATATTACTGCTGGAAGTTGTTGTTCACAACTTCTTTGGATGATGATAGGGTTTGTGTTGTGATGAATACCTTGATGCCATGAGAAGTATGATAGATGATGAGGTGAGATGCCATGCTAGATGAATGCTAGGGTATGACATGATAGATGTATGGTTAGGGATATTTGATGCCATGTTGATTGTTAGCTGTATGTTATTGTATGTGTGAGTTAGATACAAGTATTGAGTATGTCTTTAATAGGGTTCAGACATAAGACACAATGATAGGAAACCAACCTTAGGGTTAGGCAATTTTGGATGCCTAACACATTTTCAAAACCATAACTTAACTCCAAACTCATATCTCTGGTGATAATATCAAAAGGTCCTTCCTCAAGAGGATGCTATATATAGTTGCTAGACCATTGCAAAAACTAAGTTGCGATTCCCCCCTTGTGTCCTTGTGTCCATAGTGGCGACTCCACTAGGATTGTGGGTTTAATTCTTACATGTCCTGTGTCTTAAACGAGAGAGAGAGAGAGAGATAAGGGGAGGGGAAGGGGAAGGGTCTCATCGGGTTGATGACGGCGTGGGCAAGGAGGCATAGGTCAGCGGCGTGGTAGGTTTGTGTTGGGGTCAAATCGGCGACGTGGTAGGTTAAGTGGTGGGATTGGCAGCGTGGTAGAGGCTGAGCGATAGGCTTGGCAGCATGGTGGGCTAAGCGGCGGGCTTGGTGGCATAGGAACCCACGAATATTGAATAGAATCATTTTTTTTTTACTAGAGCTATAGTGGCGTTTAAAAAAAAAAAAAAAAAGTTTGAAGGACTTATAATGGCATTGGAAAAACGCCACTATAGGTCTTTTTTAAATTTTTATTTTTTTATTTTATTTTTTTAAAAGGATCTATATTGGTGTTCATAAACACCACTATAGGTTATTTTAATTTTTTTAAAAGGACCTATAGTGGCGTTTTTCAAATGTCACTATATGCTTTTTTTTTTTTTTAATTTTATTTTAAGGATCTATATATAGTGGCGTTCATAAATACCACTATAAGCCCTTGTAAGACCTAGGACTTATGACTTATATACTATTTGGTGATGACCACAACGTGGTGGATTAAGGTCTATCTAAATCACCACACACATTTGGCACGTTGGTCACTCTACAAGTATAAGTATTTGTGGGGTGTAGAGTGTGGGGGGGCAAGATCCAAGGTTTAAATTTCCAGGAGGGAGTTTCACTCACATATACATTTAGATTATGCTATAGTATACTTTGTATCTTGTATAAAAAAAGAAAAAACAAAATTAATGACCACTAATATTTGTGTGAATTAACGACCACTAATATTTGACTGACTTTTCAATCTCATTCAATATGATAAAAAAATAATAATAATAAAGGGAAAAAGAGAAAAAAGAAAATTTCTACTTGCATTTTTTTCGATTGTAAGTGTTTACTTTTGGTCATTTGGGCTATGAAAGCTAGCTGGCATTTAGAAGTTAATCAAACAAGTGGTATAGTGTACTATGTGACTTTTAATTTATGGGTGAAAAATATTGTAGAACTCAAATCTACTTGCTTGAAAAATAGTGTACTATATGAAGAATCTGGCCTGGGAGTTTTGTACATAAATGACTAATTGTATTGGAAGGATCTGGGGAAGAATCATCTAATTATTGTTTATGATCTCAAATTCGTTTAGAACAAAGAAGGCATGTCTGAGGTTGTCAGACACCCAGTAATCAAATTGTTTAAGACTTAGTCTTAATCTCTGTGCTAGGCATTTTGCCTGATTATTATAATTTGTGACTATCATTAATGAAGGAATATTGTGATTTTGAAATCTAATCATTTCTGGAAATAATAAAAAAGAAAAAGAAGAACACTTAATGATTACAATATATGTTTTTATGCGTGCAGCCGTATATGCAAAGAGAGTTATGGTATCATCCTGTGGTCCAGCCATATATGCAAGTTGACCATAGACTGAGCATAACATTCTCAATAACTTATTTTATTATTTAATTTATTTTTGTTACTATTTATGCGCCCTGTTATAACTTTTAATACTATTCATAAGTCTCACTATATTATTACAGTTAACTTTTACTTTTATTTACAGTACTTTCTGCAAAAAAAATTCAATTTTAATAAAATAAACGAATCCCAAACAGATTCTTAGTAAAGTCTCTTATAGTTGTCAATAAAAGAATTAAAATCAAATATGGTGTACCACCACAAAAGCCATTAGCCATTGTGAATCTGTGATAGGAGATTGTTACTACGAAAAGAGAGAGGAGAGTCAAACCATTGATTAGTCTCTTCAATCAAAAAGATAATCTTTTTAATTTTGATCAATCATATCATTCTGTGGTCCAGCCATAGATGCAAGTCGACCATAAACCGAGCATAACATTATTCCCAATAAAAAAATGTCCAAAGCTGCTTCATTATAGGTAGGCTGTCCCAACTACCTACGTGATTAGAACTTCACACGTTAAGATTCCGACGCTAAATTTTCAGTCATACAATACTTATTGCATGCATACGCGTTTCTAGCCTCCAAGCATGTCCTTCATCTTCTAAGGTCAAACATACAAAATTTAGTCAATATTAGTTAGTTTTTCAAAAACTATTTCCTAAACAAACTAGAAACTATTGCAATACCAACGGTATTATAAGTATTATTTTATAAAAATATTGTAGGCTGCTCTAATATGTTATCTATTTTATAATATCATTCATTCTAATTTTGAAAAAATAAATGTCATTAATTATTATAAAAACTAGAAGGAGAAAAAAAAGTTGTGCTTCCCACATTGTTACGTCTCTTATATATAGTTTTCTTCTTCTATATAAGTATCAGTCTGGAGGCATTAATTAAGTCTCATACAAATCCCAAACACCCAATCATTCACATCTAATATTGTCCCTTGTCTGTCCAACATTTTTTATAGCCCATCAAAAAAGCCAAAAAAGATGGCACTTCGAGCATTGGTTGCACCTCTATTTGTGTCTCTTTTTCTGTCTCTAACCATTCTTGGTTACTCTCAAGCAGATATTAAAAAATGGTGCAGCCAAACCCCAAACCCTGAGCCATGTGAGTATTTTTTAAGCCAGAAGCTTAATTACCACAGCCCCATCAAGCAAAAGTCTGATTTTTTGACAATCTCAAAGCAACTAGCACTAGAACGTGCCCTAAAAGCTCAAAGTAACATAATTTCACTAGGGCCCAAGTGCAAAAATGCTCGTGAAAAGGCTGCATGGGCAGATTGTCTTGAGCTTTATGAGTATACCCACCACAGGCTTAACAAAACCATTGACCCTAATGTCAAGTGCAGCCAAACCGATGCTCAAACATGGCTCAGCACGGCTCTAACCAACCTTGAGACTTGTCGGGCCGGGTTTATTGAGCTAGGGATCCCGGACAATCTCTTGCCCTTGATGTCAAACAACGTTTCTAAGCTAATTAGCAACGCTTTGGCTCTTAACAAAGTTCCATACACTGTACCGAGTTACAAACATGGTTTCCCTACTTGGGTTAAGCCTGGGGACCGGAAACTCTTGCAGTCTTCTTCGGCTCCTAAGGCCAATACTGTGGTGGCACAAGATGGTTCAGGGAATTATAAGACGATTAAGGAGGCGATAAGTGCAGCTTCGTCACAGTCAGGAAGTGGGAGGTTTGTGATATACGTGAAGGCTGGGACATACAAAGAAAATGTTGAGATAAAGTTGAAAAATATTATGTTGGTAGGAGATGGTATAGGAAAAACCATAGTCACTGGGAGCAAAAGTGTTGGTGGAGGTTCTACAACCTTCAATTCAGCCACAATTGGTAAGTAAATTCAATTGATTTCTAATAATATATATATGCTAAATTTTAGTGTTAAGAAATTGTTGTTAATTGGTTCCCTACAAAATATTACATATATATATATATGTATATGCATGTCTTAGTGGATAAAATCATGGCTTGGCCTTGGACTAAAAAAAGTTACGTTTAGATATGTGATAGAAGAGATTAATAAGAAGTGGGAGTTTAGAGGTTTGAAAGGTCTGGATCAAGTAATGCAAGAATACCAAGAAACTTCTGACTAGTTCGAAAAAAAAAAAAAAAAAAAGCACCTGAGTGCATAATATAAAAATTTTAGTGAGATTATTGATCAAACTTCGAAAGGAGTCATATTTCATGCATAATGCACGTTATTGATACACCAAACCATGGCTTGGTTTTGGATTTTAAATTTTTTATTTTTTTTAAATCTCTCTAGGTCACACATGTAGGTTTATGTTCAAATGATAGAAAATTTGTCACTTGCATCTAATGTATGTATTGGATGTCCCATAACATGGGGTTCTCTTGAATTTGTAAGATTCGCATTCAATACATATATTGGATAGGTACTTTCTTAATTTTCAAGCGGCTTTAGTTATCGATTATATATTTTAGCCTTCTTTTCAAAATTAAGTATAATTACTAAGTCATCTAATTTGACAAGATTTTGTATATATAATAATGCTTTTATGCTGATAACTATTGTCATATTTATTGCCCGTTTGGAATGGGCTGAAAGTTGCTGAAACGCGCAATTGCGTTTCATTTTTTTTTTTTTTTTTTTTCTTCACGCGTTTCAGTCCATTTTTTACTGTTCATTCACTGTTGCGGCTACTGTTAGCCGCAATATTTGACTTTTTTCAAAAATTTCACTATTTACGGGCCCACAAATATCACTTTTCAGTAACTTTTTCATTGAAAATGGGTCTCACGGTACTATTCACATATTTAAAAATTATTTTACTATAATGTTTTCAGTTTTCAGTTTTCAATTTCAGCAGAATAAGCTCTATCGAAACGGACTCTTAATTACTTGTGGTCCTAGCTAACTTGCCACAACTGATTACCCCAAAATATTTTGTCTTACAACTTTTATAGTCATAATTTTACTAAAATAATGAATGTTAATCTAGAATTTGACTAAACTATTGACATGAAAATTAAGCTCTTTGTTATTTTGAATTTTCAGCTGTTGTGGGAGATGGATTCATTGCTCGTGACATCACTATAAGGAACACTGCTGGAGCAGCAAATCATCAAGCCGTGGCCCTTCGTTCCGGGTCCGATCTCTCGGTATTTTACAGGTGCAGCTTGGAAGGGTATCAAGACACCCTCTATGTCCATTCCCAAAGGCAATTCTATAGGGAATGTGACATATATGGTACAGTTGATTTCATATTTGGAAATGCTGCAGTTGTGTTGCAAAATTGTAATATTTATGCTCGTTATCCTCCTAACAAGACCAACACTCTCACTGCCCAAGGTAGGACTGACCCTAATCAAAACACTGGAATTTCCATTCATGATTGTACAATCAAGGCTGCTTCAGATTTAATGTCGTCCCAGAGCTCAATTAAGACATACTTAGGGAGGCCATGGAAGAAGTATTCACGCACAGTTTTTATGAAAACGTACTTAGATAGCTTGATTGCTCCAGTTGGATGGAAGGAATGGAGTGGAAATTTTGCCCTTAATACCTTGTACTATGGGGAGTATGCTAACACGGGGCCAGGCTCATCAACTGCTAATAGAATTAATTGGCCTGGCTACCATGTCATTACTAGTGCATCTATAGCTTCACAATACACCGTTGCAAACTTCATCTCTGGCAGTTCATGGTTGCCGGTTACCAACGTGCCTTACACAGCTGACCTTTAATTTTTTCAAAGAAATTGTTATATACATGCCTTCAATTTGTTCAATAGTTTTCAATTGTAATTTGCATCTGAGTTCCTTATGGTAAAAAAATAAGTTGATTGTTGTCCAAAAAAAAAGGAAGATTGTGTAATAGTTGTCATTCTTTGATAAGTTGTAATGAAGGATTCAAAATAAATAAAATCAATTATGTTTAATATTCTGAATGGAACTTTAGGCTAAGGTTGCTTTAGTATATAAAATGAGGTTTCTACATTCTATTGATATGCATAGATAGATAAACATTTTGAGATACAAATTTCTCAACAAGTCATATAGATAATCAGAGTGCTTGTTTAAAAACATGTATGTGATGGATTGTCACGTAAGTCAGGGATGATTTTCCCAAAAAGGTAATGTTATAATAATTTTAAAAAAAAGAAAAAAGAAAAAGGTATGCTTTTCACTTTTTAAGATTCAAATCTTTGAAAACAAAGTGATAGATAATTAAATCTAGAAGGGATAACATTCAAACCCTGCTAAAAACTACTTGTCAACTTTCTAGAGATAACTGCAAATATTGGTTAACGTTGTGGGAACTGGTTCATATTTTGTTTATGTATAATCTATGGCCAAATAAAACGATTTAGCGATCTTCTATATTAGTTTCTAATTATTTGAGAAAGTTATCCAAATAAATTGGTCAAGTTATATATATATATTAAAAGGCTGGAAAAAATTGGCAAATACCCTTTTTGAGCAAAGAAAGCAGCATTTTGCTCTTTTTTCCAAACTAATTAGGGAAATACTCTTCTTTTGTAACTCGATAATAAGAAGAGCAAGTTTTGTAAAGAACTCGATCATATAATAATTGAGTTAGCTTCAACTTTGTGCCACGCTGGCAAAGTAAACGTGGCCTTTTCCAATTAAAAAAAGGTTGTTCATAAACGCATAACTCAGTAAGTACAAAATCGAGTTTGCTTTACAATTTCAAAACCAACGTCTCGCAATGCCTGTTCACTCTCCCTCGCTCTCTGCCATTACTCTCCCTGTACACTTTCCCTTGTTCTTTGCGATCAGGCTTCCTCACTCTCCTTTACCCTCTATCAGTCTCCCTCACTCTTTTCAATCAGTCGTCGTTGCCGGTACCTTGGTGCTTTACCGTACCCTTTTTGAACCCTCACCATACCTGCCACCGTTGATTACAGGTATGTTGCTCTGCCATTGATTACTGTTTTGTGCTGCATTTGTTTTGTGGGAAATGGATGATTATCATAAGGGGATCTCGCATTACCAAAATCTTCAATTTTTTTCATTTGTTTTATGGGTATGACTTAGGTTCAGATTTTGCCTAGGGAAGAAAAGATGATAATAAGTGCTAGTTAAATTTTTTACTATTTGAAAATGGGTTGTTTGAAGAAGTTCTATTTCATATTGCCAAAACAAATGGCTACTATGCAAGGAGCAAAATAGCTGTATTTTTGAAGATACAAACTGATTAAAGACTTTGTTGGAATCATTATTGATTAGAACTTTGGTTGATTGGTCTCGTGCCTGGGGTGCTACCCCTTCTAGATTTCACATAATCACTTAACTTTGTGCATAATTCTTTTAGGTTATGGTGTGCTTATCATCATGAACATGAAGTAACCTATTCTATTAATAAAATTTATTTATTAATATATGAAAGTATAGTTTATATAAAGATTTTTCCATTTCTGCAATAGGTGTGGACATTGAACTTCATGTTGATATCGTTTCCTGATTTCATTTATTGTAGAATTTCTATTTGCTGCAAACAGTATGAATGTATGCACTGACATTGAAAATAGAGAATATATTGCTGCTTTCATTAGAGTTCAAGCCATGACATGAATTTCATGATTTCCATTTTGTGAAGTTTCTTATATTAATCTATGCACTGACATTGAAAATGGAGACTAAATGCACATCAAAGTTTGTAACTTTTGTTTTATGATTATTAATCTTCAATTGTTTATATTAATCTTCCATGTTTTTCATTTGTTTTATGATTATCAGAGGGGGATTAATCTATATTTGTCTTTCATTCTCTCTAAGAATGTGTGAGTTATAATATGTTGACTGTTACTTCAATCTATCTTTGTTTTTTCATTTGTTTTATGTTGACTGTGAATCATATACTTTTTATCTTTTTGTTAAATGCTGGTTCTCAAATCTTCCATCATTCATTTGAATCTTGAACCAAATGATAAAATCTCTTTTAAAATAGTAAGACAATTTGGTGATAAGATGTCTCAATGACTTTACTTTTGTTTGGTACCCTTTTGTTTGGTACCTTTTTGTTAGTTTCTGTTAATGCTAATTGAATTGCTTTTGTATTAATTCACCAGTGTGCTCTCCTACAAATTAAGATTAATTTTTCAAGTATGCTTTCTTTATTGTTAAAACCAAACAATTTTCAAGCTTTCTTTAGTGTTTTGGAATTCTGTACCAACTTGTTTTATGTTCCTTTTATGGGGAGAGAGAGAGAGAGAGAGAGAGAGAGAGAGAGAGAGAGAGAGAGAGAGAGAGAGAGAGAGAGAAGGACATTTTGAATGCCAAGAGTTGTCCATGTAGAGTCTTAAATTTCAATTAATAGGGTTGCTGTATTATTGGATGTTATTGAATGCACCTAGACCTCCAAAGCTTTCTGTTCTCATAGTATTTGTAATTTGTAGTTTATACTTGAAACTTAAGGTATACATCCTGTATACTTCATTGGTTTTTGTTGTACTTGGTTTTTATTTGACGAAATTTAAGCCTTCTGGTCTAATGTAGAATCCTGACTATTACTTATAGCTAATACTGGACCTAGGTATAGTTTGGAGTCTGATAGAGTCATACGAACTAACTCCTAAAATTAACTCACCAAGCAGGAAATTGAGTAGAATTAACTCTTAAAATGTTGAAAATAAACCTAACAAGTAGGGAAATGGGTTGACTGCATCATGGTATGCTTACATATCTAGTGAGTAGAACTGTAGAATAATTAGTATAGGTTTCTAGATATTAAGTTGAGAACTTGAGACCAAATGACCTATAGCTATAGGGATCTTAGTGGTCCATTGCTCCAATGTTGAACATCTAGGTATCAATCAAGTTTCTAGCACATTAATTAGTCATTTGTTTGTTTTTTTACTTCAATTACAGATAATAGAAAAAAAATGTTTTTATGTAAAATTATGGCAAGTTCTTATTTATTTAAGCTTTAATTTGATTGCTTTTGGGTTGCATGTTAAATGGGGGCAAGAAGTGATGTTGACAATCTTGTTGGGATCATAATATGTCTTTATGTATCCATGCTTTTATTTTATAATAATTGTGGTTTACTTTTCAGATAATTGCTAACAATCTATTTGTTGCCATGTCAGATATGTAAGCACCAGATAGAGTGCAGCCTGGACTCGACGATCAGACCCAGTTGACCCGGTAGCCGGATCATCGGTCAACTCTGCTTTGGAGGCGCGCCGCTGACGAGGTATGTAGTTGTATTATTAATACATGTCCGTTTTATAATTACCTCATGTGCACTACCTAACACATTGCTAGTTCGTGTGCAGGAGGTGCCTGGCATCATAAATGTTCGACGCCGTAAATGTGCATTGCCGCAGGGTGCGCTAGACCCACGTATCATGCAATACATAGATGCAACAAGTTTGACTGGGTTATTCAAGGTTCCTGATATGGAGATCGACCATGTCTTGATCATGGCATTGGTCAAGCGGTGGCGTCTGGAGACGCACACGTTCCACTTACCCTATGGAGAAATGGGTATCACCTTGCAAGATATAGAGGTGATGCTGGGGATTCCGGTGGATGGGTTGCTTGTCACTGGGAGGACAAACCAGCAATGGAACTTGGTGTGTCGAGAGTTGTTGGGCCATGAACCTCCGTATGTGATACCGAACTCAAACAAGTCTACCTTTGCTGAGGCGAGGATAAAATACAAGTGGCTTGATACATAGTTTGTCGCTCCCCCAACTGCAGATGCCGGTGACGAAGTTGTGCAGCAACATGCCCGTTACCACCTACTTATACGGATGGGAGCCCTGTTGTTCATGGACAAGTCGGCGGATCGAGTCTCCCTGTTGTCTCTACAGTTCTTTAACCCAATCAGCAGTGCGAGATGGTACAGCTGGGGTAGTGCAGTATTGGCCTGGCTCTACAGGCATCTTTGTAGTGCATCGAAGAAGGATGTGATGCAGATTGGAGGAGCACTTTTGTTGGTGCAGCTATGAGCCTATTCAAGGTTCCCATGAATATGCCCTATTACGAGGCCGCCTTTACCACCAGTGCACTCAGGGGCCCCTGCCATTAAGTACGTTCATTGAGTTCTCGTTATTCAAGCTAAGTGTCTCTTAGGAATAATTATTTATGTGTAATAGTATATTAGATTTTATTTGTCTCTTTGATATAATTAAAAATATGTCAAACTAACAGACAAAAGAAACTTATCAATGCAACGTATATGGTTAAATGTAAAGTTCAATAACGAGCATTTGTCGAAACCCCATGTTTGGTAGGTGACGTGGGCCAAAGAGCACTGCAAAGCATGCCACACACATCCTTGCTGCGTACCGGACGTCGCTAGCTACATTACGGACAGAGTAGGTATTCGATTAATTTACGTCCTCAATTTGAGGTTTTTATTTTCGTTTCCCTTAATTGCATGACCACGTTTTTATTTTTATTTTTGTTTGAATTCTTGGATTGTTGTAGGAATGAGTTGATTTAAGAATATTGGTTCCTTTCTAGGTTGGTTATGCTTTTATTGAAGCTTTCTGGTTTATTTAGGATCTATGCTTGGTATTGATGCTTTGTTAGATTAATTTGAATCATGGTGCTGTCATCAAGTTTTGTATTGGTGAATGCTGCCTTTAAAAAAAAAGAAAAATGAAGGAATTGACTGAAGTTAGAGAATTGAATATGGTGATCCAAGGCTCTTATCCCTGATTAAGGAGTTGTATTGATGCAGAATATTGCTGTAGTGTTATGTTAAGAAACTTAATACTTAAGGTTAATATTAACTAGTCACTAACCCGTGCTATGCTATTAAATATGAGTTAGAAGATTATTCTAATCATGCACACAATCTTCTCTTTTTCTTCCCCAATTTTCATACACTGCCAACTTTGTCTTAGGCTTGAACTCAATAAAAGTTCATTTAGTTTTGTGTTGCATAGGATTAAATGTGTTTTGTTTCCTATGTTGGAGTTCCTTTGTTACTGTTAATGTGTATTTCTTATATATCTCTCTAACTTTATCCATAACATGTACCACAAACTATCTAATACATGAGAAAGAAATATAATTCATTGACCAAATATCCATTCAGCAAAAAAGAAAGACCAAACAAACATGTAATTAACCATGACAGAAGCTGGTAAGGCATTTACGACAGAATGTGACTTGTGTATCATCTAAGAAAACCTAAGACTTTACAAACGTAGTCCTAGTACAATACAATGGGCATTAATATTTGCTACCAACTACTAATTAATTATTATAGTATGTCAATGAGTATTTCAACACTAATTACAATAGCAACACTTGATTGATGCAGCCATAATGCTACACTACCTCATCATTCTTTGCAATTTAGAACATGCAAATTATGAGTGGAACACACTGTGAATGTCAGAATTAAAAGCCTATAAGTATATTAAAAACAATTAGACCTATTAGAATAACCTACTACTAATGTCATGAAATTGAATCCCCAAAGACATTTTCTAAACCTACAAATAAGTTTATAAAAATAAAATAAAATAAAATAGGGCGCACAAAAAAGGAAAAAAAAAAAAAAAAAAAAAAAAAAAAAAAAACAAACAAACAAACAAAAACAAAAGCAATTTTGAAATTAGAAGGAAAAGTTTCATGTACCTAGCATTTGTTCATGTTGTCTTTCCCACATTGGCTCCTGCGTTTGTACATCCTTCAGCTCACTCTAAGTTGAAACTCCTAAGCATTCCTAACCAAAAATAATATATTTTTTTACAAAATATTCAGCAAAATTGTTTACAAAATTGGAGTACAACCACCAATCCAAAAGAAGGTTCAAGTTTTGTACTCTTCCTAGTAGTAAAATACATAATTACATGGTTGGATTCAATATAAGATGTTGTCACAGCAAATTTGATACCAAAATCTCATTCTTGCATCATGTTTCAAGTCATTCAAAGTTCAGTGCGAACTTAAACCAATTACAACAAAATTTAAATCTCTGATGGTGTTGCTTAGCTTTGAATGTTATGCATATCAACATGGGGCTGAAATTGGAATGTGGATCTCGGTCAACCTAGATCTTTTACTATATTCTGTAGATCAATGCTAGTCATTGTTTTAATTACTTGTTGACTTCATTTTGTTAATATTTTGAACACAATGTTGCTGTTATTTTACTTTCTACCCAATAATCCCTGAAGATTTTGTGTACAAATAGAAGCAAGAAATTTCATGCTTTCCATATTACATATCACAAACATAATCTTAAATTAGTATGATGTCTCACTATCACAAACATACTCCACTTATACAGATTGTATGGGAGCCATACAAGCATACGTTGGGTTCCCTGCCTGCATATTGCACCGCCGGGCAGCATATTTGGAGGGCCGAGGTGCCATTGATCTATTTTTGGATAGTGGAGGGGCATCATCACGAGTGGGTCTTCCGTCAATTTGGGATGAAGCAACTAGTTCCACGTGTCACGGATACGTCGACTGTCCTTCACAAAATATCCCTCTAAGGTAAATGGGAGAAAAACTGGGAGGTAGAACATGCTGTCCATATTCGGCAATGGGCCAACTGAGGGCATGAAGTTCACGCTGCCCCTTTCCTAGACAGTGATGATACGTACCTCGTTCAGTACATGAAGTGGTACAATTGTAGCACAAGGCGGTACATAACATTAGAGTCTGTGTACTGTATAGCCAAGTCATGTTCGCAATTTTGCATGTGCTCCTCAACACCTCACTGAACAATACACTATCGAGTCACATTATCTTTATTCACGTGAATACTTACCCTTACATATAGTCACATCCACGTGAATACTTGCCATTGCAAAACTCCTATATAAAGTCTCATTTACATCTACTCTTGCAAAACATCTACACATATCGAAGTCTCATCTACATTTACTCTTACAAAACATCTACACATACCAATGAGAAGTCACATTTTCCAATAACTATAGGAGGGAAAGAGATTCCGACGAGAGGGAATACTATGCCGGACTGTGGCAGGAGTGGGATTTTCGCGTGAACGAGTCCAACGCTCTACACGATGATCTCGTGCAACTCGGAGCGCCTTTTGTCGATTGTATCTTGCTCACACTGCCACGGCAAAACATGCACCAATATGATCATGTAGTGACCAAAAAAAAAAAAAAAAGAGAGAGAACAATCTTATGATACTTCGTAGGTCCAGGTATCACATGCTACAACTGGCGGAAGAGCTGGCTGCCGCAACGAACAAGCAACTCACTTCGGCGGAACGTAACAATATCCTCAACTATGAGGATTACCTGTCAGAGTGAATGCTTATGTGGTATATGTGTTGTGTGTCTTGGGTTAAGTTAATAATGTTAATAGCGTTAGTGTTCAATATGCAATGCATGCATATTGGTGACATTGTGTAAGTTATTTTAAGTTTTTTGTCTTATGTTGTAGGTGCTTATTGAAAAACATCACGTGTGGGAATATTTAACTTTTATGCATTATGTGGGAATAATCTAGATTACGAATAACGTGCAAGGTCCTCACAATCAATAATAAGATTTACATAGTACAAATACAACAACAATGACACAGATACATTTAAAACATAGTTAAGCAAAATAGTTCTCCAACAAAGTCTAATTACACCACGACACGATTACTTTTCATCTGACATCTCCATGTCTGACTAATAAATGGGATTAGTAAGAAGTGATTGCATGAATTGTGTGTGCTCGTACCACCCTCCCCCCACTGACTCTCGAATCTCGACTTGGGTACAATATTGATTAAGACGTATCTTCATTTGATTATTTTCTTCTCTTATGCGATTCAATTCTTTACGAAGTTTGTCGATCATGTCTTTAGGCATTTGCAATGCGAGTCGCTGAGGCACTAGCAACTTAAAACTAACCAACTCATCATAAAACATTTGTTGTTTACGAAATAACCAAGCTCACTCATGTCTCATGGTATTGTGAATGTAAGCACTATTTCGCAGATTTTGATTGATTGGATAGCTGAACTCATCTTCCAATACCCAGTAACAACCCATAGCAGTGAACACATCGTGAGACCTATAGAGATGTGAGTTGCCAGAACTAGACATTGATGCTGAATACAATAACAGCAAATGATCAAGTTAACAGTGTGCAGCAACTGTTGGTAAATAATGTAATGCTGCATAAAATGGTACACGACAAAGACATTCATAAATTTGTGTACTATTACATGCTAAAAATGAAATATTAACACTAACATTTGACCATATACATTAAACGTTGTTGTTAATGTCTATACATTGTGTGCAATACAAAATGTTGTTGTTAATGTCTGACCAATAATGATTGTGTACATGCCCTTTATATGATTATGACCAATGATGATTATGTGCAATACAAAATGTTGCTATAGTAAAGATTTCATTCTCTTGTGACCAACGTTTACTACAACAAACAACCAAAATCACACCAATGTACTCACTTCACACTCATTCAACCAAAAAAATAAAAATTCAGTACAATATCAAATGAAAAGACCATTGCCATAAAATTATGGTGTGAGTTTTTTACCTGAGGTGATACAAATTTTAGTTGAGTTCGGAAGCAACTGTGGATCTGTGGAGCAAAGTGGAATTTAGTTCAGACGAAAAGCAAGACACTCTGAATGGGAGGAGATGTGCAGGTAATATACGAGAATAACTCGATTCTACGGAGTTCGAGTATGCTTTATAACTCGACATTCTATTAATCGAGTTATATTAAAAGATATGAACTCATACGCTTGACACCAAGACAGTGTGAAAACAGCTTTAACAAGAGTATAACTTGATATCTGCATAGTCAGTTATATAACTCGTTTTTCTTATAATCGAGTTATTTAGGGATTAAAGAAAGAAAATTCCACGCTGGCTATCCAACGTGGCACAAAGCTGAGGATAACTTGACTATTATATGATCGAGTTCTTCACATAACTTGATTTTGGTATTATCAAGTTACAAAGAGGGGCATTTTCCTAATTAGTTTGAGAAAGAGGGCATAACGCTACTTCTTTTGCCTGAAAAGGGCATTTGCCCATTTTTGCCTTAAAAGGCTATATTAGAAGTACCGAATTCTCATGTGTGAGCTCATAACGAATCTCTCCTTCTCATGCGAGAATATATCACATTGATCACCCACACCTTAAAGTCTTAATTAACGTGTAAATCTTTTATAAAATCATGAATAAACTACTTAAAAAAAAAAAAAAAAAAAAAAAAAAAAAAAACTCTTTAACTCCGTATCGGACTCAATGCTTATACATAAGAGGCACGCTTATAAAAGTTGCACACTTGCACTTGCATTCCATGTATACACTACTTTTTTTTCTCCGTACAAAAGGTTTGATAGCCTAAGAACATCTTATATTAGGGTTGGTTCAAAACAATTTTAGGTGTAAGGTGGTAACTTTTAAATGAGCCTTTTTCATATTTAAATATCATTTAAATAATACACAGTTTATTAACTGTCAATTTGGTTAATGTTCAATACTATAATTTTTTTTTTTTTTTTTAAATTGCTTCTTTGTAAGCAATATATAGGTACATTTTCTTATTCTCTTTGACTTGAATTAATGTAGGAAAATGGTTTTTTTTTTTTTAAATTTGAATTTTAACGGTTTATAAAAATGCTAATATTGTAAAATTAGAGCACATATGATTTTACCAAAAAATAAATATTTAAATTATTATTTTCAGTATATTTTCTTTTCTATTAGAATCCTTATATAAGTTATTGGATACTTTTTATTTATATTTTCAAATTTTAAAATCTTTCATTTAAACCTCAAATTTTCAAAAATTGTTTCATTAAAAATTTCTATCACATTTTTTCCATTAATACCATTAAACATCATGTGCATGGTTGCTTTAATTTATTTTTACTTTCCAAAATTTGAGGTTTAAATGAATTTACCCAAAACTCTAAGATTTAAATAAAACTATCTTAAACTATGAGATTGAAATGAAACTCTTTTAGAAATTTTGAAGTTTAAATGAAACATTTTGAAATTTCAAGACTAAATGAAATATACTCAAAACTCTCAGATTTAAAAATTAATTTGCCTTTTTTTTAAATAAATGAAAAAACAAACTATAAAAATCTATGTAGAGGTTTTTAGTGAAATTTGTTTTATTTAATGATATTTTTGAAACTATAAAATTTCTATTACAAAAATAAGACTATATAAACTACCTTTTTAAGTATAATTAATTAATCTTTTACGGGAGGGAGCATATATTAAAATACATAATTTGTGGTCTACTGCTATAAAAAAATGATATACATTTTTTTGGGGGGGATCTCAATTTACCTTGTGTTAGATTGTAGTGATATTATGTAAGGGATGGAATCTCACCAACGTGAATCATTCCGTTGCGTTCTATTATATTGAGCACTCATATCAGTGAGTGCTCAATATAATAGAGAAAAATATTTCAAAATTACATATTTAAGCTAAAAAACTATTACATCAATCAATCTATAAATGTCTAAATTTATATTGTTACTACAATAATCGTGTATATTTATATAATTACTATTCATATGCAAATATTTTTTAAAAATATTTTATATATATATATATATATATATGTGGGGTCTCATATGTTTAAACCACCCCGGCCCACTCTATACTCGACCCAAGGCCCACACCGAGAATATTGTGAAGGCCGAGGGTAATGAAAATAGCTCGAGACACCCAAAGGCCTCGCCGAGGATGACACGTCCTCGGTACACCGACTTCGCTAAAGGGAAAATATCCCTCATTCGTTGAAAATATCTCACCAACACTCTGACCGCTTTAATGGTGATGTGACCAACGAACCCAGTCGCCTCGGTTACTCCAACTAATAGAAAGCCTGCAAAGACGGCTGAGAACTAACATAAAGCCTACAAAATCAGATGATGGGACAAACTCTTATCCACAGTGACCGAATAACCGACAGATGGACGGCTGAGATTAACTAAAACGATACTATATAACCAAGAGGATTCCCAACAAAAAGGAAGGGGGATTCGAAGATGAATCAGTCCAAAGAAAAAGGACAGAATATTTATCAACTCTAAGAAAACTAGATCCTCGGCCTGGGCCGAGGACAAATATGCTTCGTAAACACACAACCAAAGTGATGGTCATTCCCTATAAAAACACTTGGCCAAATTTCTTTGAGGAGATTCTGATGAACTCCATGTCACCTATTATTTGTTATAAACACCATATCAACCGTTGTTTACTTCGGTGATGCCAAATCCTTACACCCACATCTCTACAAATTTTTATTGTTAAGGGTCCATTACAAATTGAGTCCCTACAATATATATACACACATATATATATATATATATATACACACATAGAGACAGAGAGAATAATAAATAATTGGTAAATAAATAATATTTTAATGAAATGTAGTAAAATAAATAATTGGATATGGTTTTTTTTGAATGGTGGTTGTGTAAAAAAAAAAAAAAAAAAAAAAAAAAAGGCCCTTATGCAAAAATAAACAAAATTCTTTGTGCAAGCTGATACGTGAATGCTCTAAATCAGGACTCAAGCCTTACTTGTAGAATCTTCTCAAAAAAAAAAAAAAAAAAAGTCTTACTCATAGAAAACAAAATTAATTAATTAATTAATTAAATTAATTAATAAGAGAACCACGTGACTTTTTCATAACTCACAACGATAATTACTATGTGACCTATCCGAGTGTAATATGTGTATTTTAATGGTCTGAAAGCAAAAGTTACTGCTCAAAGCTATTGGATTTGAAGTTCAAATTATACTTTGGAATTTAAAAAATGGAGTATTTTTTAAACCAATTTTACAATCTTAATTCTTTTCTTTTCCGTGTTCTAGAAGAAGCCTCTACATAAATTTTTTTAAACCAATTTTACAAACTATAACACTGCAAATGAGGCTAATTTTACTCATGAAAGAGAGACAATTCAGAATAAAAACACATAATTCAACTTATTAATAAAATCATTTCCCCGAGAAACCCAATCATTACCTGAAAAACAAAATGAATAGAAAAGAGAGAGAATGAGATAATGAAGGGCGTGTACTTTTATTATTCTTATTAAAAGAAAAAAAGATTATCATAATCTTGAACCCAAAACTTCAAGATATACTAAGAACAACCTTCTTTCATTATATATGTTTAATTTATATATATCACATGTGAGCATCTATCAGATTGACCTAACTTATCTTAACATGTAAATCTTTTATAAAATTATGAATAAACTACTCTCTTAAAATAAAATAAAATAAAATAAAATAAAATAAATAAATAAAAAAACCTTGTACTTTTACTTAATATGGGACTCAATCCGTATACGTACGTAAGACGGTAAGAGTAAAGGGCACCCCTTAATTATAAGAGTTGCACCACAATACACGTATACATGCACAAGTTGAACCATAGCTTTGATAACAATTTTTTTAAGGGGGAGAGAATCGCTCAAGGGATCCTTGGAATTTTCTAGGGAGAGAAGTGCCCAAGTGTCCAAATCTGCATAGCTTTTATTTTTTTCACACAAAAAGTTTGATAGGTTAAGAACATGTTATATGGGTATGAATGAAGAAGATGTAGTGATTTTATGTAAGGGATGGAATCTGGCCGATAGTGTTAAGTGTATCATCCCGTTGTGTTCTATTATATTAAATCAAGACTCGAGTCTTGCTCGTAGAAAACAAAATAAATGAGGAAACCATGAGAATTAACGCACTCGAGATTAGTGGGAATCCAAAACCAAAGTCTTGTTGGCTCAAGGCCTAGTCACTAGACCACTTGCTAGGTTGGTTAAATTAAATATTTTCACTCCTACTATTGTTAAACTGTCATATATTGAAAATTTGAAATACACTTAGATAATCTGTCAGATTGTTATACGTGTATATTAAATTTGATTAAATGTTCTAGGTCACAAGCTCATATATGGTATACCCGGCATATATGACAGGTACAAGATATAATTTTCGTTAGGTCACACAAATTTACTCAAGCATGTGTGAAAATCTTACTCTTGTTTTTAGAGACCGTTCCCTAACAATTCAAAAACTATTTTGAAGTTCTTTGTATGAGCCCTGTTAAAAACTAGGCTTGTATTTTAACAAGCCCATCATGTTAATTTCCTTATTTATTACATTCACTATAATATTTAAATATTTAAATTGAAGCTCAATGCTTTGAGTGTTTGGGAAAATAATATCCAGTTATCCACAATTAATGGTATTACTTCATTTATTTACTAAATGTTACCTTTTTCTTCTTTTTTTTTTTCTTTTTTTTATTTATGAAATACATATGTTACCTATACCCAAAGTAACCATTGCAAAATGCCTTACAAGTGGAATTCTAAATAAACACTCCCTTTTTTCTTCTATAAAAATATATATATATAAATATATATATTTATAGAGTTTTTTTTTTTTTGGCTGACACTAATCTTGTATCTGATAATAAATGAGTACAGTACAAAACTACAAAAGGGCAACAAAATGGTTAAATATACTTCAGAAATAAATGGAACTTCTTAACCAATTTCACAATTTTCTTTTCTTTTTCATATTCTAGAAAAAGTTTCTACAAAATAATATTAAAGATGAAGTTCAAGTAATAGTGACTCCCTTTTTGGTGCCTGATGTTTGAGATTCAAACCTCTCTCTCTCTCTCTCTCTCTCTCTCTCTCTCTCTCTCTCTCTCTCTCTCTCTCTCTCTCTCTCTCTCTCTCTCTCTCTCTCTATATATATATATATATATATATAAAAAGAATAAGAGTCGCAAATATCATTTTTACTCATGACTCAAAATAACAATACACTAGTCAGTTTATTTATTAATAAAATTCATTTCCTCAAGAAAATCGATCATTAGCTGACAAACAAAATAATGAAATAGAAACTAAGAAAAGAGAGTGAGATCAAAGAAAACATAATTATATTTCTCTTGCAAAATATTGGTAAAAATAATAAAATATGAATTATTTTATATCGAACCAAATACTTCATGATACACCAAGAACAACCTCCTATTTTCAGCCTTTGATACAGAACTCTTTGTAGAAGTACACCTTCCAGACCCATTGACCACCAAACATCGCCATCACATGTTCCAAAAAGGTTTTATTGTACACCATCCTTTCGTCCTTCAATATTCAGAGCGTAATTTTTTTTTTTCTTTTGTATTTGATAGAACAGGATGTGAGAATTGATTTACAATGGCTGGGTTTATATAGGCTTTAGGAATTGTGAGAAAATCTAGGTCACATTAATTTTATGATGCTACATAAGGAATGTATAACAATTCCTTCCATATTGTTTTTCCTAAAAAAAAGCAGGGCGTTGTGTCATGAACATCTTTTGTGAAAATATCAAGTTTATCTTCCATTGAAGGTAAGTTCCACAAACAAGAAATTTAATACCCCAATTGGATTTCCATATTAGAAAATATGGTACCAACTAATTTTCATTTCAAAGAGATTGCCAAGCAAAAGTCCTAGTCAAGTAAACAAAGAGTGGGATGATTGTTTATTCAGGATGTACTCCTTGGGCCCGTAACATTCTTAATTCTTATCATAAAAATTCTTATTTTATATATTTATAAATTATGCAATAGAGAGAATGAGTCTTGATTGTTAAATTTATCGTTTGTCCCAATGGGTTGGCACTTGGTAGCTTGTTTAACACGCAAGAACAATGCATGCATCTAGTGATTAAAAGCATGAGGTACAAAGGGTTCCAAAAATAGTGTATAATAAATATAGTATAAAGTGATAAAGACGTTTTACAATTACATTAGAGACTCATGCAGCTATTTTTTTTCTACATATAATAAATTGATATATATATATATATATATATAGACACACACCAAAAATCTTAAAATTTGTTAGCAATATATAGGTACATTGAATTAGTGAAGAAAAATGTTTTTTTTAATTATTTAAAAAAATAACGTGAACTTTTTTTTTAGAAACAAAACTATTTGGTAACAGTTTTTGTTTTCTATTTTCAAAAACTTTTTTTTTTTTGGAATTTAAATAAAAAACAATTTTCTAGTATTTTTGAAATAAAAAACATGTTAGGTTAGTTGAAATTAAAAAAAAAAAAAAAGTTTTTAAAGAAAAAAATCGAAAATACTAAAATATGTTGTTACTAGGATTTGAACTCTAATACTAACCCATTAAATAAGACAGATTCATTAAATTAAATACATATTTTTATTTTCCTTTGAAAATTAGAAATTGAAAACAGTGTTTTACATGTTTTCAGTTTCCTTCACAAATTGAGTTTTGAGAACAAATTTTTGTTTTCTGTTCATTTTGGGTTACCAAATAAGTTTTTTAATCTCAAAAATAGAAAATTATATTGGAAACAGAAAATAAGGGGGAAAAAATAGTTACCAAACGCGTACACTTATTTATCCAGGAGTGACTCATGGCATTTTCAATTCTTATCATAAAAATTATTATTTCATATTTATAAATTATGCAATAGCGAGAATGAGTAATATTATACTGTGAATAGTCTTTTTTTTTTAGGACTATGAATGGACTTGATTGTCGAAAATTGTCAGCTGTCCAAATGTGTTGGCAGCTTGTTTAACACTCAAGAACAATACATGCATCTAGTGATTAAAAACATGAAATACAAAGGGTTCCAAAAAATGGTGTATAATAAATATAGATAAACTATAAGGGTTGTTGTTATCACAATTACATTAGATACTCAGCTATTTCTATATATAAATTGATTAATTACTTATAAATCAAAATCTTAAAATTTGTAAGCAATATATAGGTACATTTTCTTATTCTCTTTGAATTGAATTAGTGAAAGCAAATGGTTTTTTTTTTTTTTTTTTTGGTTTAAACTTGAATAACGGTAAATAACAATGCTCATATTGTAAAATTAGAGCACATATACTTTATAAAATAAAAATAAAAAATTTAATTAAATTATTATTTTTCAGCATATTACCTTTTCTATTGGAATCCTTAAGTTATTGGATATAATATAAATTTCACTAATTTAGGTGAAAATGGATAAAGCCCTATCAAGATTAAATACTACCTTATCAAGGTTTTTTTTTTTTTTTTTAAGGGTAAATTATACTTGTTAACCTTAAAGTCAAGGACAGACCCAAGATTTGGATTGAGAGGGCCAAAATATGAATAAAAAAAAATCATGGGTACTAACAATTACTCAAAAATCATGGATATTTATTCTAATTAACCATAGTTGTCAGTATCGTACAATACGCGATACGTATCGTATCATTTGAAAAAAGTGTTGTATCGTTGATACGTATCGTAGGTGCATATGAATCGGACAATACAGTTGTACGTATCGTACGTATCGGACAATACATTAACAATTGGCTTAAATAGGCTTTTTAAACCAAAATTTCAGCCCAAGTTTAGCCCAAAACGTTTTTCCGTTTTTTTTAAAAGCAAGTTGGGCTATTTTGGTGGTTTGGCCCAATACAAAAGCCTTCTTAATTATTATTATTATTTTTCTTTTTTTAGCCCTAAAAAATTTAAACCACAATTAAATTGATTTACCCACACCACATAGCCGCACCAGTAACCCACACGTTTTTTATCTGATATTTTCCTTCGTATCTCAATTCTCAAGCTCTCAACTTTCCCCAAACCCCTTTGGCTTCCTCTCTTTTTATTTTCATCTTTTTACCTTTTAGATCATCAAGTTTAAGGAGATCACTCATCAAGGGACCACAAGCTCCAAAGGACCACAACCTTGTCTTTTTTTCTTCTATTCCTTTTCCTAACCCAAAAATCCCACACTCCCACATGCTGCTAGAGCAAGACAACAACAACAACAAGTGCTGCCTCACGTTAGGTCCACTGTGTGTGTAAGGTTAGTTTTTCTTTTTTCTTAATAAATTTTTTTGATTAATTCTTTATACTAAAAAATTATTGTAATTATTTATTGATATTAAGCTATTATATTAGTTAATTTAGTTTAGTATAACCGAGTGGCTTATAAAAAATTAGATTAGTATAATTGAATATAATATGTATCAATGTATGTATATGAGTGTTTATATATAAATGTTATATATATATATATATGTATTTTGTAATGTTAATATTGATACTGTGAATTTGTGATAGTGTACTTGTGATGCTTAATTTGTGTACATAAAAGTTTTTGATTGACTATAAATTCATGTGTTCATATTTGCTTTTAGGTATATAAAAAAAAAAGGGTGATAGGAGGAAAAAAAAAAAAAAAGGAGAAAGATCCCACTTGGGATCATTATCTACGTATTAATGATGATAAGACAAGTAGGCTTAAGCTTAAATGTAATTATTGCTCAAATGAATATTGGGGCGGAGTCATAAGAATGAAAAACCATTTGGCACATACACATAAGGATGTGAAACATGCTTGAACGTGCCTGAAGATGTTAAGAATTATTTTGCCAAGCTTTTGGAAAACATTAAAAAAAAAAAATGAGCAACTTGATGATGAGTTTGATGTTGAATGTCTTCAAGAAGATGAATTACAAAAGATTGGTGGTGATAATGCAAAAAAGGGAACCATGGATGCATACTTAAAAGGGAAATCAAATTCTAAACAAGTGACTTTACCTTCCTTGGTGAAAGATCGTACTGCAACTTGTTTGGCTATTTGTAGATTTTTTTTCTGTTTATGTTATACCTTTTCATTTAATTAAGAGCCCTTTGTTTAAAAAAATGATGAATTCAATTGCTAATTTTGGCAAATGATTGAAACTCCCTACTTATCATGAAACAAGGGTGACTTCTTGAAAAAAGAGGTAGAAAATATGGACTTCACATTGGATAAGTATAAAAATGAGTGGAAAAAAACAGGTTGCACTTTGATGTCAGATGGATGAACGGATAATAGAGAGAGGTGTATCACAAACTTCCTTGTCAATAGTCCAAAGGGAACAGTTTTTCATAAATCTATTGATACCTCCAATATTTCCAAGAATGCTGAAAATTTATTTCAATTGCTTGATTCTTTGGTGCAAGAAATTGGAGAGGAGAATGTGGTACAAGTAGTGACAGATAGTGCTTCGACTTATGTTTCAGCTGGTGAAAAATTAATGGAAAAAAGACGTAAGATCTTTTGGAATCCTTGTGCTGTCCACTGTATTAATTTGATGCTTCATGACATTGGTGATTTGTCTGTGCATGCAAATACTATAAAAAAAGCAAAGAAGATCACTGTTTTTATTTACCATCATATTTGGGTGCTTGATTTGATGAGAAAATATACAAAAGGGAGGGAATTGGAAAGACAAGGTGTCACAAGATTTGCCACTGCCTACTTAACTTTGAAGAGTATATATCAACAAAAAGTTGAATTAAGGTCTATGTTTGCATATGAGGAATGGGCTAAGAGTCCCTATGCAAAGAAAAGTGATAGCATTAATGTCCAATTAATTGTCTTGAGTGATCCAAAGTTTTGGCCTGCTATTAAATTTTGCTTGAAATGTGTGATCCCTTTAGTAAAAGTTTTAAGGCTTGTTGATGGTGATGCAAAACCAACAATGGGCTACATATATGAAGTTATGGATAGAGCAAAAGAGCAAATCCGGAAAAAATTTTAATGATGTGCAAAGGAGATAAAGACCTATATTGAGAATTATTGAAACTAGATGGGAGCTTTAACTTCATAGGCCTTTACATGCAACAGCTTATTTTCTCAATCTAAGTAAGTTCATTATTTGAATTGTTATATATTTTAATCTTTATCTTTATATTTTGTATGCATATTTATTTATAAGATATGAAACTGTGATAGGTTTCATTATGATCCAAACTTTGTTGAAAATGAAGAAGTGAGAGTTGGACTTTATGAAGTGATTGAAAGGGTGTGTCCTACAACTTTGGAGAGGTGTAGGATTGATCTACAATTGGAGAAATTTGATAAAGCTGAGGGTTTGTTTGGAAAAGAAATGACTATACTTACAAGAACAAAAAAGCAGCCAGATATGTGCTATTGTTATTATCATTATTATTAATTATCATCATCTTAATGTAGCTTTTTATTTGTTGTTATTGTAATTATATTGTGGCGGGAAAGTTATGGAGTACATTGCAAAGAGCTTCAAAACTTAGCTATACATGTCTTAAGCCTAACTTGTAGTGCAACGGGATGTGAAAGAAATTGGAGTACTTTTGATCATGTACACACTAAAAAAAGAAATCGTCTTGAGCAACAAAGAGTGAATACTTTGGTGTTTGTAAACTATAATATTTATTTGGAGTTGAGACAAATAAAGAGAGAAGAGAATGGTGACTCATATGATCCAATTTGTCTATCGGATATGGAATCTGATGATGAATGGATTACCGAAAAAGAAGAACCCTGCTTGCCAGAAGATATTTCATGGATAGACATTCATGAATGCTTTGAAGTTAATGAGGAAGGATGTTGTAGAAAAAGAAAGAGAGGTATAGATTTATATTAAATTGAAATTTTCTTTTCTATATTATGAATAAAATGCTAATTTTGACAATATATATTTTTTGTTATTATTTTTATAGGTCCAAGAAATTTGAATGCCAAAAAGAAAAGTAAAGAAAAAGTTATTGAAGTTGAAGAACCAAAAGAGATAGTAGATGTTGGAGATGATGAAGAAGATGTACAAGAAGATGCCAATGATGAAATGATTTTGCAAGATGATGAAGATGATAACTTCATTGACTTGGACTATGGAGATTATTTTGATGATTTTGATTAGGCAGTGATGAATATGATTAGGAAAAAAAGTATTTTGACTAATATAATATGTAATGACTTTGAACTCTAATGAATTTGGATATGGATATTTTTATCTTTTGGATATGGATGTTAAAAATATATTTCAATTTGGTTTATTTGGTTAGCTTAGTCAAATACTATAACATAAGTGATAATTAAAGTAGTCATTATTTACATATGTTTCAATTTTATAATAAATATATGTATATGTATATGTATAATGTTTTATAAATTTTATGTAGTGTTTGTGTATCTTACGACCACGATACGATACACTATACATAAAAATGAAAAAACGATTCACGATACAATTCATAATTTGACAACTATAATTCTAATTACTTTATTTACTCTCTAAAGTGATCGGACTAGCTCTAGTCTAGTTAAAACTTCACACTCTTAATTATATTGGTACTCAAAATTTTTTTGGGGGTTCAAAGTATCATGAAATGAGAACTAAACTAAAGCTTTCCTTTTTGTTAAATTTTCTACATGTTTTTATGACTACAGAGTTAGAATACTAATATCAGTCAATGCTTAGAATTAGCCCATTGGGCTTTGATTAATGTTATGTATGGTTATTTCAATCTTAGAACTGGCCCTCCTGATTTTTTGTATGAATTATATAAAGAGGCCTCTTTTGTATCCTCTGAAGCTCTGCTTTTGCTCTGTGTTAAATAAAAAAATTTCATTCCAAAAAAGAAAAAGAAAAAGGAGAACGTGTACGTTGTACCTGTACTATTGTACTGAAAATTGAATGGGGAAGACTAGTTCATATATATAGCATATAGGCTCCCACCTTACAGTATTTAGAATCATTTTGTAATATATTCTGTGATATATTCCTAGTTCCAATAATAACAATTTTCACTTCAAAAACTAAAAATAAATGAAATAATATAATAAAAATAAATTATTTAATGCCCAATGAGAGTAAACCGTAAAATAAAATAAAAAACTGAATTTGGACCATCTTTGTAGAAGCATTGAATGAAAAAAATTATCCAAAAGTGGCAATCTTCACAGAAGACAAAGACTAGACTAGTGTTGACGTGATTGGTTTACTTCTTTTTTTCCTTGTATATGATTGAGGAATTCACATTAGTTAGCCCGATATGATCCATTCACTTCACTATCCTCAATCTATACGAGTTTCGCTGTCACCATTGCGTGATTGGTTTACTTTTTTCTGTGTGTGCGAGGAAACTATAACAAGTAACATTCACGTTGTATGATCCACTCACCTCACTATCCCCTATCTATTCTACTTTCTTATCACTCAAGACCATAGCTCTGCAACATTTCTATTGCTTCGATCTCATTTACTCAAAAACAACGCAAAACTTGCTCATTAAATTGAATCAGCAAGGCAGAGGAGATCTTCACTTCAATGAGTATGAGACTATTGTGCTCAATTCACTTCCAAGCCATTCTTCTCTTGTTCATTGTAAACTCAACTCTTGCTTTTTTATCTAGCAATAATGGCACCTCTAATTATTTTGGTGGGAATGAGACGGATTATCAGGCTTTGTTGGCCTTCAAGACAAAGATAACACAAGACCCTGGAAACGTTTTGAGCTCGTGGAATGATTCTCTCCATTTCTGCCAGTGGGAAGGGGTAACGTGCAGCCGTAAGCATAGAAGAGTCATGTATTAAACCTTACGTCCAGAGGTTTGGTGGGTTCCTTGTCTCCATAAATAGGCAACCTCAGCTTCATGAGGGAAATCGATCTCTCAAACAACACCATTGGAGGCAAGATTCATAATGAGGTTGGTCGTCTATTCAGGTTGCAAGTATTGAGCCTGATTAACAACTCCTTCCAAGGAGAAATTCCTGCAAACCTTTCCCATTGCGCCAACCTCAAGTACCTTTACGTCAATCATAATAACCTATCAGGGTCAATCCTAAAGGAGATTGCTTCTTTGCCAAAGCTAGTGGCTTTTTTTGCTAGCGAAAACTATCCCACGGGAGGAATCCCACCTTCCATTGGAAACCTTAGCTCTCTCCAAACTTTATCTGTAGCCTATAATGTCTTGGGAGGACAGATTCCAAGTGTCTTAGTTCAACTAAGAAGCTTAGAAGTTCTTGGACATCCTAAGTTCTTGGATTTCAGCTCCATTAAGCTTAACCTAAATGCTACTACCAGTTCTCTTCTCCAAACCAGTTCTCTACCTTAGAGGATAACAACTTGTGTCATAAACATGCACAAAAGAAGGAAAATACATAAATTGTTTATATCTCATGGAGGGAGAGAGAAAAATTAAACCTTCCGAAAGCAAATTATGTTGCTATTTGGCTTGAGGTATCTCTAAAATTAACATTTCTTGTAACTTTATAAAATCCTAAAATAGAAATTTAGAAAACTTGAGTAGCTATAATTATCATGAATCAAATATTCTCAAAAGCATAAATGGATAACAAACCAATTCCAATTTATCAAATTGTTTGAAGCTATGGGCAATAAGTTGCAGCCCTATAATAGATAAGATTTTGGTGAGAATCAATTCATGGACATCCAATGTTTTGTCATTTGTTGTTTGGTATTCACATATATTGGACCAGCATGTTTGTTCTACCTAAAAAAATCATCAAGCAGAGAAAGAGCTGGTTCAACTGGTTTTTGTGAAAAGGCATTGATTCCTCGGCTTTTGATGCTAAGTATTTTTGGGAAGTATCTAATTAGATTAATCAATAATTTTACCAAGGTAAAAACAGATTATGCCCATCGACCTTTACTGGGTGCTAGAGCCAATCATCATTTCTCTCATAAACCATGATAGGGCAGCACACCAACAATAATGCATATATAGTAATATAGACATTAAAAATGCCTTTAAGCTAAGTATTACATTGATGTCAAGACAGCCAACAAATACCAACTGAAGGACTTATAGAGCTATTTTATTCTAAAACCACAACTGCTAACCTTAAGATCAACATTGACAACATATACTGAAAGAGACAAATATATTGAGGAATGGAACAACAATCTAAATGTATGAAGAAACATTAGCAATAGCAGTACCTTCCTTCACCAATTCCTTGCACTTGCATCACCTTCGACTAAGTTGAAACCCCATCCTTCAAGACTTGGAAGTGTCCCATCTTCTAAACCTTGGTTGCTTCAAGATGATTTAATTTGAAACAGAGTAGTGTGAGAGTTATTCACAACTATATTCAAACACATTGAAGGCAATCCATTAATAAACAATTGAAACAACACTGTTTGATGACTGTCAGAGGCTTTCTGTGGGTATTTAACACTATGGGCCTTTGAGACTTAGTGGTCAAATCTATGATACTTATATTGTCTCTTTCCCTATATATTTTTTTTCCTAGAGCCTAAGCCATTGCGTTGGCTTGGATCATGTCCTGCAAGAACCCGTATCATACTTTTCATATTTCTCTTTTTGACGATAATACAATTTCTGCCTTTTCAATCTAAAATAATAATAAACAATCAAAACAGAATTGAACTCCAACTGTTGAACCAAATTTGGGTTACCAAATAGAGAAAATCAATCACCCCACTAAACATGTGGCATAGTATTCTTAAATTTCACTTCTAATTTGCAAGTTGTAAAATCTGCACTACTAATTAATGAAATTAAATAAATAAAGAATCAAACCCAAAAGAAAAAGGGGAATGAATTCACCTTTGTTATTTCCCATTTCAACTGTATATTTTTTTATATTCCATGACCATTGATCCTTATATCCTCACTTTTGCCTAATTCTTCCAACCTAAGCTGTGTATTTGTATAATTGAGCTTGTGCACAAACTTTGATAAATCATTGGGTTTGGAACTCTGCACTAGCTGTCATTCTGTTTGAGATATATATATATATATATATTTTGATATTGTTAATTTTCATAGATGTTTCTTTACTTTATTATTTATTTAAAATTTGCTAGCTATTCAGTGCATCGCACGGGCTAGCAACGCAATGTGATCTTTCACTTGGATTTATACTCCATAACAGAATATAATAATGAAAGAAATTAGAAAATGTAATAAGCATATTTTTACAGATATAATTAAAGCAATTATCATTTTTTTTCCTGCACAATCATTTTCATAGGTATATAATATATGTAATGAACAATTTCTACTTCTTAAGGTAACCAACCAATTAGTGAGATATACTCTCTAAAAAAGTGGAGGGTCTGATGTGGAGATTGGGAAATGTACAAATAATCTATTTATGCATTAGAAGTCAGAATAGTGACTAACTTGAAGGAAGAGAGAGATTACATGTTACCATAAACTATCACTTCCAAAGCATCTTTAATCAAAGATTAAAATGAAACTTCAATTCAAAATAATTCCAACAATTACCCGTGTCCCAAATTTTAAGTTTCAATCTTTTTCCACCAATTGTGAGCAACTTAATCTTAAAACCTCATCTCACCGAAATTAAAAAGAAAAAGGGAAAAAGGAAAAGGGAAAATGAGACTCTATTTTATGTGACAAATATATACTTATGAATTTCAAAACAATGTGTAATTCTTATGTGATATAGAAGGAAAAAGGCACGCAAATAGCCCAATTACATTTTCCACACCAAAAATAAAATAAAAGGAAAAATCAAAATCAAATTCAGCTATCCCCAAAGAATAAAAATCCAAAATCAAAACAAACACTTTAAACTCCAAGCAACCATATCAATTCCCGCTCTGTTTGTAGGAAAAGGAAAAATGAAAATTACTTAAGTCTTACATTTGAGCACTAACAATCATGGTAACCCTATCCTTAGAAAAAGCACGCAACCTTAGTAAAAATGAACATTACAATTGGCAAACAATTTTAACCACCATTGACAGCTGGACCCATATTAATCAGTCATTGATGATCATAAAGAGGATCTAAAATGCAACATCAGGCTCATAACATCAAGATTACATAAGAAAACACAATTCTCATACAGTTGCAGATATCTCAATAACATAGCACTACACAGTACTAAACATTACCTCATATTTGTTCAGTCACAATGGCTTGTCGTGCTGCTTTATCTCTTAAGCTTTATCTTACGTCTGGCTTCCTGGACAGCTTCTACATCTGCTTGCCTTCATGCTTCCACTCACCTTAAACTAAAATCAGAATTAAGAAACAATTGACCAAAAATTCAGTTCAAGCCTTTCTTCGAATAGTTTGATGGGAATTGAGAAACCAAGGAAAAAATTGATTTGAAAAAAAACAAAAAATAGATAATGGAAAATCCTTAAGAGAGAGAAGTTGAAGGTACCAGTGAAAGCGGAGATCGTTGGCAGCATAGCCAATCTGTGTTTTCCATGCCCAACAACAATAGAGACAGATTACATGTCACTACTTTCATTTTTGCAATAAATCTAATGAAACACACATGAACAATTTTTGTCTGTTCTGAAAACCCATTTATCAATGAGGTTTACCAACAAAAAAAATTGGGATTATTCAACTGACATGATTATCAATTTTCTTGTTAACCCTTCTCATCGGCATTTCTTCAAACATATGAAACCATAAAGATAAAAAATTTGGAATCATTGTCAGTAACAAAATTAATGGCAATGCAGGAAATCCATAGTAAAAGAGAGAAAAGAAAAAGCACTTAATATTTCAATATAAAACAAATATTGAAATCAATAGAAAAGTAAAAACACCAAATAAGAGATACGATAAAGGGGAAGAATTGACAATTTCTTCTTCTTCTTTGGACTTGGCTTCCCATTCAACACCATGAATTCATAAAAAATAAAAAAAAAAATAAAAAAAAATGGCTTTAATTAATAGTAAACATCAAATACCAAATCAAATTCACATATAAACAAACAAATTTTTTCCAAGTTTCACATTGTAACAAAGCAAAATGAAAAGAAGAAATCATAAAAGTACTGCCCATTTCATAAAGCAGAACATTGACATACAAAATGACAGTTCCTTAATACAAATAAATTCTGCAAAGAAAGAACAGAATGAATCATAATTTCCCAAATCAAAAAGGGGAATAGTTTTATACAATTTGAAATGGTAATTGAATAGGAAAAAAAAAAAAAAAAACCATGCCTACCTTCAACTAAACCCATATATTTTTCAATAGGGATAAAAGTTTTGCTGTTGGTGATGAGTCAACAACAAAACCGATTTTCCAAATCAAAGCCCCAGAAAAAAAATAAATAAAAACTATGAACGCAGATATTAGAAAACAGGGAAAGGCTTAGTGATTTCTGTAATCCAAAATAGGGAAAATTTGAGTGTAAGGTTGAATTTAATCAACCATCTTGTTGGCTTTATTCCGTGACCATTTTGCTTGTAATTTAGCACTTAGTAACCCTGTATTTAAGTGGAAAAATTGTAAGGGTAGTATGTGAGAAGATGTGAAGAAAAGCTTAAATTTGTGCAAAGAAGCAGAGCTTTGCGGCTAGGACTTGCGGGTGGATCGTGATTGGCAAGCCGCCAAATGATGGCACGTGAGATGCACACAGGGAAGCTGAAGGGTCGCGCTAGTTGTCACGCTACAGGACAAAAGTCCCAGGCTGGCCAGGCTGTTACGTCGCGACTTGAACTCGCGACTTGGACAAGCCACGAGACCAAGCCGCCAATTTACCCTGTTTGGCAAAAACTATCTCTTCGTATTCTTTTCTCACCACACTATATATAGACCCTTATACCCACTATATTGTGAGAGCTTTTAGAGAGAATTTTGTGAGAGAAACCCTAGAGAAAAACAAGATTGCCTCATCCCCAATCTTCACCTTAGAGACTCTACAAATTCCTCTTCTCTCATCCTCTCCATTGTTATACCTTTGAGAAGCATTTTACCAAATCCTTATCTCACCACATCCACGTCTATGAGAAGGTTCATTTGATGCTGTTAGGAAGCAGTTAGGAATGAACCAATCTACATTGGTTGATGCTATGGTCTAGTAGCGGAATCCAGGAAGCTAAAGAAGAAATAGGTTCGGCGTAACCTCGTTGGAGCAAGAAGCTTGGAGGGCTTAGATACTTGGGTAGATAAGGCTTGGAGGATCTTCTACTATTCATGTATCTCAACTATATTCTTTAGTGGATTATTTGACCGCTTGGAGGGCGGCGGAGAGATTTTACGCCGAGAGCTTCAGTTTCCTCTTCGATAACACATCGTGTGTTGTCCATGTGTTTGCATCTTCCTTCCTTTATCTTTGCCTTATATTTAATGCTGTAGATGTGTTTATATTTGGTTTAGAGTATTTATCAATTCTGATATAAGCTTGTTATCATATTTCGCACATTGATTGTTTGATATAAAGCTTGAATTGGTAATTTTGTAATTGGGGTCTAAACGTTCAAGTGTGTTTCATACCAAAATTGAACTTTTATTGAGAAAACAAACATTTTCATGGAGAACCCAAAAGCCTGAAACAAAACAGAATCAAAACCAAAATCAAATCTAAACCTATCCAACAACAAAAAAAATCAATAAAAAGTAATGTTTAATTCCCAAATCTTAAAAAAAAAAAAAAAAAAAAAAAAAAAAAAAAAAAAAAAGAAAGAAGAAGAAGAAGGAAAACGTATTGGAGTCGGTTCCGATGATCTGAAGGAAAAATTAATGTTTCTTTCCCTATGTGCTTGTAGCGGTGCTCTAAGTCTGAACTCTCTCCTTCTCCCTTATTCCTCTGTTTTTGCCCTCTCCAAACCTAAATCATATATAACCCCAAATTAAAAAATAAATAAAAATAAAAAAATCAAATCAAAACCTAATGTTACCTAAATACATAAATAAAAATCAATCCAACCAAATTTCTCAAAACTAATTCATATTTCATACCCATACCCAGATCTAAGAAAGAATGAAAAGAAGAAAAACTTACCGGTGGTAGTTATCTTTATCTCTGGATCGCAAGCATCGGTGTTAAGAGAATTGAAAAGGAGAAACGGAAGCGCCCTTATGATAATGTCTCTCCATCTCTGCCTCTCTATTTCTCGAGAAATTATAGGGTGCTCTGGTGGACCATGTTATTTGTCCACCATTCCACTAAAAAACTTCCACTTATTTAAAATTGCTGAGTCAGTAATTAATTTCTTTTAAAAAAAATTTATAACTAACAATTTTAAACAAGTGGCAATTTTTTAATGGAGTAGTGAACTACATCACTTGTCCACCATGTGAATTTTATAATTTCTCCTATTTCTCTATCTCTCTTTTCTCTCGATCTCTCTTTCTCCTTTCACCTTGTAGTAATCTTTTTTTTTCTTTTTTTTTTCTTAAGCAGTTAGTTTCCTTTTGGAATTTTAATCGTAAACGTGGCAAGTTTTTTCCAAACGTGGCAACACAGCCTTAAAGATGTTTCCAAACGTGGCAAGTTTCTAAGATGTTTGAAGCTTGATGATAAGAACACTATCCTATTCAAACGGTGCACCGTATGGTATTTGAAAAAATAAATTGTATACGTGTCTGTATTTTAAGTCACTTTTTTTTTTAATGTGACAGCATCTCTATAAAAACTTCTGTTTTTATATATAGTATTATATTATATTTGACTAAAAAAAAAAAATGTTGTGCTTCCCACATAGTTACGTCTCTTGTATATCGTTTTCTTCTTCTAAGTATCAGTCTGGAGGCATTAATTAAGTCCCATACACATCCCAAATACCCAATCTTTCACATCTAATATTGTCCCTTGTCTCCAACATTTTCTATATTCCATCAAAAAGGCTAAAAAACATGGCACTTCGAGCATTAGTTGCACTTTTATTTGTGTCTCTTTTTCTGTCTCTAACCATTCTTGGTTACTCACAAGCAGATATTAAAAAATGGTGCAGCCAAACCCCAAACCCTGAGCCATGTGAGTATTTTTTAAGCCAGAAGCTTAATTACCACAGCCCCATCAAGCAAAAGTCCGATTTTTTCACAATCTCAAAGCAACTAGCACTAGAACGTGCCCTAAAAGCTCAAAGTAACATAATTTCCCTAGGGCCCAAGTGCAAAAATGCTCATGAAAAGGCTGCATGGGCAGATTGCCTTGAGCTTTATGAGTATACCCACCACAGGCTTAACAAAACCATTGACCCTGATGTCAAGTGCAGCCAAACCGATGCTCAAACATGGCTCAGCACGGCTCTAACCAACCTTGAGACTTGTCGGGCCGGGTTTATTGAGCTAGGGGTCCCGGACAATCTCTTGCCCTTGATGTCAAACAACGTTTCTAAGCTAATTAGCAACGCTTTGTCTCTTAACAAAGTTCCATATACTGTACCAAGTTACAAACATGGTTTCCCAACTTGGGTTAAGCCCAGGGACCGGAAACTCTTGCAGTCTTCCTCGGCTCCTAAGGCCAATATTGTGGTGGCACAAGATGGTTCAGGGAATTATAAGACGATAAAGGAGGCGATAAGTGCAGCTTCGTCACAGTCAGGAAGTGGGAGGTTTGTGATATACGTGAAGGCTGGGACATACAAGGAAAACGTTGAGGTAAAGTTGAAAAATATTATGTTGGTAGGAGATGGTATAGGAAAAACCATAGTCACTGGGAGCAAAAGCGTTGGTGGAGGTTCTACAACCTTCAATTCAGCCACAATTGGTAAGTAAATTCAATTGATTTCTAATAATACATATGCTAAATTTTAGTGTTAAGAAATTGTTGTTAATTGTTTCCCTACAAAATATTACATATATATTTATATGTCTTAGTGGATAAAATCATGGCTTGGACTACAAAAAGTTAGGTTTAGATATGTGATAGAAGAGATTAATAAGGAGTGGGAGTTTAGAGGTTTGAAAGGTCTGGACCAAGTAATGCAAGAGTACCAAGAAACTTCTGACTAGTTCGAAAAAAAAAAAAAAGCACCTCCCTGCATGAATTGACCTCAGTTGAATTTTTAGATATGTAAGTCAACTGAGTTAATTGAGTGCATAATTTAAAAATTTTAGTGATATTATTGATCAAACTTTGAATTTGAAAGGAGTCATATTTCATGCATAATGCACTTTATTCATATACCAAACCAAGGCTTGGTTTTGGATTTGTAATTTTTTTCACACATGTAGGTTTAGGTTCAAAGGATAGAAAAATTGTCTCTTGCATCTAACGTATGTATTGGATGTCCCATAACATGGGGTTCTCTTGAATTTGTAAGATTCGCATTCAATACATATATTGGATAGGTATTTTCTTAATTTTCAAGAGGCTTTAGTTATCGATTATATATTTTAGCCTTCTTTTCAAAATTAAGTACGATTACTAAGTCATCTAATTTGACCAGATTTTGTATATAAAATAATGCTTTTATGCTGATAACTATTGTCGTATTTTATTACTTGCGGTCCTAGCTAACTTGCCACAACTGATTACCCCAGAATATTGTCTTACAGCTTATATAGTCATAATTTTACTAAAATAATGAATGTTAATCTAGAATTTGACTAAAATATTGACATGAAAATTAAGCTCTTTGTTATTTTGAATTTTCAGCTGTTGTGGGAGATGGATTCATTGCTCGCGACATCACTATAAGGAACACTGCTGGAGCAGCTAATCATCAAGCTGTGGCCCTTCGTTCTGGGTCTGATCTCTCAATATTTTACAGGTGCAGCTTGGAAGGGTATCAAGACACCCTTTATGTCCTTTCCCAAAGGCAATTTTATAGGGAATGTGACATATATGGTACAGTTGATTTCATATTTGGAAATGCTGCGGTTGTGTTGCAAAATTGTAATATTTATGCTCGTTATCCTCCTAACAAGACCAATACTCTCACTGCCCAAGGTAGGACTGACCCTAATCAAAACACTGGAATTTCCATTCATGATTGTATAGTCAAGGCTGCTTCAGATTTAATGCCATCCCAGAGCTTGGTTAAGACATACTTAGGGAGGCCATGGAAGAAGTATTCACGCACAGTTTTTATGAAAACATACTTAGATAGTTTGATTGCTCCAACTGGATGGAAGGAATGGAGTGGAAATTTTGCCCTTGATACCTTGTACTATGGGGAGTATGCCAACACGGGGCCAGGCTCATCGACTGCTAATAGAGTTAATTGGCCTGGCTACCATGTCATTACTAGTGCATCTATAGCTTCACAATACACCGTTGCAAACTTCATCTCTGGCGGTTCATGGTTGCCGGTTACCAACGTGCCTTACATAGTTGACCTTTAATTTTTTCAAAGAAATTGTTATATACACGCCTTCAATTTGTTCAGTAGTTTTCAATTGTCAATTTGCATTTGAGTTCCTTATGGGAAAAGAATAAGTTGATTGTTGCCAAAAAAAGAAGAAGATTGTGTAATAGTTGTCATTCTTTGATAAGTTGTAATGAAGGATTCAAAATAAATAAAATCAATTATGTTTAATATTTTGCATGGAACTTTTGGCTAAGGTTGCTTTAGTATATACAATGAGGTTTCTACATTCTATTGATATGCATAGATAGATAAACATTTTGAAATACAAATCTCTCAACAAGTCATATAGATAATCAGAGTGCTTGTTTAAAAACATGTATGTGATGGATTGTCACGTAAGCCAGGGATGATTTTCCCAAAAAAAGTAATGTTATAATAATTAATAACAATGCATTACATGAATTGTAATTTGATGGTGACCCCTTGTTAATTATTCCAATTTAATTACCCAAATTTTGTGACCAATGGATTTTACCCATAGTTAAGCAATCGACATCATTGACCAATTGAAAAATTGTATGTTTTGTTTCTCATAAAAGAAAAAGAAAAAGAAAAAAAAAAGGTATGCTTTTCACTTTTTAAGATTCAAATCTTTTTAAACAAAGTGATAGATAATTAAATCTAGCAGAGATAACATTCAAACCCTGCTAAAAACTACTTGTCAACTTTCTAGAGATAACTGCAAATATTGGCTAACGTCGTGGGAATTGGGTTATATTTTGTTTATGTATAATCTATGGCCAAATAAAACGATTCAGCGATCTTCTATATTGGTTTCTAATTATTTGAGACAGTTATCCAAATAAATTGGTCAAGTTATATATATATATATATATATATATTAAAAGGCTATATTAGAAGTACCGAATTCTTATGTTTGAGCTCATAACGAATCTCTCCTCCTCATGCGAGAATATATCACATTGATCACCCACACCTTAAAGTTTTAATTAACATGTAAATCTTGTATAAAATCATGAATAAACTACTTTGAAAAACAAAAAATAAAAACTTTTACTTTAACTCAGTATCGGACTCAATGCTTATACATAAGAGTCACCCGTATAAGAGTTGCACACTTGCACTTGCACCACATGTATACACTACTTTTTTTTCTCCATACAAAAGGTTTGATAGCCTAAGAACATCTTATATTAGGGTTGGTTCAATACAATTTTAGGTGTAAGGTGGTAACTTTTAAATGAGCCCTTTTCATATTTAAATAACATTTAAATAACATACAGTTTATTAACCGTCAATTTGGTTAATTTGGTTAGTGTTCAATACTATAATTTTTTTTTTAAATTGCTTCTTATAATGTTAATTATATTCTTGCCACGTTAATTTATAATTGGAGGCACTTTAGCAAGATAATAAATGAGTTTAATTTGCTTATTATAATTTTTTTTTATGAAAAATTGCTTCTTAATTATCATTGATGACACATCAATTTGTAAAATTTATGTAATAAAATTTATAGTAGCATCACTCAATTCTTTGGACAATAAGTGGAGAAAAAAAAAGTGTACAACTTACATATTTTTAAAATTAAAAAAAAAAAAAAAATCACATATGACCCCATAAGGCATGAATCTTTTTTTTTTTTTTTTTTGAGAGAATTTCAACCTATGCCATCCGTTCCTAATGATAACTCTTTATCATCAGACTAAGATACCAATCAATTTTTAGTGTATGCGGGAATTAAACCCTAGATCTTTTATACAACCATTAGAGACTTTATCAATTAAACTAACTAGAACCCATGATAAGGCATAAACCTAACCAATGCATATCACCCCGTTGCGTTCTATTTTTATATTAATCAATCAGAGCTCCAATCTTACTCGCTGGAAAACAAAATTTATTTATTTATTAATAAGAGAACCACATGACTTTTTCATAAATAACGTCAAAATTAAATTAAATTATTTCACTATTGCAATTGTTTTACTATCCATTGAAATACGCTCAGATAATTTGTCGTATGAAATTTGATTAAATGGTCCAGAATCTTATGCTCATTTTCGAACTGGTTCCCTGACAATTCAAAAACAAATGGATTTGAACTTCTTGTATAAGCCCTGTTAAAGAATGGGCTTGTATTCTAACAAGCCTATTGTGTGAATTAATTTCCATATTTATTACATTCACTATTAAATTGAAGCTCAAAGGTTTGAGACTTTTTAGTATTTGAGAAAAGTGTGTATATTTACACATCTGCTATAGGAACCATGTATAATTTACATGGTTATTGTAGTTTGCGAATCAATATTTTATTTTATTCTCTCTCACTAGTCAGAGCTCTCTTCTTCTTCATTTCTCTCTCTCTCTCTCTCTCTCTTTAAAGAGCACAGCCGATCAAACATCCACCCACCACCACAACCTAGCACCACCCTACCACCACCACCATTACAACACATAATAATCCAACCAAAAAATCAATGGAAAATTAAACCAAAAATCAACAGAAAATTGAACCCGAAATCAATAGAAAATCAAACCAAAACCCATGCAGAAGCTGCTGTCGTCGCTGCCATGGAAGCTTGGGTGGAGTGTTCGCCACTCCCATGAGAGAGACTAAAGATTTGGACAAATGTTTGTGGCGGTGCTGAAGCTAATCTTCGCTACCATTGCTAATGTTGGCGAAGGCTTTAGGGCTCTTGGCCTTGGACGTAGCTTAAGGCGAGCTCTGGCTATGGAGGATCATAAGAGACAGAGTTTTAGAGTTAGAGAGGAGATGGTTGGGCTGTGGAGGAGAGAGAGTATTGTTTTGAAAAATGAGAAAAATAGAGAGACAAAGATGATCTTATGGATATTGTGTGTGGTGGATATGGCTAGAGTCTTATAAAGACCGTGTTGTGGATATAGTGGGTAGTGGATAGGTGGATAAGTTAAATAATAAAATAATAATAATAAATGATTATTTAAATTTTTTTTGTAAATAGAAAGGGTAGGTTTTTAGTGTAAAATTGACAAAATTTTAGACAAATTGATACGAATGCTTTGATGCAATTGCTCTAAAAAATGGAGTTCTTTTTAACCAATTTTACAATTTTTTTTTTTTTTTTTTTCGTGTTCTACAAGAAGCCTCTACAACAAAAATAGCATGAAACAATACTTTGGGTAGGGGTGTGCATGGGTTGAGTTAAGGGAATTTTTGACCCAACCCACCATGGTGGGTTAAAAAAAAAATCCAACCCAACCCATCATAGGCGTTCAACCCAACGCACATGGATCGGGTTGGATCGGATTGAACCCATGGGTTGGGCAATTTTTATTATTATTACTATTATTATTAAATTGAGCAAAAAAATATATCTCATTTGCTACCTAAGTTAATAAACAAAATATACGTAAACTAGTATTCTAATTCAGTTATAAACAAAATATATCCAACTAAGTTGATAAACAAAATATACATGAACTAGTATCTCAACTTAGTTATAAACAAATAAGAGTGGAGTGAGAGAGTGGGAATGAGAGGCAGCAGAGAGAGAAATAAAATTGTTAGAGTTTGCGAAGTAATTGAGTTTTATATAGGAAGAGCTGAATAGCGGAAAAAATTAAATAAAAAATTATTAATTATATAATACAGTTTTAAATATATATATATATATATAATTTAAAATTTAAAATTTAAATATATAGGTGGGTCGGGTTGGGTTAGGCAAGTTGTGATTGTTATGACCCAAACCCAACCCAACCCACTATTAAAAAAAATTTCATAACTCAAACCAACCCAACCACCCCTAAAAACTGACACAACCTAGCAGGTTGGATTAAGTCAAGTCGATTTTGGCATGTTAGTAGGTTGGATGCACACTCCTAACTCTGGGAGAAGCAAACTATGAGGCTATCATTTTACTCATGAAAGAGAGACGATTCAGAGTAAAAACACATATATAATTCAACTTATTAATAAAATCATTTCCCCGAGAAACCCAATCATTACTTGAAAAACAAAATGAATCGAAAAGAGAAAGAAAGAGAGAATGAAGAGCATGTACTTTTATTATTCTTACTAAAGTAAATAACAAAAAAAAAAAAAGATGGTGAAAAACTTATTTAAGTTCCTACATTTTCATGCGATTCTCACTTTGGTACTTATATTTTATTTTCACCGCTTTTAGTCTCTAAAATCAAAAAAGTGATCTCGTTTTTGTCCCTATCGTTAGTGCCCTAACGGTAAAGTCATAGGTGGTAGACGGAACACCTTACTAACTGACGTGACACTGATGTGACGATTAAAATATTATTAAAAAATATTATTTGACATTTTTATATGCCATGTTAGCATTTTAATTTTAATTTTTTTTAAATCATGTCAAAAAATTTAAACCAAAAAAGAAAATAAATTAAAAAAAAAAACTTAAATCTAATTAAAAACGGTTTAAAAAAAAAATCTAATTAAAAAAAAACCTTTAAATTAATTTATTTTTTCTTTTTTTTGGAAGAACACGAAGAACCAAAACATCTATTCTTCATTTTCTTCCCCAACTAAGCTTAAGAAACCAAACACAAAAACAATACTCAAACCCGGAGACCCAAAAGCTCTCTCAGTATATTATCTCATCTCAAACTCTCTCTTCGCAAAAAGACCACTAACTATTCTGCCTTAACCATTAAGGTCTTAAATTGTGCATGTCTCTATTCTCTAGTAGAAGTTGGCAAGTGACAAACTGCAAAGACAAGTTCTTGAGAGTGTGGGATCTTGAAACCCGGCACTGTATGCAAATAGTTAGTGGTCATCATAGTGAAATATGGTCCATAGACATAGATCCAGAGGAAAGATTTCTGGTTAGTGGGTTTGCAGACGTGGAACTTTGATTTTACACAATCAAGCGTGGCTTGGTGGATGGACAACCTGTATCTACTATAAAGGGTGCTAAAAAATGTGAACAACGAAGATTCAACCGCTCAAAACAAATGGGAGGTTTTGAAGCATTTTGAACCCATTTCTAATCATGGTGGATCCATCTCATGACTGAAAACCCATGGCCGAATGCCATGGTTGAAGACCCAAAGACCCAGATCGGTAGTGGCTATTCCAGATCGCCTATCATCTCATCTTTTCTCTTTCTCTCTCAGATTGGTAGTGGCTGACCCAGATCGCCTATCATCTCATCTTCTCTTTCTCTTTCTCAAATTGGTAGTGGCTGACACAGATCGGTAGTGGCTGACGAGATTTGAAATTGATGAGAATTGGCTCGTGTTTTGGTGTAGTTTATTGATGAATCGGCTTTGAGTTTTGTGTTTGTGTGTGGTTTCAAAGCATAAGAAATCTTGTTGAATGTCTGTGTAATTGTTAAATGTCTTTATGTTTTGTAAATTTTTATAGGCATGTCTTTTTATTTTGTAAATCTGAGTGATTTATGGGTTTAAATGCTAAGAAAATGCAAGAAAAGAAAAGAAAATATAAAATTTTAATTTTCTTGGTAAGCTTAGTTGGGGAAGAAAATGAAGAACAGATGTTCTGGGTTCTTCGTGTTCTTCCAAAAAAAGAAAAAAAATTAATTTAAAAGTTTGTTTTTTAATTAGATTTTTTTCTTGAAACCGTTTTTTAATTAGATTTAAGTTTTGCTTTTTAATTTATTTTCTTTTTTTGGTTTAAATTTTCTGACATGGCTTTAAAAAAAATTTAAAATGCTAACGTGGCATATAAAAATGCCAAATAATATTTTTTAATAATATTTTAATCATCATATTAATTCCACGTCAGTTAGTAGAGTGTTCCGTTTGCCACCTAAGATTTTACCGTTAGGTCACTGACGGTATGGACAAAAATGAGATTACATTTTTTATTTTAGAAACTAAAAGCGGTGAAAATAAAAGATAGAAATTAAAGTGGGAATCGCATGAAAATGTAGGGACTAAAATAAGTTTTTTGCCAAAAACGATTATTATAAGAGAAATGCTATGTCTACAACATTTTTACAACATTTCTACAACATTTCCTAAGTGGCAGGTTGTTATTGGTTGTTATTGATGGGGCAAAAAAGTAATCTTAGTGTTAGTTTCAAATTTGAACCAATAACAACTAACCACCTGTGATTTGTTGTAAAAATGTTGTAAAATTGTTGTAGACGTAGCATCTCTCTTATTATAAATCTTGAATCCAAAATTTCAAGATACACCAAGAACAACCTTCTTTCATTATATATGTTTAATTGTAGCTTTGTTTATATATATTTTTAATTTATTGGGCTATATTAATTAGAAGTATCGAATCCTCATGTGCTCGCTCATAACTAATCCTTACCTCACATGTGAGCATCTATAACATTGAACTAACTTATCTTAACATGTAAATCTTTTATAAAATTATGAATAAAGTACTCTCTTAAAAAAAAAAAAAAAAAAATTGTACTTTTACTTAATATGGGACTCAACCGTTTTACGTAAGCAACACAGTAAGAGTTAGAAGCACCCTTAATTATAAGAGTTGCACCACATTTATACCAATATTTTAAGGAGGGAGAGAATCGTCTTGGAATTTTCTAGGGAGAAGAACTGCCCAAGGGTCCAAATCTGCATAGCTTTTATTTTTTTTCACACAAAAAGTTTGATAGATTAAGAACATGTTGTATGGGTATGAATGTAGAAAATGTAGTGATTTTATGTAATAGATGAAATCTGGCCAAAATTTTAAGTGTATCACCTCGTTGTGTTCTATTATATCCAATCAGGACTCAAGTCTTACTTGTAGAAAACAAAATTAATGAGAGAACCATGAGACTTTTTCATAAATAACATTAAAATTAAACTTTTTTTTTTTGTAGAAAAAAAAAATACCCTTTAAATATCCAAATAACATAAGGACAAATGAGAATTAACGCGCTCGAGATTAGTGGGAACCCAAAACCAAAATTTTGTTGGCTCAAGGCCTAGTCACTGGACCACTTGCTAGGTTGGTTAAATTAAATATTTTCACTCCTACTATTGTTTTACTATCCTATATTGAAAAAAAAAAAAAAGGATTCTAAAAAAAAAAAGAATTCCCATATTGAAAATTTGAAATACACCCAGATAATCTGTCAGATTGTAATATGTGTATATTAAATTTGATTAAATGGTCCAGATCACACAAATTTACTCACATGTGTGAAAATCTTACGCTCGTTTGTAGAACCCGTTCCCTGACAATTCAAAAACTATTTTGAAGTTCTTTGTACGAGCGCTGTTAAAGACTGGGCTTTGTATTCTAACAAGCCCATCATGTTATTACATTCACTATAATATTTAAATATTTAAATTGAAGCTCAATGCTTTGAGGGTTTGGGAAAATAATATTCAGTTATCCACAGTGGTATAACTTCATTTATTTACTAAATGTTACCTTTTTTTTTTTTTTTTTTTTTTTTAATGAAATACATATGTTACCTATCCCCAAAGTCACCATTGCAAAATGCCTTACAAGTGGAATTCTAAATAAACACTCCCTGTTTTTTACTAAGGCTTTGCATCTCAGAAATGTAGAATTCTAAAAAAAATATATATATATATATACGTGTGTATATATATATATATATAGAGGGTTTTTTTTTTTTTTTTTTGGCTGACGCGAGTCTTGTATCACATAATAAATCAGTACAGTACAAAACTACAAAAGGGCAGCAAAATGGTTAAATGAGTTTGACTTACTTCTAATACTTTCTTTACTAAACATGTCCTTTTCTTTTAAATATACAATGACAAGTGATAGTGAGTTTTAATCTCTACATTTTATTTTAGTTAGCAAATGATGTGATAGTTTTTCATTAAAACGAAAGGAGATTTCCATTAAAAAAGTACTTGAGGTAAGTCAAAGCCTGGTTAAATAGTTTTTCATTAAAAGAAAATGAGATTTCCATTAAAAAAGTACTGGAGATAAGTAAAACCCTGGTTAAATATACTTTAGAAATAAATGGAATTTCTTAACCAATTTCATAATTTTCTTTTCTTTTCTTTTCTTTTCCATGTTTTAGTAATAGCGACACTTTTTATGGTTATGGTGCCTATTGCCTGATGTCTATGATTCGAACTCTAGCTTTTTTTCTTACCTTATATATATATATATATATATATATAATTTTTTTTTTATAAGGATAAGAGTTGCGAGTATCATTTTTACTTATGACTCAAAATAACAATACTTCTATTTAGTTTATTTATTAATAATATTCATTTCCTCAAGAAACTCGATCATTACCTGACAAACAAAATAATGAAATAGAAACTAAGAAAAGAGAGTGAGATCAAAGAAAAATATTTTATTTCTCTTACAAAATATTAGTAAAAAAAAAAAAATGAAAGAGAAATTATTTTTAATCGAACCCAATACTTCATGATACACCAAGAACAACCTCCTATTTTCAACCTTTGATACAGAACTCCTTGCAGAAGTACACCTTCCAGACCCACTGACCACCAATCATCACCATCACATGTTCCAAAAAGGTTTTGTTGTACACCATCCTTCCGTTCTTCAATTTTCAGAGTGTAAATTTTTTTTTTTTTTTGGGTATTTGATAGAACAGGATGTGGGAATTGATTTACAATGATTGGGTTTATATAGGCTTTAGGAATTGTGAGAAAATCTAGGTCACATTAATTTTATGATGAATAAGGAATGTACAACAATTCCTTTCATATTGTTTTTCCCAAAAAAAGCAGGGCGTTATCTCGTGAACATCTTTTGTGAAAATATCAATTTTGTCTTCCATTGAAGGTAAGTTCCACAAACAAGAAATTTAATATGCTAATTGGATTTCCATATTAGAAGATAAGTACCAACTAATTTTCATGCAAAAGAGATTGCCAAGCAAAAGTCCTAGTCAAGTAATCAAAAAGTGGGATGATTGTTTATCCGGGATGTACTCATGGGGCGCGCAACATTCTCAATTCTTATCATACAAATTCTTATTTTATATATTTATAAATTATGCAATAGAGAGAATGAGTAATATACTATGAAATTTGAACAGTCTTGATTGTTAAAATTCTTGGCTGTCCCAATGGGTTGGCACTTCGTAGCTTGTTTAACACGCAAGAACAATGCATGCATCTAGCGATTAAAAGCATGAGGAACAAAGGGTTCCAAAAAATGGTGTATAATAAATATAGTCTAAAGTGATAAAGACGTTTCACAATTACATTAGAGACTCATGCAGCTATTTTTTTTCTATATATAATAAATTGATATATATATATATATACACACACACACATCAAAAATCTTAAAATTTGTTAGCAATATATAGGTACATTGAATTAGTGAAGAAAAATGTTTTTTTTTAATTATTTTAAAAAATAACATGAACTTTTTTTTTTTTTTTGAGAAACAAAACTATTTGGTAACAGTTTTGTTTTCTATTTTTAAAAACTTATTTTTGGGAATATAAATAAAAAATAATTTTCTTGTATTTTTGAAATAAAAAACATGTTTGGTTAGTTGAAATAAAAAATATATATATAGTTTTTTAAAGAAAAAAATAGAAAATACTAAAATATATTGTTACTAAGATTTGAACTTTAATGCTAACCCATTAAATAATACAGATTCATTAAATTAAATGCATATTTTCTTTTTCTTTTGAAAATTAGAAACTGAAAACAACATTTTACATGTTTTTAGTTTCCTTCACAAATTAAATTTTGAAAACAGTTTTCGTTTTCTATTCGTTTTTTGTTGCCAAATAAATTTTTTAGTTTCAAAAATAGAAAATTATTTTTGGAAACAGAAAATAAGGGAGAAAAATAATTACCAAACATACCCTTATTTATCCAAGAGTAACTTGTGGCATTTTCAATTCTTATCATAAAAATTATTATTTTAGATTTATAAATTATGCAATAGCGAGAATCAGTAATATACTGTGAATAGTCTTTTATATATATATATATATATATATATATCTATATTTTAGAAGGACTATGAATGGTCTTGATTGTCGAAAATTGTCAGCTGTCTTAATGTGTTGGTAGCTTGTTTAACACTCGAGAACAATGCATGTATCTAGTGATTAAAAACATGAAATACAAAGGGTTCCAAAAAATGGTGTATAATGAATATAGATAAACTATAAGGGGTGTTATTATCACAATTACATTAGATACTCAGCTATTTCTATATATAAGTTGATTAATTACTTATAAATCAAAATCTTAAAATTTTTAAGCAATATATAGGTACATTTTCTTATTCTCTTTGAATTGAATTAGTGAAAGAAAATGGTTTTTTTTTTTAACTTGAATTTTAACGGTAAATAACAATGCTTATATTGTAAAATTATAGCACATATACTTTAAAAAAAAAATCATTTAAATTATTATTTTTCAGTATATTACCTTTTCTATTAGAATCCTTAAGTTATTGGACATAAATTTTACTAATTTAGGTGAAAATGGATAAAGCCCTATCAAGATTAAATACTACCTTATCAAGTATTTTTTTTTTTTTTTAAAAAAAGGTAAATTATACTTGTTAAACCTTAAAATCAGGGACCGACCCAAGATTTGGATTGAGAGGGCCAAAATATGAATTAAAAAAAATCATAGGTACTAACAATTACTCAAAAATCATGGATATCTATTCTAATTACTTTATTTACTATGAAATGAGAACTAAACTAAAGCTTTCATTTTTGTTAAATTTTCTACATGTTTTTATGACTACAACGTTTGAATATTCATGTCAGTCAATGGATAATAGTGTAAGGAGTAAATTTGCACATCCAACTCTAAAAATCACTGTATAATTATGTAAATATACAAAGTTACTATTCATATGCAAATTTATGTTTTAATACTTCTTTTACTCATATATTGAGAAAAATGATTTGAGAAAGCTATATAAAATTAATAAAAAAATTATATTTTAATGAAACCTAACGTAAAATAGATAATATCATGTACATAGTTTTAAGAAGAATATAGTTACTTAAAATTTAAAAAAATAAAAATAAAAATTATGTGAGCTCTTAAATTGTATCACTGAGTCAAAACTCCAGAGGTCCTTTCCTGTGGGCTCTTAGGGGGTGTTTGGTTCATCAGTTTCTATAACTCAATTCTTAGTTTCCATAACTCATAACACAAAAATGGTGGAAACCATAGCAAAAAGGTTGTTTGGCTGCACAATAACTCTATTTCCATAACTCTGTTTCCATCACTCAATTCTCTGATTTTTTAGTTATGAGTTATGGAAACTGAAAACACATTTTGGCTAGTTTCAGTTTCTATAACTCATAACTCAATGGCAATATTATAATCAAACACACATAGGGGATCCACAAAAAATACCCAGCTGCACCTTTTGACCACTTTTGACTTTTTTTTTTTTTTTTTTTTCCTTTTCTTCTCCTAGTTGGCTGTTTGGTTCCTTTTTTTTTTTTTTTTTTTTTTTTACTGGGTTCGGTAAGTTTGGGTATTGAAAAAAAAAAAAAAAAAACTGCACTGGCTGACAGGTATGGGGCCCACAAATAGTGTGAAAAATATTGAGAGATGGGAAATGAGTAATGGTGTTAAACAAATATGGTATTTTAGAGTGATGAGTGATAGAAATTGAGTGACTAAAAAAATTGATCTAAACATGGCCTTAAATTCTATATCTACTGTGTAAATTGACACTCTCCTTATTCTTTTTTTTTTTTTTTTTTTGGGTGGGGGCCATGGCTTATTGTTAAGGAGTGTTTTAGAAGGCCGGGGGGCCTGGGCCCCTATAGTTCCGACCCTGTTTAAAGTTAAGCTTAGGGTATGTTTTATATATATATATATATATATATAAGAGATGGGTTCAAGTTACACATTTTTTACACCGTAGATTTTTTAAAGATCTAATGATTGAAAAATATCATTGAATGCTGTTACTTTCTATTTGATAACCTAATTAATACCACAATATTTTTCTCTCTCCCCTTATCTATTGTTTTCCACTTATTAAAAGACACACCACGCACCACCATTTTCAAGAACCTGCAAAACACAAACTCATCTACAGAAGAGCACCTTGCCATTGCACGGTACACTAGAAATTTGTTAAGTTGGCACTGTTTGCAAATCAAGCATTTTAGAGCAGTTTTCCTACCAAACTTAATTACCGTATATCTATAAGAGTTTCTAAAGAGTTTTACTTTAGAGAGAATCCAAAAAAAAGTTAAGTTAAATTTTAATTTATTTTTAATGCTTCCTCCCATATGTAATCAGTAATCATATAGGGAGAAAATGACCTTTCTTCTATTCAATCAGCCATTCAACTCATCTTTTCTCTCCATAAAAAAAAAAAAATAAAAATAAAAATAAATAAATAATAAAAATTAAAAATTAAAAAATTAAAACTAAAATTAAACAATTGCTCTAGCTAAGTTACTCACATTTTTTGCCTCACCTGTTTAAACTATGCATGAATCATTTTATTCTGTGAAGATTGAAGAAAGGTCAGGAATCATTAAACAATTTTAAAAATTTAACTTGACTTTTTTGGATTCTTTCTAAAGTAAAACTCTTTAGAAACTCTCATAGATATATGGTAATTAAGTTTGGTAGGAAAACTGCTCTAAAATGCTTGATTTGCAAACAGTGCCAACCTAACAAATTTCTAGTGTATACCGTGCAATGACAAGGTGCTCTTCTGTAGATGAGTTTGGGTTTTGCAGATTCTTGAAAATGGTGGTGTGTGGTGTGCCTTTTAGTAAGTGGAAAGTAACAAATAAGGGGGAAGAGAAAAATATTGTGGTATTAATTAGGTTATTAGATGGAAAGTAATAGCATTTAATGATATTTTTTTAACTATTAGATCTTTTAGAAATCTACGGTATAAAAAATATGTAACTTTATAAGAATTACACCAGGGGTAACTTGAATTCATCTATATATATATATATATATATATTTTTTTTTTAACTTTAAAATGTTTCATTTAAACTTCAAAATTCTAGAACCGTTTCATTTAAAATTTCTCACACTTTTTCCAATAAAACCATTAAACATCACATGAAGAGTTTCTTAATTGATTTTTTTTTTCCCCCAATATTTGAGGTTTAAATGAATTTACCCAAAACTCTTAAGTTTTAAGTAAAACTATCTTAAACTATAAAATTGAAATGAAACTCTTTTAGAAATTTTAAAGTTTAAATGAAAAATTTTGAAATTTTAAGATTAAATGAAACATACTCAAAACTGAAAGATATAAAAAAGTAATTTACCATTTTTTTTTTAATAAATGAAACAAAACTATAAAGTCTATGTTGAAAGTTATTTTGTTTAATGATATTTGTGAAACTATAAAATCTCTCTTACAGAAATAAGACTACGTAGACTTTCTTTTAAGTATGCTTAATTAATCATTTACAGGAAATTAACATAATTAAGTAGTCTCCTCTTACTGCAATAAAAAATTATATATTTTAACCCCCGCCGCCGCCGGCGACGCCGACCCAGTCCCTCGCCGGCGCCGTCGACCAGCCTCTTTTTTTTTTTTTTCATTCACTCACTCCGATTCACTCTCACTCAGTCACAGCGCCGACGCCGACGCCGACCTAGCCCACCGACGCCATCAACAACAGCGACGTCCCCAACCTCTCCCCTGACGACGCCGTCGAGCTCGACTCCAAATGTGTGAGAAGATTGTGGAAAGAGGGTACTGAAAGTTTCAGGTCTGTTTGGCTTGGTGGGGACTAAAGAGAAGCTACTTGGAAATTGCTTGATCTTTAGCTCCTTCTCGTTTTACCCAACATTTTTTTTGGATGGGAGAGACATCACCAAAAATAGGAAGCTTATAATTTATTTATGGCAATTTATTATTGTTATTTATGGATTGGAATGTTATGATAAGTTCACAAGAAGCATCAATTGATTCAAAATTTTTTTTTTAATATAAAAATGTACGGGCATTTGAATTGCCATAAATATTCCAAATTGAAAATTGAAGAACAATGAGGCACATACTAAATAAATATTCTTGGAATGTATATTGAATTTTATAAAATTATTATACTTTTTATGATTGGTCTTGGTTTTAGTAAAACTCCTTTTTAAGAACAAAGTTTCATTCAGTTCTACTAGCAAGCAAATTTGTGAACAATTTAGGACAAATATAATAAGATTTTAAGTTCATTCATTCCGTGTACTGTTATTTCTTGATTTTTGTTTCTCTACCAAAGAAAAAAATGGAATGTAATAAAAAGAGAGAATAAATTAGAAAATCAAATTTAGATCAAGCTTTCTAGTCTTTAGAAGGAAGATGCTTTTAGATGATTCAAAATTTGCTGTCAAGATCAAAGTTGTCCAATACTATAAGGACATAGCCTTGAAGTGATACTTGCCATTTTTGAACACATATCTTGCTCGTGTTGGATCCATTACAATTGAGCACTTGCCTTAGTTAGCTTCCAACCCCATTCCCTTTAGGTTTTTACCTTTTTAGTTTAAAGACACAACTTTTATCATGACTTTGAAATTGTTGGTTGTAAGTTGTAAATAGTGGAGAAAAAAAATGATGAATTCATGTGAAAATAATTGTTCACCACTCCTGGTGAACCACTTCACTAAGTTGTGACAAATTTTCTAATTATAGAAGAACTATTTTACCTTTCTATTGGTTACATTTTTTTTTTTTTAATGCTCATTGAAAGTGCAACAAAATATCTTTTGTGAATTTCAATATTTCAAGCATCGGCGATCTCGAGTTTGAAGGAGTGGTTGGTGGATCTAGTGATCGGGAGCAACCCGATTCTGAGGTTGATTGCTAGGATTGTGTTTAACTCCTAAATACCTGGGTGTTTCGGCTTGTATCAGCTATTTCGGCAGATTTCAGTGCTTTTCGTCAGTAACTTCATTCCGGACCGGTACAAATTGAAATGGGTTTCCAAAAATATTTTGCCACTTACAGCACCTCTTCGCCACTATTAAACCTTCATTCACCGGTGAGATATTGCCGGACGTTGAGGCTTGAGCTCCTCGTCATTGCGTCATAGCTTCTTCATTTTTCTTCTCTCCCTCACCATCTCTCTTTTTCTTTCAACATTTTTTAGTCTGGGTTTCTAAAGAGAATGTTAACATAGAAACTCAAAATGACTTCTTCACTATTTCACTCCTACCTACTTTGATATAACCAAAGTTATTAATGGGCAAAGAAACCGAAGTGGTTTGCCTGCCACTTCTTTACTTTTTATTTTTTTAATTTCGTAGAAAACCGTTTAGAATTATTTTCATTTAGATTTTTAATTTTTTTTACCACTTCTATTTAGTTTTAATTTTTTATTAGATAGTGAAATGGGCTAGACATTAGATTAAAATGATTTGAACATGCATAAAAAAAGAGTAAAAATTTTAAATATAATTAAATACATTAATTTATACAATATAAGTTTTTTTTTATTAAAAAAAAGAATATATTTATATATATATATATATATATATAATTATAAAATTGCGGTAACTCTGAAACGGTACACCGGTACTGACCGGTATCGAAATATTTCATTCCTTTCACCAAACTGAAACAGTTTCCGGTACGGTATTGGCTCCCTTGTTTAGGATGGTACAAATTAGCCTAGTTTTTGTACTGGTCTAACCACCGGCACGAAAAATTCCGACCCTACTAGCCGATATGGTACGGAATTAACTCATTTGATTAGGAGTGTCTTATTTTTTGGAATTGTGAATGAATATTGTTAATGTATATGAATGTTCAATATGGGTATGAAACACCCTTGAACGTTTAGACTCCAATTAACAAATTATCAATTCAAGCTTGTTATCAAACAATTAATGTGCAAAACATGAACATAAGCCAATACAAAATTGATAAACAATCTAAGCCAAATATAAACACATTCACAACAGTAAATATAAGGCAGAGATAAAGGAAGAAAGATGCAAATACACGGACAACACACGATGTGTTATCGAAGAGGAAACCAAAACCCTCAGCGTAAAACCTCTCCGCCGCCCTCCAAGCGGTAAATAATCCACTAAAGAATGTAGTTGGGATACATGAACAGCAGAAGACCCTCCAAGTCTAATCTACCTAATGTACCTAATCCCTCCAAGCTTCTTGCTCCAACGAGGTTATACCGAACCTATTTCTTCTTTAGCTTCCCAGATTTCGCTACTAGACCATAGCATCAACCAATGTAAATTGGTTCCTTCCTAACTGCTTCCCAACAGCACCAAATAAATCTTCTCACAGATATGAGTATGGTGAGAAAATGATTTGGCTAAAGACCTCTCAAGAATGTAACAATGGAGAGGAAAAGAGTAGAGGAATGTGATGAGTCTCTAAGGTAAAGATTGTGGATGAATCAATCTTGATTCTCTCTAGGGTTTCTCTCACAAAATTCTTTCTGGAAGCTCTCCACATTTTGTGGGTATAAGGGTCTATATATAGTGGGGTGAGAAAGGAATGCGAAGAGTCAGTTTTTTTCCAAACAAGGCTGATTGGCGGCTTGGCCTTGCGATTGGTCTGAGTCGCGAGTTCAAGCCGTGAGATAATGGCCTAGTTAGCCTGGGACTTTTGTCTTGTAGTGCGACAGTTGGTGTGACCCTTCAGCTCCCTTGTGTGCATCTCACGTGCCTGCAGTTGGCGGCTTGCCAGTCACGAGTCAGCCGCGAGTCCTAGCCGTGAATCTCTGCCTTCTTGCACATACTTGAGTTTTTCTTCACATCTTCTCACACACTTCCCTTACAATAATCCCACCTAAATACAGGGTTACTAAGTGCTTAAATTACAAGCAAATTAGCACGGAATAAAGCCAACAAGATGGTTGATTAAATTCAACCTTACAGTATATGTGATGGATACTATATAATTGTTTCTAATACTTGTAAGCATTATATATCGTGATGTTGATTATTGTTTTTGTGGTGGGTTATTGTATTCGAGCAAGCGGGTGGCTTGTATGGTTTTATAAGGTGATTTAAATTTATATTGAGAGTTTCTCATTTTTTAGAATTGTGAAAGAATATTGTTGATGTATATGTGATGGATACTATATAATTGTTTCTAATACTTGTAAGCATTATATATTGTGATGTTGATTATTTTTTTTGTGGTAGGTTGTTGTATTCGAGCAAGCGGGTGGCTTGTATGGTATTATAAAGTGATTTAAATTTATATTGAGAGTTTCTTATTTTTTAGAATTGTGAAAGAATATTGTTGATGTATATGTGATGGATACTATGTAATTGTTTCTAATACTTGTAAGCATAATATATCGTGATGTTGATTATTGTTTTTGTGGTGTATTGTTGTATTAAAGCAAGCAGGTGGCTTGCATAGAGTTATAAGATAGTTTAAATTCATATCATTATGAGTGTTTTTTTTTTTTTTTTTGTCACTGAAAATATATTTTGTTGTAGCGAGAGAAGAGCCATACCATTGATTAGTCTATTCAATCAAAAAGATAAGCTTTTTAATTTTGATCATTCATCTCATCCTGTGGTCCAGCGATAGATGCAAGTTGACAATAAACCGAGCATAACATTCCCAATCAAAAAACTGTCCAAAGCCGCTTCAATATAGGTAGGCTGTCCCAATTACGTACGTGATTAGAACTCCACGCGTTAAGATTCCAACGCTAAATTTTCAATCATACAATATTTATTGCATGCATCCGCTTTTCTAGCCTCCAAGCATGTCCTTCATCTTCTAAGGTCAAACATACAAAATTTAGTCAATATTAGTTAGTTTTTCAAAAACTATTCCTAACCAAACTACAAACTATTGCAATATTGTTAGCCGCTCTAATATGTTATCTATTTTATAATATCATTCATTCTAATTTTGAAAAATAAACGTCATTAGTTATTTTGAAAACAAGAAGAAGAAAAAAAAAAGTTGTGCTTCCCACATTGTTACGTCTCTTATTGTTTTCTTCTTCTATATAAGTATCAGTCTGGAGGCATTAATTAAGTCCCATACAAATCCCAAACACCCAATCATTCACATCTAGTATTGTCCCTTATCTGTCCAACATTTTTTATAGCCCATCAAAAAGGCCAAAATACATGGCACTTCGAGCATTGGTTGCACCTCTATTTGTATCTCTTTTTCTGTCTCTAACCATTCTTGGTTACTCTCAAGCAGATATTAAAAAATGGTGTAGCCAAACCCCAAACCCTGAGCCATGTGAGTATTTTTTAAGCCATAAGCCTAATTACCACAACCCCATCAAGCAAAAGTCCGATTTTTTCACAATTTCAAAGCAGCTCGCACTACAACGTACCCTGAAAGCTCAAAGTAACATATTCTCACTAGGGCCCAAGTGCAAAAATGCTCGTGAAAAGGCTGCATGGGCTGATTGCCTTGAGCTTTATGAGTACACCTACCTTAGGCTTAACAAAACCATCGACCCTAATGTCAAGTGCAGCCAAACCGATGCTCAAACATGGCTCAGCACGGCTCTAACCAACCTTGAGACGTGTCGGGCCGGGTTTGTTGAACTAGGGGTCCCGGACAATCTCTTGCCCTTGATGTCAAACAATGTTTCTAAGCTAATTAGCAACGCTTTGGCTCTTAACAAAGTTCCATACACTGTACCGAGTTACAAACATGGTTTCCCAACTTGGGTTAAGCCTGGGGACCGGAAACTCTTGCAGTCTTCTTCGGCTCCTAAGGCCAATATTGTGGTGGCACAAGATGGTTCAGGGAATTATAGGACGATAAAGGAGGCGATAAGAGCAGCTTCGTCACAGTCAAGAAGTGGGAGGTTTGTGATATACGTGAAGGCTGGGACATACAAAGAAAATGTTGAGATAAAGTTGAAAAATATTTTGTTGGTCGGAGATGGTATAGGAAAAACCATAGTCACAGGGAGCAAAAGTGTAGGTGGAGGTTCTACAACCTTCAATTCAGCCACAATTGGTAAGTAAATTCAATTGATTTCTAATAATATATATGCTAAATTTTAGTGTTAAGAAATTTTTATTAATTGGTTTCCTACAAAATATTACGTATATATTTATATGTCTTAGTGGATAAAATCATGGCTTGGACTAAAAAAAGTTACATTTAGATATGTGATAGAAGAGATTAATAAGAAGTGGGAGTTTAGAGGTTTGAAAGGTCTGGATCAAGTAATGCAAGAATACCAAGAAACTTCTGACTAGTTCAAAAAAAAAAAAAAAAAAAAAAAGAAGCACCTCGTTGCGTAATTGACCTTAGTTGAATTTTTAAATACGTAAGTCAACTGAGTTAATTGAGTGCATAATTTAAAAATTTTAGTGAGATTATTGATCAAACTTTAAATTAGAAAGGAGTCATATTTCATGCATAATGCACGTTATTCATATACCAAACCAAGGCTTGGTTTTGGATTTTTAAATTTTTTTTTTTTTTTTTTTTTAAAATCTCTCTAGGTCACACATGTAGGTTTAGGTTCAAAGGAAAGAAAAATTGTCTCTTGCATCTAACGTATGTATTGGACGTCCATAACATGGGGTTCTCTTGAATTTGTAAGGTTCAAATTCAATACATATATTGGATAGGTACTTTCTTAATTTCCGAGAGGTTTTAGTTATTGATTATATATTTTAGCCTTCTTTTCAAAATTAAGTAAGATTACTAAGTCATCTAATTTGAAAAGATTTTGTATATATAATAATGTTTTTATGCTGATAACTATTGTCGTATTTAATTACTTGTGATCCTACATAACTTGCCACAACTGATTACCCCAAAATATTATGTCTTACAGCTTGTATAGTCATAACTTTCCTAAATTAATGAATGTTAATCTAGAATTTGACTAAAATATTGACATGAAAATTAAGCTCTTTGTTATTTGGAATTTTCAGCTGTTGTGGGAGATGGATTCATTGCTCGCGACATTACTATAAGGAACACTGCTGGAGCAGCAAATCATCAAGCCGTGGCCCTTCGTTCTGGATCCGATCTCTCGGTATTTTACAGGTGTAGCTTGGAAGGGTATCAAGACACCCTCTATGTCCATTCCCAAAGGCAATTCTATAGGGAATGTGACATATATGGTACAGTTGATTTCATATTTGGAAATGCTGCGGTTGTGTTGCAAAATTGTAATATTTATGCTCGTTATCCTCCTAAGAAGACCAACACTCTCACTGCCCAAGGTAGGACTGACCCTAATCAAAACACTGGAATTTCCATTCATGATTGTACAATCAAGGCTGCTTCAGATTTAATGCCTTCCCAGAGCTCGGTTAAGACATACTTAGGTAGGCCATGGAAGAAGTATTCACGCACGGTTTTTATGAAAACGTACTTAGATAGCTTGATTGCTCCAGCTGGATGGAAGGAATGGAGTGGAAATTTTGCCCTTAATACCTTGTACTATGGGGAGTATGCCAACATGGGGCCAGGCTCATCAACTGCTAATAGAGTTAATTGGCCTGGCTACCATGTCATTACTAGTGCATCTATAGCTTCACAATACACCGTTGCAAACTTCATCTCTGGCGGTTCATGGTTGCCGGTTACCAACGTGCCTTACACAGCTGACCTTTAATTTTTTCAAAGAAATTGTTATATACATGCCTTCAATTTGTTCAATAGTTTTCAATTGTCAATTTGCATCTGAGTTCCTTATGGTGAAAAATTAAGTTGATTGTTGCCAAAAAAATAAGAAGATTATGTAATAGTTGTCATTCTTTGACAAGTTGTATGAATGATTCAAAATAAATAAAATCAATTATGTTTAATATTCTGCATGGAACTTTTGGCTAAGGTTGCTTTAGTATATAAAATGAGGTTTCCACATTCTATTGATATGCATAGATAGATAAACATTTTGAGACACAAATTTCTCAACAAGTCATATAGATAATCAGAGTGCTTGTTTAAAAACATGTATGTGATGGATTGTCATGTAAGCCAGGGATGATTTTCCCAAAAAAGTAATGTTATAATTGTAGGGACCAGCCTTCTTCCCAAGCGGCGCGAGGGTTCAGGATTTTCACTCCACCAAGGGCTTGCCTTGTAGTGTAAAGCTTGACACCTTAATCCCACGCCAGCGAGTGAAGCGTCCCGATACAATAGATTTATAGAGAGTTGATAGAATGACTAGGAGTTAACGAAATACACAACGGTCGGCGAGAGTTTACAGGATCAATAACTGAGATTTGACTAAGTATTCTAAGGGAAAGTTCGTCCTCGGCCCAGTCTGAGGAGCCTTTCCCTTAGAACTAACGAATACAAGGGTGGTCCTTGGACACCCAGAAAACCCTTGACCTCCTAACTCCCCCACAAGCCCCAAAGAAAAGCCCAGAACCCTTGGGGGTGCACTCTATTATATAGTCTTATTTAGTTGATCTCGGCCGTCCACTTGTCGGTCATTTGAACCTGTGTCTGAGGGCTCGTCACATCAGCCGCCTTTGCAGGCTTTCTGTTAGTTGAAGTAACTAAGACATCACTGTTCGTTGGTCAATTCACCATTAATGCGGCCAAAGTGTAGTTACATACATTTAATGGGTGGGTGACAGCTTTCTTTCTTAAATGTCGACCTGCCGAGGACGTGGTCATCCTCGGCGTAGTTCCTTGATGGCTTGGGCTTCTTCCACTCGTCCTCGGATTATGTACTTTCCTCAGCCTGGGCCTTGGGCCTAATATGGAGTGGGCCGGGGTAGCCAAATCCTTGGACCCTACAATAACAATTAATAACAATTTATTACCCGAATTGCAATTTGACGGTGACCCCTTGTTAATTATTCCAATTTAATTACCCAAATTTTGTGACCAATGGATTTTACCCATAGTTAAGCAATCGACATCATTGACCAATTGAAAAATGTCTGTTTTGTTTCTCATAAAAGAAAAAGAAAAAGAAAAGGTATGCTTTTTCACTTATTAAGATTCAAGTCTTTGAAAACAAAGTGATAGATAATTATATCTAGAAGGATAACATTCAAACCATGCTAAAAACTACTTGTCAACTTTCTAGAGATAACTGCAAATATTGGTTAACGTCGTGGGAATTGGTTCATATTTTGTTTATGTATAATCTATGGCCAAATAAAACGATTCAGTGATCTTTTATATTGGTTTCTAATTATTTGAGACAGTTATCCAAATAAACTGATCAAGTTATATCTATATATATATATATATATATTAAAAGGCTATATTAGAAGTTCCGAATTCTCCTGTCCTGTGTGAGCTCATATTTAAATAACATTTAAATAATATACAGTTTATTAACCGTCAATTTGGTTAATGTTCAATACTAAAATTTTTTTTTAAAAATTTCTTCTTATCATTGGTAACACGTCAATTTGTAAAATTTATCTAATCAAATTTATAATAGTATCACTCAATTCTTTGGACCATATTAAGAGTGAAGTAAAAAAAAAAAAGGAAAACTTACATATTTTTTAAAATTTAAAAACAAAATTCACATAAGACCCCACATTTGGGTATGAATGTAGAAAATGTAGTAATGTTATGTAAGGCATGGAATCTGACCGATGCATATCAGCTGTTGCGTTCTATTATTATATTAATCAATTAGAAATCCAGTCTTACTCACAGAAAACAAAATTTATTTATTTATTAATAAGAGAACCACATTACCTTTTCATAAATAACATCAAAATTAAAATAAATTATTTCAGTCTTGCAATTGTTTTACTATCCATTGAAATAGACACAGATAATCTGTGATATGAAATTTAATTAAATGGCCCAGAATCTTACGCTCATTTCCAGAACCTGTTCCCTGAAAATTCAAAAACAAATGGATTTGAAGTTCTTGTATGAGCCCTATTAATGTTAAAGAATGGGCTTGTATTCTAACAAGCCCATTATGTGAATTACTTTCCATATTTGTTACATTCACTAATAAATTGAAGCTCAAAGGGTTGAGACTTTTGAGTATTTGGAAAATGATAAAACTTAGCTATAAAATTGGTTGTAGTATAAGATTATAAGCTTATTTAATAAAATAAATATTACTATATATTTGGAAAATCTAACTGTTATATTGTATATTTTTTACACTCTTAATACACTTATCAAATTTTATGTCAATCGGATATTATTTACTATATGATTTATAAGCTTACATTTTATGCATAATTTTATATTAAAAAATCTTGCAATTTAAACACTTTATTGATAACATAGTTATTAATCTTCAATTTTCTAGAAATTTTGCAAATATGGAGTATATAAAAAGAAGATGTAATATAATGATAGATTTTTCAAAATTCACATCTAATAAAAAGATATTAAGAAAGACTGTACCCTTAAGTTACAACTAATTTTATAACTAAACTTTGTCCTTTGGAAAAATTAATATCAACAATGGTAAAACTTCATTTTCTAAATGTCACCTATTTCTGAACTCATCATTGCAAAATGATGACTTTTATTTTATGTTTTACTCGAAGCTTTAGAGGGTTATTTGCATCTCAGAAAAGTCGATTTCTGAAGAAATATTGTTTATAATTTTTTTGACACTAGCTTTGTATCTCATAATAAATGAGCACGAGTGGAGGGGAAATTGTTAAAATATACTTAAGATTTAAACAATGGAGTTTCTTGACAAATTTTACAATCTTCTGTTATTTTTTATGTTCCAGAAAAAGCCTCTTCAAAAGGATAACAAGGTATATATAGCATGAAACAATACTCTAGGAAAAGCAAACTTCAACACTGCAAATGGGAGAATCAACTTTATTCATGAGAGTGAAAATTTACGACTCAATATAAATAATTTGGTTTTGGTAAAACTTGTTGCCTCAAGAAACCCAATCATTACAAACGAAATGATAGAGAGAGAGAGAGAGAGATCAACAAGTGAGCAACACATACAGACATGCTTATATTCTTACAAAATATAAGTAAAAAAAAAGTTTTATTTATTTGATATCTAACCCAAAACTCCACGATATACCAAGAACAACCTCCTATCATTAGCCACTGATACAAAATTCTTTGTAGAAGTACACCTTCTAGACCCATTGACCCCCAATCATCACCATCACATGTTCCAAAAAGGTTTTGTCGTACACCATCCTTTCGTCCTTAAGCTTTCAGAGTGCAATTTGTTTTATTTTTGATAGGTAGGGTGAGATAAATGTTTTGCAATAGTCAAGTTTATATAGGCTTTAGGAATTGTAAGAAACTCTTGGTCACATTAATTTCATGGTGCTACATAACAAAAGTACAACAATTTCTTCCATATTGTTTTTCCTAGAAAACGCTGGGTGTTGTGTCATGAACATCTTTTGTGAAATCATAAAGCTAGTCTTCCATTGAAGGTAAATTCCACAAACAAGAAATTGAATACCCCAGTTGGATTTCCATATTAGAAAATATGGTACCAAAGATGCTTTTAGATTTTTTTTTTTACTTATTAATGTCATTTAATTTTCATGCAAAAGAAATTACTAAGCAAAAGTACTAGTCAAGTAATCAAAAAGTGATTGTAAAAATCCTTATTGTATATTTATAAACTACACAGTAGAGAGAATGAGTTATATAATATGAATGGTCGTGATTGTAAAAATCTCGGCTGTCTAAATAGCTTGGCAGCTTGTTTAACACACATGTTCAAAGGGTTCCCAAAAAAAAAAAGTAGTATAATAGATTCAGGGTAATTATCAAGGACGTTTTCTTTGTAAGCAATATACAGGTCCATTTTATCATTCTCTTTGAATTGAATTAACGAAGGAAAATAGGGTTTTTTTTTTTTTTTTTTTAATTTGAATTTTAATGGTATATAAAAATGCTTATAATGTAAAATTAGAGCACATATGCTTTTACGAAAAAAAAATTTTATTTAAAATTTTATTTTCAGTATATTTCTTTTATAATAGAATCCTTATCTCTATATAACAAGGGAATTCAAAAAGTTAGTTATCACTATCTAAATTTTTAAAAATACCCCTAATTAAATTAGATAGTTTTTATTCCTTAAAAATAAAAAAAGGTTAAAATTGTAATTCGAAAAAAATTCAAAGAAAAAAACTATCAAATAAATTTCCAATAACTTCCCACTAGATTTCCTATAACTTCCGACTAAAGTCCTAGACAGCTGAAAATTCCTCACCAGTCTAAAAAATAAAAAACCTCCAATCCCATGACTCGCAACTTCCCAATCTACGTCTGACAAACTGCCTTTTTATTATTATTATTATTATTATTAATGAATGTCTTTTCTCTATTCAAAATAAAAATCACTATGTGTGTAGTTTAATTGAATGGAAAATTATAACATTAAATTTTTATTAAAAAAAAGCCTCATTGCACATGCAAAGGTGTGTGTGACGAGGCTGGTATAAGTTATTGGATACTTTTTATTTATATTTTCAAATTTTAAAGTGTTTCATTTAAACCTCAAATTTTCAAAAATTGTTTCATTAAAAATTTCTATCACATTTTTTCCATTAATACCATTAAACATCATGTGTAGAGTTGCTTTAATTTATTTTTAATTTCCAAAATTTGAGGTTTAAATTAGGAATGGTAACAAGCCGAGTTCAAGCCGATTTTTTTTATACCTAAACCTGCCCCACGGGCTCGGACCCAGCCCGTTTAATACACCGGTTTTTTTTAGGCCTGCCCCATTGGGCCCTACGGCCCTATTTAGTCTTGTCAGATTTGGGCCTAATCCACAGCCCAATAAAAAAAAAATAAAAAAAAAAGATTGAATTGAAGCCCATATTTATTTTTGCCTATATTCAAGCCCTATGTCGTCCAAATTCAAGCCCATATAACGTGGTATAAATGCCAAATCATAGGCTATTAATCATAAATTAATAAATCACTTGTTAATTATAAATCTATAAATCATAGCTAAGATCATAAATTAACAAAATCACCTAACTAAGACAACCATTTAATCATAAATCAATAAATCATAGCTTTTGTTTTGTTTTTGTTTTTTTTTTTTTTTTTTTTTGAGAGAGAGAGTTTCAACCTATGGCATCTGCTTTTGATGATAGCTCTTTATCATCAGACCAAAACACCAATCAGTTTCTGGTGTAGGCAGGAATTGAATCCCAGATCTTTTATACAACCATCAGAGACTTTATCAGTTGAGCTAACTAGAACCCACTCAATAAATCATAGCTAAAATCACTTGCTAAACATGAAAATAAAATAAATCCAACAAGTCCAAGAAATAAGTATCACAAGTCCAAGAAATTAAAAAGTTACAAAATAAATTCCAAAGGTTTAGGATAACTACAAATTAACAAGTTAATCTAACAAGTCTAAGAAATTAAAAAGCTACTAAATTAATACAAAAAGTCTAGTCCTCCACAGCTATGACACAACTCCCATCCTCTTCATTAGGCTCCCCATTGTTAGGGTACTTTTTTTTACACCTAACTTTATTTGAGTACCACCTATTTATACCACTATAAGTCATTGGGTTTTCCCAAACATTTTTGGCTCTATTATTATGTTAATCACAAATATTTCATATCTCATTATCTAAATTGGGCCATGATATAAACTATCATAAAAAACCCAAAAAACTCATATTTTGTCCAATTTTATTATCATTATTTAGCTAAACCCAAAACCGGCCATATGAGCCCAATACACACATCCTATTCTATTTAAAAGTCCAAGAATACTTATGTTTGACAATATTTGAAAAGTCCATGATTCAAATTCATGGCAAAACAATTTTATCAATGGAATTTAAATCTATAATTAAAGCGCATGGTTTAAACCCATGGCAATTTATTTATCCAAAGCCCAATTCACATTGACAATATCAAAGCTCAATTCTAATTGGTAACATCAAAACCCAATTCTCATTGGCAACATTAAAGCCCAATTCCCATTGGCAACATCAAATCCCAAAAGCCCAATTCTCATTGACAATATCAAAAGCCCAACTTACGTTGGCACTATTAAAAGTCCAAGTTAACTACTTGGCACCATTTATCAATACTTGACAAAATATTATATCATAATTATTTTACTTAAAAATCCAATAATATAATGAACAATACTTTAGATCCTTAAACCTATTACTATGATATTACAAAGCTCATGGAATTTATGAATTATCTACTCTCAAAACTAATGGCAATCATCTTATAAAAGCCCATGGAAAGACATGATTATTAGACCCATGGCATTTATTTATTTCATATTATAAACTCATGTTCACTATTTATCTTACATCACAAACATTCATAATATTTATTACCAAAACTCATGGTAATTATTCATCCTACATGTCCATTATGATTATCTATAGAGAAACTCATGAAAACATCACATTATTGCATTATAGTGATTGTTACCATATTTAAAACCCATGGTAAATATTATTCTCAAGAAAAATATTGGAGGTCATTATTTAAAAAGTCTCAAAGAAAATATCATTTACAAAGTAATCCATAGCAAAAATTATGAGAAACTATACAAGTTGTTATTTAAAGCCCATGAGAATTAATACCCAAAATCTATCATAAATATTTATTAAAGCTCATGGATTCATTGTATTTCTACTAACAACTAAACCCCATGAGGAGTAAAAAACCCATGGCAAAGTATGCATTTAATGCCGATTTTGTAGGCCCAAGAATCTCATGGAGTAGGGAACAAGCCCAAGCAAAGAAAGGGCCATGTGGCCCAACTAAAGGTGCTGAAATGGAACAAAGTTCTAGCCCAAAAAGGTCCCAGCAAGGGGCTTGAAAGTGGGCAACCAGCCTTTGTTCATCCTTAACCAAAAAGCAACTAGAGACCCCTACAAGAGAACCAAGCCTTTGAGGATGAACAAGGGGTTGTCTCATCAATTTTCTGCCACCTTTTACCTGACGTGAATAGTGCCTAAAGGCTGTCACATCAGTTGAAGTCTAAAGAATGATGGAACTCCATCATCTTCCCCAAGACTGCACCTCCAGCGAAAGGGGAGCTGAAACCAAATTATTCAAACCCCAACAAATTGATGCTAAAAATCTTAAAAATGTTCAAGACGTGATTCATGTGCCAAGCCCATGAATCCTAAGGGGAAACATTGGGAATATGTGGTTTGGAGGACATAAAGGGATCTCCAGCAGAACCCTCTGAAGTGGGCTTAAACTTTGACACCTAGCTTGGGGTGCTGAATCCTACTTCCTAGGGTCCAAATTTCAGTTGCAGCACTAGGGTTCTTTCTTAATACTTGCCTTAATCCCATTGGTTGAACACAATCTCAGCAATCTTAGCATTTAATGCAAGATTACCCTAAATACTACCCTTGTGTGACATTGCCCAAAAAAGCAAAACAGCCCCAAAAGAAAATCTCCCATTTTTAGGCCAAATCCAGGTTATTAATTCAACTATCAAGGCTCCCATGAATCAGACCTACATTTTTTGGATTCTTGTTAATTAATGCTTATCTAAATTCCATTATAAAAAGCATAAACATCTCAGCCCACAAACACACAGCTACCCCCTTTGAAACTCTTGATTTATTTGCCATTTTACTTGTGGTTTAGCTCTCCTTAAGCTCAACACTCATTCCCCTTTAGCCCACTACTCACTAAAGCCTTAACCTCAGTGTTAATTCCATCCTACTCACGCAGAATAGTCCACATTACCTCATTCATACCTTCTGCACACATACTCATCAAAATCATAGTTTACTTGTTGCACTGAGCTAAGATCTCTCTCTCCGTTCATTCAATCCTATTTTTCCTCCTTTATTTGTAACTATGAAGCCTTTAATCCTTATTTAGTATTATTATGATGAAGGCCATAATGCTTTTGGAAACTATGGAAGTTTTCCCTTATGTTGACTTAATAATAATAAGGAAAAAAATATGATTTTTTCCATGTAAACACACTTACTAACCTGAAATTACCATACCATTGGAGATAATACCGTACCACTAAAGGACTAATTTGAACTATCGGATCAGGAATATTAATGTACTAATTAAGTATTATAACGTGTTTTTCATTGGGCTTTTGTTGCTGTTTTGTCATGTGCATCCTTTGTTTCTTGCTTGGATAGGCTTTGTCATCACACTGAAAGCCTTTAGGTACCATTTCAAGAGCCCATAGTCGAGTTTAGGCTTGGTTTCCCAACATCTTAGATAGAGGCATCAATTTCCCCCTCGACACCCATCATTGAGAATTGATTGGAGTGTATAATCTCCTGGCATAGTTGAAGAACCTACAACAACAATGAATTAAAAAATGGAATAAACTTCATCAAATTATAACTAGCAAATATAAAAATACAATTTTGATTTCATTTTATAAATACAAATTATACAATTGCCAACCTTTGATTTCACCCCATAATCAATTCTAAGCACACATCATTGCCTCTATAGCCTTAAGATGAAGCCTACTACGGTGTGGACTTAGCAGTCTCCCACTAGTGCTAAAGGCAGATTCTGAAGCAATAGTTGTGATAGGAATAGCTAAAATATTCCTTGCAATTCTTTGTAAAGTAGGATGCTTGAGACCATTACTTTTCCACAATGTCAAAATATCAAAGTTTTCACTCCTTTTCAACACTCTCTCATCAATGAAGTGATGAAATTCCATTCCAGCACTCCCATGTTTCTTTGAACTACTTGAACCATTGTTGACAAACAAATCAAAAGATGACGTTGCCCCACTCAACCTACATTTCATTTGTGCCACATAATTTGAAGTACTTGCAGACATACGATAACTTCTTTCATTATCTACAAGGGACTCATCTACATCTCCATACTTATCAAGCACACCTCATATGCAACATAGACCTACTTAACCTAAGAGAATTAGTATCAAGCTTGTTCAAAAGAAGTCTTATCATAACATCATTAGTACTACAATTATCAACAGTTATTGTGGACAATTTTCTATCAATATTCCACTTTAAAAAATAATCAATAAGGACATCAACAATAACATCTTTCGTGTCTAGAGCAAGGTGGTCAATTCCGTACCGTACCGCCCGGTACGGCCGGTATATACCGGACCGGTCAGTGCACCAGTACAGATAACCCCCTCGTTTCGTATCGGAAAAAATACCGACCGTACCGGCCGTGTACCGGCTATACTGGCGAAATCCGGCCATTCCAGCCAGTAAATAAATACCGGGCCGAAACACGAAGAGTCTCATTTGTAGGGAAAGAAAACAGAGAAGAAGGAGAAAAGGAAGAAGACGGCGATGAAGCAGGGGTGGCATCGTGAAGCAACTGCTTCTTCTTCTTCTTTTTCTTCTTCTTCTTCTTTCCTTTTTTTCTTCTTCTTCTTTGTCAGGTCTGTCCGTCTCCCTCTCTTTTTTTTTTTTTTTTTTTTTTGCTGAACCTTTTTTTCTTCTTCTTCTTCTTTGACAGATTTGTCCGTCTCCCTCTATTTTTTTTTTTTTCGCTGAACCTTTTTTTCTTCTTCTCTGTTGGTCTGTTCGTCTCCTCTCTCTTTTGTTTTTGCTTAACTTTGTTACGTATGTGGTGTGGTTTCTCACTCTCCCTTTCTTTGTTTTGTATTTGTTTTTGAAGTTTCCCAAGCTCCCCATGTGACTGCAGGACACTGACACCAGCTGCCAAGCATTGAAAATATTGAAAGCATTTAATTTTTCAATAAAAGATGAGCTCCAACGTGAAAGCTCTCTCCATCACTACTTTCAGCTTTGGCCTTTGAACCCAAATGATGTGACATAATGTATATGTATTGTTATATTGCTACGGTATTACAACAAATTTATATTTTAAACAATGCTAATATTATAATATTTTAAATAATTTTTGTCATAATTTATAGTGTGAGGAGTTATAAGTGATGGAAATGTAAACCCACATGTACTCATAATTTTTTTCACCCCTCACAACTTATCATATAAGGAGTTGTGGTAAAAGTTAATAACTTCATAAAAAAATATATAAAAAGTTGCAAATGTGATATATTGAGTTATTAGAAATATAACTTTGTATATTATATAAAATATTAAAAAATAGCGGTAAATCCGAAACGGTACACCGGTATTAACCGGTATCCGAAATATATCGTACCGCTGACCAAATCGGTACAGCTTTCGGTACGGTATTGACTTCCTTGGTCTGGAGAAGGAACATAAACAAACCTAGAAAAATAATAGGGATAATTATAATTATAACATAACTCTAAAAAACAATCAACAAGGACATCAGCAATGACATCTTTCGTGTGTGGAGAAGGAACATATACAAACCTAGAAAAATAATAGGGATAATTATAACATAACTCAATAAAAACTATGACATATGGTACAATTCATATAGTTTAATAAATTTAACATTCATAGATAAAAAAATTACCTTAAAACCCGGCTTTGCAACGTTCAAATGTGATCAATAAAGTGAGCACTAATGACCATGAACCCTTTCTTTTTGTTCCTTGAAGTCCACATATCAGTTGTAATTGCCATCCTACTTCCATTCTTGTCCGTCATCTTCAAAGCTTTCTCCCTCTCATTATCATAAATTTTAGGAATGTCACTCTTCAAAGTGTTTCTTGAGATAAGTTTAAACAAAGGTTGAAGAGAACCCACGAATTCAAAAAACCTAATGTGGTCATCCATTGAAAATTGGTATTCATGTAGGATGACCATACGAGCAATATTACTCCTCACTTTGACTTGATCAAATTGGTAAGGATTTAAACTCATCGTTCCATCCACCTTATTCTGTTGTTTAATTAACACTTGTTGTCGCATATTCCTTATATCTTTAAACTTCAACCCTGGACATCTTGCTAAATGATTACGCAAATGGCTTATATCTTGGCTAGACTCACCCAAGTAAAGTTTGCCACAATGATGGCATTGGGCTTTAGATTTCCCATCAACTTTCTTCCTTATAAAATGCTCCCAAATATCTGAGGTAGTCCTTTTTTTTTTACTTGTATCCACATCCTCATTTGTAGCCTCTTGCTCTCCCTCTTCCTCTGTCTCTTCTTGTTCCTCTACCTCTAGGTCCTCTCCCACTAAGTCCACCATCGGGGATTTGGACTCCCAATTGGTTTCAAAAGTTTGGAAGTTAAAAATTCTATCAATGAAAACAAATATTCACAAATTCATTATTACACATATTCCTTGATTAATTGGCACAAATTCATAATTACACATATTCACAAATTCTATCAATCCAATCATATTTAAACATGATTAATTACAAATTCAAACACTTATTGATTTTTTAATAGGCATAAAGGTGATGGTGATCCTATGGGAGAGCTGCTAGAAGGCGACAATGGCAAGGGTGATCGTGAAAATGGTGAAGAAGACCACATAGCTGGCCAAGGACAATATGCGGTTCTCAAGGAAAGCCGCCTGGCGAGGGGGAACCATATTTTTTTGTGTCTCCAATTTCCCTTTTAGGCATTGCATTCACAACAAACACAAAAAACAATAAACACAATTTCTTCCATTAAACAATTACACTTTCTTTGAAAAAAAATTTCCTATAGAATTTATTTTTCCATTAAACTACACTCAATTATTCACTCATCAAAAATGAAATGTCCCACTCATTTTTTTATAGCTAACATAACAAGACTTTAACATATATTGACAAACCAAACTACACACCCAAAATACATATATTGATAAACCAAATTATACACCCAAAATTTAGCGTTAATAAATCACACAGTTTCCCTTTCTTGTAAATAACTGAGAAGCCCCACTTTAATAGCTGAAAAACATATTTAATCTTTTTTTAAATAATATGAATCAATAAAATAGAATACAGAGACTCGGTTAAATCTTTTTAAAAATAATATGAATCAACGTAATTAATCCTTTTTAAAAAAATAATGTGAATCAACAACACCCCTTTTTGATGAATACAGAGACTCAATTTAGGTACAAAAATAATATGAATCAACAAAATAGAAATTGATGAGTTTTGGGAAAAAACAAAAAAGAGAAAACATACCTTTCCTCGGCAAATGGGACTTGGTTTGGGTTTCAGGCAATGATGTCACTTGATTCCTCATACCTTTGCTCGACAAATGAGATTCATATGAAACAAACATCTCAGACTAAATACAATATATAGAATAGACCAGCGATGACAACTTAGGCCGACAGTGAGATTGAGAGTGAGTGAAAGTGAGTGAGCTTGGGCTGGACATGACAGAGCTTGGATCGGTGGTGACAGCTTAGGTCGGCGATGAGATTGAGAGTGAGTAAGAGTGAGTGAGAGTGGGTGAGCTTGGGCCGAAGGTGACAGAGCTTAGACCAGTGGTGATAGCTTCGGCCGGCGGTGAGATTGAGAGTGAGTGAGAGTGGGAGAGGAGAATGAGTTGAAGTGAGAGAGGTGGCTGTGAGTGTGTGAGCTAAAATGAGAGATTAATTTTAGGGTTTATAACTATATATATATATATATATATATTGTAAGTTTGAATTTATTCAATCATGTGTTGGCTTTATTCCATGCCAAATTTGCTTATAATTTAGCAATTAGATATCCTGTATTTAGGTGAGAATCATGTAAGGTTTGTGTGAGAGAGTGTAAAGAAATCTTAAGAAGTGTGTAATTCAAGAGAGCCTCTCGACTAGATCTCGCGACTGGCTCGTGACTAGTAAGTCGCCAGAATGGCACACATGTGAAGCATGCAGGGGGAGTTGAAGGGTCACGACAACTGGAGCACTATAGGACAACACTTCCAATTTGGCCAGGCAGTTAGCTCACGACTCAAACTCGCGACTCGTTCCAGTCTCGAGGTCGAGTCGCCAGAATGCCATCTTTGTTGGAAATTGACATTTCGCATTCCTCATACACCCTACTATAAATACCCTTATACCCACGAAATGTAGAGAGCTTTCAGAGAGAATTTTGAGAGAGTAGCCCTAGAGAAAAACAAGATTAACTTATCCACAATCTTTATCCTTTGATTCTCCAAATTCCTCTACTTTCACCCTCTCCATTGACATATCCTTGAGATGTACATTTAGCCAAATCCTTATCTCACCATACCCATATCAGTAAGGAGGAATTTTGGTGCTTGGGAAGCAGTTCAAAAGGGACCAATTCATTTTGGTTGATGCAATGGGCTATTGCGGGATCTGGTAAGCTAGAGAAGACAAGGTTCGGCGTAACCCTGTTGGAGCAAGAAGCTTGGAGGACTTAGGTGCACTGGGTAGATTAGGCTTGGAGGGTCTTTTGCTATTTATGTATCCTAACTTCATTCTCTAATAGATTATTGATCGCTTGAAGGGCAGTAGAGAGGTTTTATGCCAAGTACTTCGGTTTCCTCTTTGATAACACATTGCCATGTTATTTTTGTGTTTTCATCTTTCTTCCCTTTCTCTTTACCGTTTAATTACTGTTGTGTTGGTTATTAATATGGTTTAGAGTGTGTTACCAATTTGGGTTTGGCTTATATTCATCATTCCACACAAAGATTAGTTGTGTATAAGCTTGTGTTGGTAATTTTATATTTGGGGGTTTAAACGTTCATAGGTGTTTTACACCCTATTTAAACTTTCATATATATATATATATATATATGAGGGTGTTTTGGTAATTTAAGAGTTAATCGGGCCGGGTCCGGGTTGGGTTTTACCAAAACTCGGATCATTTTAGTTTTTTTTTTTTTTTTTTTTTTAACCCAAACCCGACCCTATTCTTTATCGGGTTGGGCTAGGTACTTGCAGGTCAGGCATCAATTGCCATCTCTAGTTTAAATGAATTTACCCAAAACTCTAAGATTTAAATAAAACTATCTTAAGCTATAAGATTGAAACGAAACTCCTTTAGAAATTTGAAGTTTAAATGAAACATTTTGAAATTTCATGACTAAATCAAACATACTTAAAACTCTAAGATTTAAATAATAATTTGCCCTTTTTTTAAAATAAATGAAACAAAACTATAAAAATCTCTGTAGAGGTTTTTAGTGAAAGTTTTTTTATTTAATGATATTTTTGAAACTATAAAATTTCTATTACAAAAATAAGACTATGTAAACTTCCTTTTAAGTATAATTAATTAATCTTTTATGGGAGGGAGCTTATATTAAAATACACAATTAGTGGTCTACTGCTATAAAAAATGATATACATTTTTTATTTTGGTTGTGATCTCAACTTACCATGTGTGAGATTGTAGTGATGTTATGTAAGGATCGAATCTCACAGACGTGAATCATTTTGTTGCGTTCTATTATATTGAACACTCATATTGACATGGGTATAATAAAAAAAATATTTCAAATTTACATATTTAAGCTAAAAAACTACCTATATCAATCAATCTATAAATGTGTAAATATTGTTGCTACAATAATTGTATATATTTATACAATTATTATTCACACACACACACACACACACACACACAGAATAAATAATTGGTAAATAAATAATATTTTAATGAAATGTAGTAAAATAAATAATTTGATATGGGTTATTTTGAATGGTGGTTGTGTAAAATAAATTTTTATTTTTTTTAAAATAGGCTCTTATGCAAAAATTAGAGTTGTAAACGAACCAAGCCGTCCATGAAAAATCGGGCTCGACTCGATACAAAGCTCATTCATGTTCGTTTGTTTACAAATAAGCTGAGCTTGAGCCGTAGTTTTAGGCTTATTTGATAAACAAGCTGAGCTCAAGCAAAAAAAATTGTTCGTGAACAAGCTCATGAACAATAAGACTCGATTCAAAACATGCTGAGCTTAACCTCGTTTATAGCTTAATATATGTTTACTAAGTAAACTTATTATTATGACATTACACATATGTTTTGGAATGTTAATTTATAGCTTGTTTATTCATATATGTGTTATAGCTTGTTTTGGAATGTTATTTATTCATATATGTTTTGGAATGTTAATTGTGGGGACAGGGTTTTGACAACCTAGACCCACTTCATACTAGGCCCAAGGCCCATGATGAAGAAATATCCAAGGACGAATCAAAGAAGATCCAGTTATCAAGAAGCACTGCCGAGGACATGATTGTCCTCGGCCAACCGAGACCATGGAGAGGAAGAACAAAGCAAAATCAGAGGTGGTCCTTCAGAACGTCTCCAAAGAAAAGACAAGTACAATGGGTCAGTTACAGAAGCATGGTGGGAGAGCAATTCCAGGAGGAATTGTCACCTCCACATTAAATGCCCACACCTAACGTTCTGGCCGCATTAATGGAGAAGTAGCCCTTAAGCAGTGCTGCCGCAGTTGCTGCAACCCACAGATAGAAGGGGAAGGTAACTGATGGGACAAACACTTAAGTGGTGGCCTGCATGACCAACTAATGGAGGGCCAAGATTAACTAAAGGGGGGATATATAATGTAAGGAGTCCCCCAAAAAGGGGGACGGGATTTTTGAGAGAAAGAATATATGGTAGCATTTGTATCAACCCTGTAACCAAGCATTAAAGGAGAAATAAGAACTTCCAACCCCTAAGAAGAGGGTCAAGGAACCATATCTTATTCTTGAGCTTATGTTCTTGTCGTCCAACCCATTCCCTACCATATTTAGTTGTTGCAACCCTTATTAGGGCCCAACTCTTGAATCCATACTTTACAAATTCATTGTATCGGGCTAACTGGGCTTGAGTCCACTCACCCCATTGAGGTAGTGCTCGAACCCGGTCCCTACAATTGGCACCGTCTGTGGGAAGAACTTATGCGTTAGTAAGGGCAGCAATCAAGCATGGCAGGGTTAGACCCTTATCAGGCAGGCTCCCACCAGCCTGAACTGGCTAGATCACAACAATAGGGTAACTTTCTTAACCCTGGATGAGACCGAAATGAAGAGAACGAAAATCTTCGAGAGGGAAGTGTGCACACCTCACAAACCAACAGAAGCCACACTCGTGGGGGCAGCCATGTGCTCTGAAAGCAAAACAGCGGCCAGACCAGGCAACCAGGTGACCACGTGGTTAAAAGTCACGCATCCCAGAGAAAGGATGATAAGGTGGTCATGCAGCAGGAGATAGACGATTTGAAAAGAAGGTTGCGCCACGCATAGCAAGGGCAGCCTCGTCCCAGCCTTGACATACCCTCTGACGATGAAAGTGACAATAACTATAGGCAAAGATCAAGAACTCCTCCAAGCGAGACCTTCTCTCATGAGGAAGAGTACCACTGGAGGAGTAAACGTAGCAACCCATCTCCTAGGGGCTTGGGAAGTGATGCCATGAGTAATGCACTGGACCAACTCTCGAATCACCTTTCACACGCCATATAGAAGAGGCTATGATTCCTTGGCAATTCCAGCAACCAGCCTTCACCATTTACAACGGCAGAACGGACCCTGTGGATCATGTGAGCCAATACAACCAAAGGATGGCCGTCCACTCTAAAGATGAAGCGCTGATGTGTAAAGTCTTCCCCTCTAGCTTGGGACCAGTGGCAATGAGATGGTTTAATGTCCTGAAGACGTGTTCTATAGACTCATACAGATAGCTGACCCAAGCCTTCGGCTCCCGCTTCATTACGAACAGTAGACCTCCTCGACCTTTGAGTGTGTTGCTATCCCTATCCATGCATGATGGGGAAACCTTAAAGGCCTATTCAGACAGGTATTGGGAGGTATATAACGAGTTGGATGGCAATTACGATGATGTTGCCATCAGTACCTTCAAGAATGGTCTTCCAACTGGGCACGGCTTGAGGAAGTCTCTGACTGGTAAGCCTATCACCAGTGTGCGTCAGCTGATGGATCAAATCGATAAGTACAAACGAGTAGAGGAAGATCAACTGCAAGGCAAGGGAAAAGAGAAGGTTATCCCTTAAAAGAGGAAAGATTTCAGGTCGGACCGGTATAACAACAATCGCCCGAGAAGAGATTTTACAAGCTAATCTGGGGCGACCAACGCTCAAACTGTCAATGCTGTATTCCAAGAAACAGTGCACAGGGTGCTGGAGAAGATCAGGAACGAACAGTACTTTAAGTGGCCAAATAAGATGGCGGGGGATCCCATGAAGCGCAATCAGAGCCTTTATTGCCAATACCATAAGAACCACGGATATGCGACGGAGGATTGCAAGCACCTCTGGAACCACTTGGAACAACTAGTCCGAGAAAGAAAGCTAAAGCACCTCCTTCATCATTCCAGTGGTCATTAAGGCCAAACTCATCAGGAGTCCTGAAGAGACGCCGCGCTAAGGCCACCCGTAGGGATGATCAATGTGATCTTTGCGGCGCCAGGGAGAACAGGCACGCGCCCCTCGCAGGTATTGTCCGTAGCCCAGATGCCTGTCGAGGAGACCTAGCCAAAGCCGAAGAAGGCTAGAAGGAACTTCCACCCGACCTTGAGTTTCTCAAAGGAAGACAAGGTTGGGACTATCCAACCCTATGACGATGCACTGGTGATCACTCTTAGAATCGGGGACTACGACGTGAAAAGGGTGATAGTGGATGATGGCAGTGGGGCCGAAGTTATGTACCTCGACCTTTACAAGGGACTGGGGCTAAAGCCAGAAGACTTGGCACCCTATAGCTCCCCATTGATGAGGTTCGATAGGAAACTAGTTACCCTGAAGGGAATGATTAGGTTGCCCATCTAGACTGGCCCAGAAGTGGTGGAGGTGAACTTTATAGTGATGGACACCTACTCCTCGTACATAGCCATTGTCGGTAGGCCGTGGCTCTACACCCTGGGGGTTGTGTCCTGCTCCTTACACCAGAAGGTGAAGTTTCTGTCAAGAGACCAAGTTCTTGAAGTTTGTGGTTGCCAATCCACAACAAGGCAATGCATGGTGGCGACCATATCGCATCGACTCGGTGCAGGGTCCTCGGCCACTGCTGAAGGGGGCTTATAACAATCAAAGAGCCTGGTGGCGCCTCCTAACGTAGCTGCCGAGGAAGCAAAATGTGAAGATCTTGAAGAGGTGGTCGTTGGAGATGATCCAGAGAAGTTCTTTCAAGTCGGGGCTCAGCTGCCTCCCTAGGAGAAGGAGGAGTTGATCAAGTTCCTCAAAACAAACATTGACGTATTTGCATGAGACGCCTGTGATGCCCCGGGGATTGATCTAGCCTTTATCTGTTACAATCTCAATGTCAACCCATCCATCGTTCCCAAGAAACAACCACTTCGGCGCCCATCAAGAGAGCACGCCGATGCAATTAGGGAGGAGGTTAAGAAGCTTAAGCATGCGGGGACTATCAAGGAGGTTTTCTACCTTGAATGGTTGGCCAACACTGTGGTGGTCAAGAAGAAAAGTGGAAAATGGAGGGTTTGTGTAGACTTCACGGACTTAAACAAGGCGTGCCCAAAGGACCCGCTCCCTATGCCTCGGATAGACCAGTTGGTGGATGCAACTGCGAGACATCCTCGGATGAGTTTCTTAGATGCCTTTTAGGGCAATCATTAAATACCATTAGCCCTAGAGGACTAGGAAAAGACAGCCTTCGTGACACCTGTTGGGAATTACCACTATAAGGTGATGCCCTTTTGGCCTGAAGAACACTAGATCCACTTATCAAAGGATGATGACGAGAATGTTTGAGCCGCTGCTGGGTAAGAGCATTGAAATTTACATTAATGATATGGTGGTAAAGAGTAAAGTTGTGTCCGAGCACCTAGGAGACCTTAGTTGTATCTTTGACGTCCTAAGAAAGCACAAGTTGCGCCTGAATGCTTCCAAATGCTCGTTTGGGGTAGGGTTAGGTAAGTTTTTGGGCTATATCATCACCTACAGAGCAATTGAGGTTGATCCTGATCAGATTAAAGCTATCAATAACTTGAAACCTCTGCAAAATCCTAAGGAGATCCAAAAACTCACTGGAATGATCGCGGCCCTGAATCGGTTCATCTCCAGGTCGGCTGATAGGTGTAGGCCTTTCTACCTCATGATCAACAAGTGAAAGGGGTTTGAGTGGTCTGAGGATTGTGCCGTGGCCTTCCAGCAGCTCAAGGAATACCTATCCCAGCCACCAATCATGTCTAACCCCGAAGCCGACAAAGTCCTGTACGCCTACATCGCCGTAGCCCCTCATGTAGTGAGCTTGGTGCTGATATGAGATGACAATGGCATTCAAAATACAGTTTATTACGTGAGCAAGTCACTGCATGAAGCTGAGATTAAGTACTTGTCCTTGGAGAAAGCCCTACTGGCTGTAGTTCATGCTACGCGAAAACTTCCCCATTTCAGGCTCACACGGTAGTCGTCCTAACTCAACTGCCCTTGAAATCTGTACTTCAGTCTATTGATTACACTGGAAGGATCGCCAAATGGAACACGATTCTGGGGGCTTTTAATATCAAGTACATACCTCAGACCTCTATAAAGGGTCAAGTCCTGGTTGACTTGGTGGCCAAATTTGCCGAACCACTAGTAGAAGCAGTGGTCGAAAAGGGAGACATGGATGGAAAATCAGTTAGGGCAATCTCTGTTCCAGGCCCCCAACGCTGGAAAGTGTATGTTGATGGATCCGCGAATCAAAGAGGGTCTGGGGTGGGGCTAGTCCTAGTCTCCCTAGAGAAGTCTGTTGTGGAGAAGTCCTTGAGACTTAGGTTCCCTGCCACAAATAACGAAGCCGAGTATGAAGCCTTACTGCAAGGTATGGTCATGGTGCAAAAAATGGGCAGAAAAGTAGTGGATATGTTCTCTAATTCGAGGTTAGTGGTGGGCTAGGTAAACGGAGAATTGGAAACTAGAGATGCGAGGATGCAAGAGTACTTAAGCCAGGTTAAACGCCTGCAGTCAGACTTCGACCTTTTCAGCTTGTCACATGTCTCCAGAAGTGGAAACACCCATGCAGATTCATTGGCCACACTTGCCACATCTTCGGCAGGAGATCTGCCTCGGGTTATCCTTGTTGAGCATCTAGATAGGGCGAATGAGATGGCAAAAGGCACGGCTCACGTCCACCGGGCTAGAGTGAGCCCTAGCTGGATGGACCCTATAGTGAGATTCCTCAAAGATGATATCCTACCTAAGGAGAAGTCGAAGGCTGATAAAATATGAAGGAATGCTCCTTGGTTCTGGTTGTCCGAGGACCACAAACTGTATAAGTGCTCCTACTTTGGACCATACTTACTGTGTATCCACACCGAGGCATCAGAATTACTGCTCGAGGAGTTGCATCAAGGGATCTATGGGAGTCACATAGGAGGAAGGTCCCTGTCGCACCGAGCCGTTACCCAGGGATATTGGTGGCCGAGGATGCAGAAGAAAGCCCTGGAGTATGTTAAGAAGTGTGACCAATGCCAAAGGTTTGCCCCAAATATTCATCAGCCAGGAGGCATCCTAAATCCTTTGTCCAGCCCATGGCCGTTTGCCCAATGGGGCCTGGATATTGTAGGTCCTTTCCCCAAGGCACCAGGGAACAAATGATATCTGTTGGTCGGCACAGATTATTTCACCAAGTGAGTCGAAACTGAGCCATTAGCCAACATTAAAGATGTAAATGCTAAGAAGTTCATCTGGAGGAATATTGTTACACGATTCGGGGTCTCCCATACCCTTATTTCAGATAACGGGCTTCAATTTGACAGCAAAACCTTCAGAAGATATTGTTGTGAGCTAGGGATCACGAACCGGTACTCAACTCCAGCTTATCCTCAGGGAAATGGGCAGGCCGAGGCTGTCAACAATGTCATAGTCAATGGGCTCAAGAAAAGGCTGGATGACACCAAGAGAAAATGGGTAGGAGAGCTACCGCACGTCCTATGGACCTATCGGATTACACTATGGCGGTTAACAGAAGAGACACCTTTTGCCATGACCTATAGGGTTGAGGCCGTTATCCCTCTAGAAGCGAACTTCCCAACACTGAGGACGAGCTCCCTCTCCTCGGACAGTAATGATGAGCTACTAGGGAAGAGTCTAGATCTGATTGATGAACGAAGGGAGAAGGTAATGATCTAGCTGGCCTACTACCACCAAAAGCTCAAGCAGAGATATGATGCCAATGTGAAGCTAAGACCACTAGTACTAGGGGACTTAGTGTTGAGGAAAATTGTGGGTGCTGCCAAGAACCCGTCCTATGGGAAGTTAGGACCCAACTGGGAGGGACTATACCAAATCACCTCAGTGGCGGGAGTAGGTGCATACTACTTAGAAGATTTAGATGAAAAACCTGTACTTCATCCATGGAATATAAATAACCTGCGAATGTATTATTATTAATGAAAGCATCTCTGTCAATCAAATTCTAAGTTTGTTATGATTGCATGCTTCGTACCATGACAACCATCTGAATGTTAGACAGAACCAAGGCCTTGCATGGTCCTCAGACTCAAGCCTGTAGGGAAACTAACTACTTCAAAAGAAAACTAGGTCCTAGACAGAATCAAGGTATTGCATGGTCCTCGGACTCAAACCTGTGGGGAAATTAGGTACTTCAGAAAAGCTAAGTGTTAGACAGAACTAAGGCCTTGCATGGTCCTCGGACTCAAGCCTGTGGGGAAACTAACTACTTCAAAAGAAAACTAGGTCCTAGACAGAACCAAGGTATTGCATAGTCTTCAGACTCAAACCTGTGGGGAAACTAGGTACTTTAGAAAAGCTAAATGTTAGACAGAACCAAGGCCTTGCATGGTCCTCGGACTCAAGCCTGTGGGGAAATTAACTACTTCAAAAGAAAACTAGGTCCTAGACAGAACCAAGGTATTGTATGGTCCTCAGACTCAAACCTGTGGGTAAACTAGGTACTTCAGAAAAGCTAAGTGTTAGACAGAATCAAGACCTTGCATGATCCTCGGACTAAAGCCTATAGGGAAACTAACTACTTCAAAAGAAAACTAGGTCCTAGACAGAACCAAGGTATTGCATGATCCTCGGACTCAAACCTTTGGGGAAACTAGGCACTTCAGAAAATTCTAAGTGTCAGACAGAACCAAGGTCTTGCATGGTCCTCGGACTTAAGCCTATGGGATAACTAACTACTTCAAGAATAACCTAATTGTGGGATAGAATCAGAGCCGTGCCTGATCCTTGGATCATCGGTCTTGGCAACATTTACACCACATAAAGTCTGCCTGGGTGTCAAACAAAGCCCATGAACAGGTTAGTCCGACTTGATTAATCACTTTAATGCCCATCGTGATCATTGCAAACAATGATGATCTTTCCTATAACGAAATCTAAGGAATTAAGCCCATGAGCATCACTTAAAGCATTTTAGGGTGCCATAGGCTTGGCCCTGGTTGAGCCCACACTTGGAGGGTTCCCTCTCTCCATAATTCAAAAGTAGAAGAGAAGCAGATTTCTATTGACATAAACATACCCATGTTATCATAATTATAGCTGTGATAGGCAGAGGCACAATCGGAATTACAATTGGGCAAGCGAAGAGGATAAGTAACACAAGTAAGGGAAAATAAAACGCGCACTACATTAGATCCACAAAAGTTACACAATAGAGGTCACATTACAACGTTCCAAAAAAAAAAAAAAAAAAAACAACAACAACAACAACAACATAACATAAGGCAAAAGTACCAAGGAGCCTACTTCTTCAGCTTAACCTTCTTCGGCTGGTCTTTGGCCACATTAAGGTCCTCAGGGCTCTAACTCAAAAAAATGACTTGCGGAGGCACCGCGAGGAGAGCTATCCCCTCGGTGGTAGAGGCCTGAGCGTCAGAAGAGGGGTTTGCAGCCTCCTGAGGTGTTTCCTCGTTAGGACCTTCGGCTGTGTCAATTACCCAGGAGGATTAGCTTCCTTCACAGGATCCTCGGAAGTGGTAGTAGTCATCTCAGTGGCCACCATAGCCCCCTCAGCCTCCTCATTTGAGGCAGCACCCACTTCCTCAGAAACCACCTTAGCCTCGGAGCTAGATGGGGTAGCCTCACGGATGGCCGGTGGGTAGTACACGTTCTCTACCTTCCACAAGTCAGATGAGGCCTCAACGTCAGCTTGCCTGGGGGCCTCATTCCAAACCTGAGAGCAGTAGAGTCGGCATACACCAAGCACTTGAGCCTTAAGGGCGGCCTTTGTCTCGGCCACACTTGAGTCATAGGCCGCCTCTTCAGCCTCCTCCTTTGAAACCAAGGCCTCCGCTTTGCCAAAATCTGCCTAGTCCTTAGCCCTTAGAGCTTCATCCCTGGCAAACTTCACAATGCTCTTAGCTATCTCCGCCTCCGCTGCTTTCTCATTCAAATTGGTGATGTGCTCTCTCGCGATCCTCAGTTGGTCCTCTACCTCGAACAGGCGCCTTGTTTGGTCCTCGGCCTGCCTTTGGGCGCCCTCTAAGCCTGACATGGCGCTATCCCTTTCCCTGGTTATCTCCTTAAGAGCCTCCTTGGCCTTCTTGAGGTCGGCCTCAGAGGTCTTAAGGGTCCAAGTGGCGTCCAGGCGCTTGTCATGCTCATTATCCAAGGCCTTGCTCTGGCTATTAGCCTCCTCCTATAGCCTAAAGGTGGCCTGTACAGCCTGCCATTTGAAACCAGCACGCAATTAGTTTGAAACCCAAGAATAAAATCCAAAGAGTCAAGTGTCAGAAGTCTTACCATTCTTAAGTACCTCTGAAGGTCGAGGAAGACCTCCTTACTCCTCAGGCCCCCCAATTTAGCCATATCCGCAGGGAGCAACAGGGACCTTTCCAATGCGTCGGCCACGTATATGCCTTCGCCCCCTCGAAAGTCCCTGAGAGAGGCATTGTCCCTCAAAGGCTCCCCATGGAGCATTGGGGCGAGAAGCCAGACCTGAATCTCGGTCTGGACAGAGACCTACTTATCCTGGCCTTGGGGTCCTATCTTTAATTGTTTTGTGGGCTGCCGAGCGTCGTCCTCACCCTAGGGTGAACGAGACTTGTCACCTTCCATAGTCCTTTTGCCTTTGTCCTTCTTCTGCTTAGGACTAGTAGGCTCCGGCCTAGGTGGCAAGCTCGGTTGAGGTGAAGGAAGTGGAAGCCTAGGCTGAACAAAAGTTGACCTGGTCTGGGCAGGCTGAGACTTGGGAGGAAGGGGAGGAAGCTTGGGCTGAGAATTCCCCGGCTACCCTTCAATCAAATCAAATAAATTGGATTAGGATTTCCGCTTGTAACCCATCTCTAACTGACGAGAAGTCTCTGTGGATAAGAAGTCTTCCTCGGCTAGGTTGGGATCACCCAAGTCTCCAGAGGGATTCTTGGACAGGCAAACTTGGTCGAACACGCCAAACTCATCCTCAGTTGGACCCAAATCAGCAGCTCCTTCTTCTGTTTTGCTATCTTCCCTCCCAACCTCCGCGGTCTGGTGGGTGGCAGAAGAACTCGCCAACGGGGTACCTTCCGGAGTGGAAGATTCCCCCAGAATCGAGAAACCGTCCTCGAATACAGTAATCCTTCAAAGCTGAAGATCCTTTGCCTTGATCACGCACCTCGACGCCCCGAAAGACTTTTGAATGGGGTCATATCCCAGGATCACGTGAACGGCCCTAACTTGGTTGTCGACCTCGTTTATGAAGATCTCCACCGTCAATACAATCTCCAAATCCGCCTTATTTACTAAATGAAAGTGCCGCTGAAAAGGGTGCGAATCTGCAAAAAAAAGGGCACGTATGTGTTAGCAATCAAGTACTGCAAACTTGGATAGCACAAAATATTAGACCCCCTCCTATTCTAAGGCACCCCACCTGGTGTCCCCTCCTCTGTCGGACAATGGAAGCTACTGTGCCACTCTCCAGAAACAATGAGGAAGTCCTTGTCCAGACCCTTGCTAGTCGAAGGGAGGCACTAGATAAGCCGCACCCTATCATCCCTCGTTTTCATGTAGTAAGACTTGTTCTTTAGGTACTAGAGGTTGTAACACCAATTCATGTCATAATAGGTCAACCTTAGCCCCATCTTCTCGTTCAAGGCATCCACACAGCCCAAAATCCTAAACATGTTGACACCACATTGGGTGGGGGCTAGCCAAAAATGTCTAAGGTAATTCATCATCACCTAACCCATGGGGATCCGCATACTGCCCTCTAAGAAGGCGATTATGGGAATCACCACCTCGCCCTCTTGCCTCCTAAGTCTCCACTCTCCCTCTGTGCAGTACCTTAAACCTACGTTACTGGGTATCCTATAATTGGCGATGAACTTCTCCATCACCTCTTCAAATTCAACCAATTTCTTGAACCTACCCATCCCTAGGGACAACTAAGAGACACAAAGAAAGAAGTTTAGAAGAGGGGAGAACGCAATTTAGAGAAAGAGAAGAAGACTTACAGAAATGAGGAAAATCTCCTCGGACAGGCTTTTTGTGCTGAAGGGAGTCATGAGTTTGGTTGGAGATCTGACCGAATTCGGAGTATATGCATAAGAGCTCTTGAATGCGAAAGTAAAGAGATGAACCGGTTCAAATGGGTATTTATACCCCCAATTAAAAATAACCGTGTGAGTTTTCCCACCCATAGAGTCAGGAAAATTACCATCGTTCGATCATCATCACATCATTGAATGTGAGGAGCATGATGCCGCCTAAATTTAATGAAAGTGCACTCAGCATACCGAAGCGTTAGGAACGTGCATTGGACAGATGAAAAGACTCTGGCACTAATGGAGGACAAGACTTGGAAAGCCATGGTAAAGGCCCAAAAACATCAAAATCCTCCTCTCCGCCCGAGGAGCCTGACAGCAGGATTTTGAGGGGCTATTGTGGGGATAGGGTTTTGACAACATAGGCCCACTTCATACTAGGCCCAAGGCCCACGCCGAGGATAAAGAAATGTCCGAGGACGAATCGAAGAAGATTAAGTTACCAAGAAGTACTACCGAGGACAATCATGTCCTCGGCCAACCGAGACCATGGAGAGGAAAAACAAAGCACAATCAGAGGTGGTCCTCTAGAATGTCTCTAAAGAAAAGACAAGTACAATGGGTCAGCCACGGAAGCATGGTGGAGGAGCAATTCTAGGAGGAATTGTCACTTCCACATTAAATGCCCACACCTAACGTTCTGGCCGCATTAATGGAGAAGTAACTCCTGAGCAGTGCTGACGCAGTTGCTGCAACCCACAGATAGAAGGGGAAGGTGACTGATGGGGCAAGCACTTAAGTGGTGGCTTGCATGACCAACAAATGGAGGGCCAAGATTAGCTAAAGGAGGGATATATAATGTAAGGAGTCCCCCAGAAAGGGGGACGGGATTTTTGAGAGAAAGAATATATGGTAGCACTTGTATCAACGCTGTGACCAAGCATTGAAGGAGAAATAAGAACTTCCAGCCCCTAAGAGGAGGGCCGAGGAACCGTATCTTACTCTTGAGCTTATGTTCTTGTCGTCCAACCCATTCCCTACCATATTTAGTTGTTGCAACCCTTATTAGGGCCCAGCTCTTGAACCCATATTCTACAAATTCATTGTATCGGGCTAACTAGGCTTGAGTCCACTCACCTCATTGAGGTAGTGCTCAAACCCAGTCCCTACATTAATTTATTTAGATTTATGAAAATTTTAGTTGTACGAATGACAAATGTGGATGTAAAAATTGTATTTTGAACAATAACTCAAGCTATAGACAATGAATAATGATGGATGGATTTAGATATTAAGCTCGAGCTTGGCTTCACTAATTAATCAAGCCAAGCCAAGTCGAGCTCAAACTTTTTGACATTCTCACAAACTCAAGTTCAAACATTGCTTTAAGCTTGTCTCAAGCTCAAGCCAAGCTTGAGCATTTGATTTTTATTGACGAGCTAAGCTCAAACACACACTACTGGGCAAAGACAAAATTTATTGCACAAGTTGATTGTGAATGCTCTAAATTAGGACTCAAGTCTTACTTGTAGAATCTTCTTAAAATTAAAAAAAAAAAAAAAAAAAAAAAAGTCTTACTCATAGAAAACAAAATTAATAAATTAATTATTATTATTATTTTTTAATGAATTGCGAATCTTTATTAGAGAAAAAGACAACACAACAAAGACTACACGACAGCCAATGAACATGCCTCCACCCTTAGAACATCACCGAGATAGGGGGCAGTTACTAAGAGCATTCACATCTGGGAATTCTATCCCATCTTATTTTACCATTCCAAAAAGCTACTTTATCAACTATACAATACCATTTTATAATACACTTAGCTTCCCAACTTTTATTTTCCTATTCTACTCAATAAATAATATATTCACTAAATACAAAACCAAACTTAACCCAACCCACCACCACCACCTTGACCAACAAAACCCACTACAACCACTGCCCACACCACTACAAAATCCTCATCCAACCCACTACCCACACCACCACCAAATTACCCACCACCCATACCACCACCACCAACCCACCACGGCACCAAACAAACCCAGCCACGGAACCAAGGAAAAAACCTAGCCACCACCAAGCAAACCCACCACAACACCAGCCAGCAACCACCACCATAATCACAGTAGCCACCACCAAAACCCATTAAAAAAAACCACCAAACCCACTACCAACAACAACAACAAAAGTTTCTAAAAAAAAAAAAAAAAAAAAACCACAAAAAAGCAACCATTGCAAGAACTACCAAGAGAAACCCACGCCGACAACCTACAATAAAACCCACGTCAACAATCAAGAGAGAAACCCACGCCGACAATCTCAAGAGAACCCACACCAACAACCATCAAGAAAAATCCACAAAAAACCACGATCGAAACTTGCTGTTGTTGATCTAGAAATCCATAAACCATGGCAGTAAAGCCACCACGCCAACAGACAGACAAAAGGGAGATGGAGAGAAAATAGAGAAGAGAAAGGACGAGTAAAAAGAGTGAGAGAAATGAGTTAGAGAGGAGTGAGTGAGACTGAAAAAAATAATGAGTATTTTTATGTTGCTAAAGCTTCAACGATGAAGAGAGAGATGAGAGACTGTTCTTCAGCGATGGAGAGAGAAATGAGAGACTATTGAGGCTGATCGTGTCATGTGAATGGATAGAGAAAACCTGATATTTTGAATAAAATACTATATTTTGTTTTACAATATCATGCGATTCTACATTTAGAATCGCATTGTAGCACAATTCTAAATATTTTTACAATTCTAGCTTTTTAGAAGTCTGGATGCAGAGGTAGTTTTGGGTTTTTATGCTAAATTGAACCTACATATGGCATATAGCATTCCCAATGTGAATGCTCTAACATCAAAAGAACCAATTATCCTATTACATAAAGACCATTTAGAGCATTCTCATCTGGAATTTACAAAAAATTCTATTTTACCATCTCAAAACTCACTTTATCATTTATACCATACCATTTTTCAATACTCACAACATCCCAAATTTAATTTTCCTATTCTACTCATTAAAATAATATTTCTACACAATAAAATATATTTATCTCTCTCTCTCTCTCTCTCTCTCTCACATTTTTGTCTCTCTTCTTCTTCTCTCTCTCTCTCTCTCTCATCACCTCCATCACCACCGTCACCACCGTGAAGACCCAAAACCCCAACACAGTTTATTAAAAAAAAAAAAAAAACCAACATAGAACCAAAAAAAACCTCATTGATCCACCATCAACAACATAAGCCAATCCACTTGACCCACCAAGCAAACGCACCAAACTTAGCCCCAAACCCACTGTGCCACCACAACCTACAGCCCACCACACCAATGCCACCATGGTCCACCACCGAAACTCAGCCCCAAACCCACCCATCAAACCCAATGATCAACCCATTCAAAAAAAATTACTATTGGAGCCATCGGAGCTCCGATTCAAACCCATCGGAGCCATCACTAGCAAACCCATTAAAAAAAAATCATTGATCCACGTTGATCCAAACTCACCATCAACTGATCCCAGCCCACCACCATGCCTAGATCAAACCATAAACCCAACCCAGCTCCGATGCAAGCCTTGAACAAGAAAGAGAGATGTGAGATGAAAGAAAGAGTGAGGACTGTGAGAAAGAGGGACGAGCTCTGTGAGAGAGAGAGAGGAAATGAGAAACACTATGAGCATAAAATAATATATTTCGATTTTACAATAGTGCTACAGGGGCAATTCTACCTTTGGAATTGCATTGTAGCACAATCCCCAATTTTTTTGCAATACTTGGGTTTTACAAGTTCAGATGGAGTGAGGATTTTGGGCTTAAATGCTAAAATATGTTTACAGCATTTAGCATGCCCAGTGCGAATGCTCTTAGCAAGAATATGGGCAACTCTATTGGCTACTCTCGGAGTCCAACAAAAAGAAGGCCTATTTACATGGTTAGCAAGAGAGATGGTTTTTGAGATTATATTTTGGATCCTCCATGGGGTATTTACATTCAAATTGGAATTGGCTTGGATGCACACTTTGAAGTACCCTTCAATGCATGTGGATTCAAATGGAAGTTGTGTTGAAAGGAAGGTTGCCCACCTTCGAACTTTTTGCTTGCAGAGGGAGGTTGGTGTTTGCCCATTTGGTGTAGGCAAATACCAACTCCCCTCTACAATCTCTAGCCACTGCAGAAATGATGGATCTTGACTTTTCAACCGCTGCATCAACATTAATTTTCAGTGACCCTCTACGCCTTTGAACTGCAAATGCTTTGGAGCTCCGAGCTCTAATCCTCATGGCTCAGCTTAATTCCTTCAAACAAAATTCCATTTCTTAGCTTCCACACTTGATCACATATAATTGCACCAAACAGTAGAAGATCATCTCCATTCATTACCTTATATGGATCTGATGGAGGATTCAACAAAAAATTAACATAATTAATTAATTAATAAGAGAACCACATGACTTTTTCATAATTCACAAAGATAATTAATTTGTGACCTGTCTGATTGTAATATGTGTATTTTAATGGTCTGCAAAGGTTACTGCTCATTTACAAGACTCAGTTCCCTACTGAGAGCATCTCCAGCAGACTGTTCAAATTTTTGTACTGTTTGGAGAGTGAACAGTTCATTTTACCTTTTGCCTAACTACTTTTTTAAATACATTTTTCAATAAACTTTCTATCCTTTTCTCTATCCCATTTAAATATTATTTCTTCATTTTTTCTTTATTCATTTTTTTTTTATCATCATTTATTCTTTCTATATTCATTCCTAACAATTATATTTTTCAATAAAAAGTGTTATATTCACAACAATTTTCGCAATAATTTCACAAGAATCACATCAAAATCTTATGTGGAAAGTTGTTACTAATTCTAATTTGAACTCACCATTGAAATTATATTTTTACTCACCAATATTAGCTAATAACAATATATTACCTAAAATTTATTGTGAAAATATTATGCTAACATTTCTAAATTGTATTTTTTCTTTCTTTCTTTCTATCATCCATACGTTTCCTTTTTTTTTTTTTTTTTTCTTTTTCTTTTCTCTTGATTTTTCTCCACCACACACGTATACCCATTATTTTTCTCCACTTTCCACTTATTCCAGAACCTCCCTCCCTCTTTCTTTCTCCAGCTCATTTTTTTTTTTTTTTACTTGATGCCAAAACATTATCCAGCTCTCTCTGTGATAAGAAATGGAGAAAGAGGTAGAGAGAGAAAGAACAGATGAGTTAGATGGCTCCACTCCACCGCGCCTTGGCTCCGCCCTCTATGTCGCTGCGTCCTGCTCTGCCGCCGCCGCTCATCTTCCTCCCCAACGTAGCCTAGATGGTAGATGGCTCCGCTTCACCATGCCTTTGCTCTGCTCTCTGTGCCATTGCGCCTTCCGCTCCGCCGCCACCGCTCGTCTTCCTCCCCAACGCAGCCTAGATGGTAGATGGCTTGTGTATTTTTTTGTTCTTTTTTTTTTTTGCTTTTATTGTTATGGTTTGATTAATTTTAAGATTATGTTTTTGAGTTTGTATTTTGATTATGCTTAAGTTTAGAGATGCTTGAGAGAAAGATGGTTGTGTTTATAGCTGTTGTGTTTGTAGCCGTGAGAGGAGAGAGAAAGGGAGGAAAGAGAAAATAGTATTTTTTTAATTCAACCGGTATTATTTTAAGGGGAAATATTCTTTGCATGAGCTACAGTGATTGCTATAGTGCTCTCAAAGCCTAGAGAACTACTATAGCAAATCTTAAAAAAAAAAAATTAGAGATGGAGAGACTGTTGGAGGTCTTTTTTGTTGTGAACATTGGCTTTTTTTCCAAAATTTAGAGATAGTTGGCCTTGCTGAAGATGCTCTGAGACTACAAAAGCTATTAGATTTGAAGCTTATTGAAGCTTTTTATATTTAAGATTGCCATTTTTTCGAAACACTCACCGTTTATGTATTTTACTGTTTATTCTATTTGAGTAATAATATTTATTTAGTTTTTTATTATATTAATCAAACAAACACCTACCCACATAGCCCCGCCAACCTCTTTCTTTTTCTTTTTTTTTCTCACGCCAACTCTCTTTCTTTCTCTCTGAACCTTCTCCTTCTTCCTTTTTTTCCTTTTCCTTCTTCCTTCTCTTTATTCTTTCTTCTTTTTCTTCTTCTTCTTTTATATCAAATTTCTCAAACTCAAACCAACCTCACTGCCGCCATCATCACACCGCCAGTAACAACCCAAAGCAAGCCCCAGTTGCAGCGACCCACCACCGCCACCTCTGATCTTGATGCAGTGCTGGCATGGTCCTCGCTTGACTTTATCTGAGTTTTGGTTAATTTTGGGTTTGATTTCATCTGGTTCTTGCTGGTTCTATGATGGGTTATTACTAATTTTAGTTTTTGGGTTTTTTTATTTGGGTGATACAACCTTGATTAGTGGTTGAGGTTGGACAGGGATAGTTTTGTGATTTTGTTGTCGGAAGAAGATAGAGATCGGTGGTTGAGGCGGGGCAGGGGTGATTTTGTTGTGAGAAGAAGACAGAGGGAAAGAGCAAGACGAAGGGAGAGGGAGAAAAAAATCATTTACATGAACAGTGATTATGGATATATGCACTATGAACTGTAATAATTTTAATATGCACAGTTATATGCACAGTTACATGAACATTTTGACTATAGATAGATTTTTTTTTTACCAGGTAAACATGCATTAGATAGAAAAGGAGATAATACAAAAATAGGCCACCTGGCTTTAGTGAATCCAAATCTTCTGTCCCACTTTTCCTGCTCCACTTTATACTCCACCAATAAATACTTGCCACGTATTCACCTAATTAATTAAATACTGCTATTAATTAATAACTGTAATATTAATAAGTCAATAATGATAGTATTTAATTAATTAGGTGAACACGTGGCAAGTATTTATTGGTGGAGTATAGAGTGGAGCAGAAAAAGTGGGACAAAAGATTTAGACTCGGCTTTAGTAGGTTCGGATTAAGCCTGTAGTGGCTAACAGGAAAGCAAGTCCGAACCTAGTATAAGCCAGGTGGCCTATTTTTGTATTATCTCCTTTTCTATCTAATGCATGTTTACCTGGTAAAAAAAAATTAAAAAAAAAAATCTATCTATAGCCAAAATGTTCATGTAACTGTACATATAACTGTGCATATTAAAATTATTACAGTTAATAGTGCATATATCCATAATCACTTTGGATTATGCCTGTAGTGGCTAACAGGAAAGCAAGCAAGTGTAGTAGCTTGAATATCTCTTGTCTTATTATTGAGATAGATGCCAAAGTGATTGTGGATGCCATTAAAAATTCTACTTATGTAAATCAGATAATATCTCCCATTTTGGATGATTGTAGGCAGTTGATGACCAGGTTTTAGCAAGTCCAACTGAAGCATTGCTACAAGCAGGCTAACCGATGTGCTGATCTTATGGCTAGATTGGAGGCTGACCGAGATCTAGATTATATTTTGTTTTCAAGTCTGCCTGTGGACTTAGATAAAGCATTGGAGGATGACTGTAATGGGGTTTCCTTCAATAGATTATGTACTGAACTAGATGTAATGTTTTGATTTTTATGATATCGTCAATTACCAAAAAAAAAAAAAAAGAGGAAAGCAAGTAGTTATAGCAGTTAGGTCTATTACATGTGAGATAATATCCTTGGGCACAAAAAAGTAATGAGTGGTCAAATTCTGTTGTTGGAGTTGATTCAAGTCTGCAACAAAATTCTGCTCTGTCCAAGATGGTTCTTTTCCTTGGTTGCAAAGCTGCACAAGTCTCTTGTTGTTGCTGAGTATCAGAATTTTGTTGTATCCCGGCTACTTCAAAATTGCTTCTCCCACTGCATCTTGGATTGCAAGTTGCTGAGTCTTCCTTCCACTACTAGCTCCTTCAGAGAAAAGCACATTTCCTTCCAAAGTCTTTGCCTCATAAGCATATCCACTTCTCTTTGAACTTCTGTTTTTATGGGCTGCAATCTCCTATTCCTAATTAGTTTGGATTGCCTCTTGGCACTTGCATGTGAGGGATTGAGATGTTAGTATAACTTCCATAGGGTTAGGCAAAATTCCTTGGTGAAGGACCTTGTTTCTATGATTCCAGATGGACCGTAGATTCATTTTGAAGGATACAGCCCTCTACCATACTCGCCAGATTCATTTTGAAGGATACAATCCTCTACCCATTGCTTGATTGAGCTGTACTGCAGTTCAAAGGATCTGATTGCCAAATTATATCCATGCCAAATGGTTCTTGTAAAAGGGCACATCATGAAAAGATAATTCTTGGATCCCTTATCCTCATTGCACATAAGATAGTTATTAGAGACTAGAATTCCTTTGTTGTTTAGGACTTTAAAGACAAACATGCTTTCATGTAGGATTTTCCATATGAAAGTAAGGATCTTTTGAGGAAGTTTCACTTTCCAAATGAAACCCCATAGGTTCTTTGATCTTGAGTATTTGGGTGTTGATTTTGATGAAGCATATGGTATGCTTAATTTGTTCACTTTGTATTTCCCAGAACTTGTGTGTTTCCATAAGAGTATCTTCGATCCCAGAGGTCCTAGGAAGTGGCAAATTCAAAATCTCCTCGCAATCATGTACCTGGTAAAGCTTTCTAACTAGATCAACTTTCCAATTTTTTGTTTCCTGGTCAATGAGGTTTGCAACAGTGCTATTAAGAAGATTGTTCTCTAATAAGGTGGTGTTTGAACAGTGAAACCAATCAGGATGTGTGAGTGGGATTTTGTCTCCACTTCCAATTAGCCAACGTCCCTATTTAAGGGGAGGCAAAGTGGAAGAAGCAATGCTTTTCGAGCAAAAATATGTAAAACTAACACTTTTTCTATGTTGCACTCTAAAAAATGAAGTATTTTTTAAACCAATTTTACAATCTTCTCTTCTTTTCCGTGTTCCAAAAGAAGGCTCTACAACAAAAATAGCATGAAACAGTACTCTGGGAGAAGCAAACTATAACACTGCAAATGAGGCTATCATTTTACTCATGAAAGAGAGACAATTCAGAATAAAAACCATAGTTCAATTTATTAATAAAATCATTTCCCCGAAAAACCCAATCATTACCTGAAAAACAAAATGAATCGAAAAGAGAGAGAAAGAGACAATGAAGGGCATGTACTTTTATTATTCTTACTAAAGTAAATAGCCAAAAAAAAAAAAGATTATTATAACTCTTGAACCCAAAACTTCAAGATATACCAAGAAAAGCCTCCTTTCATTATATATGTTTAATTGTAGCTTTGTGTATATATATTTTTAATTTATAATGCTATATTAATTAGAAGTACCAAATCCTCATGTGTGCATGAGCTCATAACTAATCTTCACATATGAGCATCAATCACATTGAACTAACTTAACTTAACATGTAAATCTTTTATAAAATTATGAATAAACGACTCTCCTTAAAAAAAATAAATAAAGAACTTGTACTTTTACTTAATATGGGACTCAATCCTTATACGTGCGTAAAACGGTAAGAGTAAGAGGCACCGTTAATTATAAGAGTTGCACCTCATGTATACACTAGTTCATGCAGAAGTTTAACCATAGCTTTGATAACAATTTTTTTAAGGAGGGAGAGAATCACTCAAGGGATCCTTGAAATTTTCTAGGGAGAGTAGCGCCCAAGGGTCCAAATCTACAAAGCTTTTAACTTTTTGGCGAAATTATAATGTTGGTCTCTCAAGTTTACTCTGTGTGTATAATTGGTCCATCAAGTTTCAAGTGAATACAATTAGTCGCTCAATTTTTAAAACTAACTTGTATTAATCTTTTTATTAACTGCAGTTAGTGGTGTTACTTACGTAGCTAACGAAACAATGAATTGACATTTTATTTTAATGATGTAGCATTTTTAAAAAAAAAATTACAAAATAAGTTTACATGTAATAAATTCACAAACTAGTGCCAATTTAAAACCAGAATTTGATGCACAAACCCATACTTCTTAAAAAAAAAAAAAAAAATCACAAACCCACCCGCAAGAGAGAGAAGGGGAGAGAGTAGAAACCCAGTCACTAACTCACCGCCTGGTGGAGACCCAAGCCTTGCTGGCACACTGGCGACAGCCCAAGTCCTAGCTGCCACCAGCGACAGCTACTGACCCGCGTCCTATTTCTAGTGATTTATATTATTGTATTTCACAATTGCAGGTATTTCTACATTTAGATACAAAATTGCTCTTACTTATAGAAAAACATCAATTTTGATCCCTGAAACTGGAATGAATGTGTGCCATTAGCATTCAATGAATATATTCCTTGCCTTGATGTTTCTTACATAAAGAGTTTGCTGCCCAACTTGGATGTTTCTAGAAAAGAAGAGCTAGAAAGACATTGCCCTCCACTTGAGAAACGATTATTTTGCTTGATTCCACACCAGAAGATTATAAGATACCAATACGATGGCCAACAAGCCGAGATTTTTTTTTGTGGCGGAGCAATGTGAATCATACATGACTTGCTGCAATCAAAGGAGGACAAAATTCGGTACATGAGAAGAATCAGCTCTGGTGGTTCCCAGTTGGCCGGGGGTGGTACCCATTTCAAACATGGAGCCCCTAAGTATATTCAACGGTACATGTGTAAACTTATTTTTTAATGTTTTAATAAAAAAAATGCCACATTATTAAAAAAAATGTCAATTCATTGTTCCGTTAGTCACGGAAGTAACACTACTAATAACAGTTAGTAAAATGACTAATACAACTCAATTTTAAAATTTGATGAACTAATTATGCTCACTAGAAACTTGAAAAACTAATTGTACACATAAGATAAACTTGATAGATCAATATTGTAGTTTTTGCCTACATTTCTCGCACAAAAAATTTGATAGGTTAAGAACATGTTATATGGGGAGAAAATTGGGTTTTACCTCTTTCAGCTAAACTTTTCAGCAAAATGCCCATTGTCTGAAACTATTTAGAGATATGTTCCTGTTTTGATACTCAATTTTTAGAAAATCGAGTTTTAATGAAAAACTCGATTTACCAAAAATTGAGTTTCTTGAAAAAATTTGCATAGAACTCAAGTTCCATGCAAATTTTGTTTTATTTTATTTATTTATTTTTTTTTAAGTTTGATTACGTATAACTCGATTTTTGGCAAATCGAGTTTTTCATTGAAACTCGATTTTTAGAAAATTGAGTTTCAAACAGAAAGAATTTTCCTGGAAAGTTTGGCTGAAAGGGGTATATCCCCATTTTGGCCTGTTATATGGATATGAATGTATACAATGTAGTGATTTTATGTAAGGGATGGAATTTGGCCAAAGTGTTAAGTGTACCACCCCGTTGTGTTCTATCATATTAAATCATGACTCAAGTCTTACTAGTAGAAAACAAAATAGCGAGACTTTTTCATAAATAACGTTAAAATTAAACATTTTTTGTAGGGAAAAAAAAAAAAAAAAAAAAACGCCTTACATATCCAGATAATATAAAGGGACATGAGAATTAACGTGCTCAAGATCAATGAGAAGTCAATGACAGAACTAGGAATTTAGTTTAGGGGGCAATATTAAAAGCAAAATTAATATAAAAAGAACTAATGGATATTAATAACAAACTAAATAAACAAATATATATATATATATATATTAATGTATTTTAGAGATTAATCTAAATACATAGAGTTTAAACAAGCAATTTGATTTCTTAAAATAAATTACTGTAAAAGTGTTAAGAAAATAACAATGTTCTTGCAATTTTGTATCCTCACTACCTTCAATGCTCTTAAAAAATTATGCTGAATTCAAAATTTTTTCTGTACTCTTTTAATCAGTTAAAATTTGAATTATATAAAAAACATAAAGTTTGAGATTGAAAAAAAAAATTAAAAACTTAGAAATAAGAAAAAGAGGGGAGGCTAAGGTTTTAGTGCTATATATGAATATAAGTAGGCCATTTTTTTATATGAAAAATAATGATTATGTAAAACTCACAGAGAGGAGAGTTGGTATTTTCATAAGTTGATATTGGGAATCATATAATTGGTAGACTATAAAGTAGCGTAAGCAAGATTTTCAAACCCGGATCGTTCATTGAACCGTAAAAGAGAGAAGTTCAAGGTTTTTGAAGTTGAACCGAAGTCGAACAGTGATGACGTCATAATTAATTTAATAATTATTTTAATATAAATAAATATATTAAATTAGTATAAATAGAAAATTTAACTAAAATAATCCAATTAAATATAAATATCTATATTTCAAATATATATTTTCATATCATAACTTTTACAAGACAAATAAGAAATATCAAATCCTAAGCAAATTTAAATATAATATCTATTTATTTATTTATTTATATATTGATTAGTTAAAATTGTAATAATAATAATAATTATTATTATTATTATTATTATATAAGAATTAGAAAGACACTCAAATAAAGTAAATTAAATTATTTAATAATTTTAAATTGAAATAATTATTTAATCATTATTATATACTTAACTGTAAATATTAATTAAAATTAGAGCAATAATAGTATCATAACATTTTATACAAATTTTGTCACAATTTGCCACATGACGAGACGTGAGTGGTAGAGATGTAAACTCATAATTTTTTTTTCATTACTCACACTTTGCCATGTGTCAAATTATAACAAAAAATTGTGTAAAATATTGTGATACTACATTACTCTTAAAAGAATAATGCTAGAGATACAACTTATTTTACAAAAAATTTTACAAACTATCGATGTGGTGAGTGATTATGAGTAAATAAAAATGTGATATTAATGTTAGGTCTAAATAAAAATTAATAAAAAGTTGATCACAATAACATTTTATAAAAATGTTGTAAAATAATTTGTGTAAAAACATTGCTCTTCTTAAAAATACTTAAAATATTTAATACACCTAGCAATGCAAGTCACATCACGCTAGGTAGCTGAAAAAAATTTGAATCTAATGGCTGAAATTTTTTTCTTTTATTAAAAAATTAAAACCTTTCATCATCCCAATGTTAGCCACGTGAGGGAATGCATGTCACTCAGCTGAACAAAAAAATCTCAATCTAATGGTTGAAAGTTTTGTGCTTTTATTAAAATATTAAAAACTTTCATCATCTCAATGTTAGCCCGAATGCATGTCACTCAGCTGAAAAAAAAATCTCAATCTAATGGCTGAAATTTTTGTGCTTTTATTAAAATATTAAAAACTTTCGTCATCCGAATGTTAGTCACGTGAGAGACTTAGGAATTCAAAACTCAAAAGAGTAACAAAGTAACACAAGAAAGAAAGAGAACACATAGGAGTAGTATTCAGCGAAAAGGAGGAATTACAGAGTGATCTCCATCCATGGAAAAAAGAAAGAGAAGAAGGAAAAAAAGAAGAAAGAAGAAGAAGCAGCAGCAGATGACGAAGGTGTGATTGGCGACTGTGTTGGCAACCTGCTGGCTGCTGCTTCAACTGGGCGCAGACCTTGTTTCGTTGTGTTCTTCTTCTTCTTCTTCTTATTCTTTTTTTTTTTTTTTTTTTTTTTTGAGGAACTTGTCTTCTTCTTCTCTGGTTCTTTTTTTTTTTTTTTCCTTACAAATCCCTTTGTTCAAGATCTGAAATTATCAGATCTCCTTCTGATCTTTGTTCTTCTTCGTGTTCTTTCATTTCTTCTAGATCTTATCATAACTTCATACCGGTGTATTGGCCAAAATTCACCGAAAAAGCTGAAACAAAAAGAAACCGTTCGAACCTCAAAAACCGGTCACGGTTCACAGAACCGGACGGTCGGACCGCAGTCCGTGCGGGTCTCTGCTTTTTTTGCATGGAACGGTTCTTCATCCTAAACAAATCGTAAAGTTGAACGATTCGAGGTTTTTTTAATCGAGCCGTATAGTCTGTCCGGGTTTTAAAACCATCAGTGTAAGTGGTGGGGCTTAAATGAAAATTAAAAGTTCAATAATTATAAAATTTATTGTGAAAAATATTGTATATACTATATAGTATTACTCTTACAATTGTAAAGTTTGTTACAAAAAAAATTGGCGTAAAAAGACGTTAATAGTAGAAACCTGTCAAAAAGATAATATTTATAGTCATAAGTGGCGCCATTGAACTTCGTTTTTGTAAAAAGACAAAAATGTGCCATTTACTTATGCGAATTGTTGGACAAAAATGCGCCATTGATTCTTTTAGAAATAGAGAAGTCTTCTTATTTAAGTTAGGAACAAAGTAGAGAGAGAAAAATTTTGTGAGGGAGCAAACTACTTTGTGTATTGGAGTTTGTGGGGAAACACTCCCTTTTTTTTACTCAGGATTTGCATCTCAAAAAAGTAGAATTCTAAAATAATATTTATAGAGTTTTTTTTTTTTTTTTGGTGTGTGTGCGCACGCTGATGCTAGGCTTATATCTCATAATGAATAAGTACAAAAAGAGCAAGAAAATGGTTAAATATACTTCAGAAATAAATGGAGTCTCTTAACCAATTTGTCTACATTCTCTTTTTCTTTTCCATGTTCTAGGAAAGGTTTATACAAAATAATATTAAAGATGAAGTTCAAGTAATAGTGACACTTTTTATGGTGCCTGATGTCTGAGACTTTAATTCTGGCTTTTCCTACGTTTTATATATATGTAGGATAAGAATTACGAGTACCATTTTTACTCATGACTCAAAATAACAATATACTATTCAGTTTCTTTATTAATAAAATTCATTTCCTCAAGAAACTTGATCATTTCCTGACAAACAAAATAATAAAATAGAAACTAAGAAAAGAGAGTGAGATTGAAGAAAGCATTATTTTATTTCTATTACAAAATATTTGTTAAAAAAAGATTAATTATTTTTTATATCGAACCCAATACTTCATGATACACCAGGAACAACCTCCTATTTTCAGCCCTTGATATAGAACTCCTTGTAGAAGTACACCTTCCAGACCCACATACCACCAATCATCGCCATCATATGTTCCAAAAAGGTTTTGTTGTACACCATCCTTTTGTCCTTCAGCTTGCAGAGTGCGATTTTGTTTTGTTTTTGATAGGTTGGGGTAAGAGAAATGATTTGCAATGGTTGGGTTTATATAGGTTTTAGAAATTGTGAGAAAATCTAGGTCTCATTAATTTGATGGTGCTACATGAGGAAAGTACAACAATTACTTCCATATTGTTTTCCTAAAAAAATTTGGGTGTTGTGTGATGAACATGTTTTGTGAAAGAGAAATGATATGTCTACAACATTTTTATAATATTTTTACAACAAATTCTAAGTGGCAGGTTGTTATTATTGGGGCAAAAAAGTAATCTTAATGTTAGGTTCAAATTTGAATCAATAACAACTAACCACTTGTAATTTGTTGTAAAAATGTTGTAGATGTAGTATTTCTCTTTGTGAAAATATCAAGTCTTCCATTGAAGGTAAGTTCCACAAACAAGAAATTTAATACCCCAATTGGATTTCCATATTAAAAAAATATGGTATCAAAGATGTATATAAGTTTTCATTGTATACTCATTAATGTCATTTAATTTTTATGCAAAAGAGATTGCTAAGCAAAAGTCCTAGTCAAGTAATCAAAAAGTGGGACGATTGTTTATCCAAAAAAGGAGAGACTTGTGACATATTCAATTCTATTCATAAAAATTCTTATTGCATGTTTATAAATTATGCAATAGAGAAAATGAGGTATATACTATGAACGGTCATGATTGTAAAATATATTGGTTGTCCCAATGGGTTGGCAACCTATTTAACATACGCAAAAACAATGCGTGCATCTAGTGATTAAAAACATGATGTACAAAGGGTTTCCAAAAAAAAAAATGGTGCATAATAAATATAGGATAATCTATATATAAGGAATGTTTTCTTTGTAAGCAATATATATATATATATATATAGGTACATTTTCTTATTCTCTTTGCATTGAATTAGTGAAGGAAAATGGTTTTTTCTTTTTATGTTAGATTTTAACAGTATATTAAAATGCTTATATTATAAAATTACAGCGCATATGCTTTACCAAAATCAAAAGAAAAAAAAATCATTTAAATTATTATTTTCATTATATAATCTTTTATATTAGAGTCCTTAAGTTATTAGGTATATTTTATTTATATTTTTCAAATTTTAAAATGTTTCATTTAAACCTCAACTTTTTAAAAATTGTTTCATTAAAATTTTCTTTCACATTTTCTCCATTAATACCATTAAACATCATGTGAAGAGTTGCTTTAATATATTTTTTATTTTCCAAATTTTGAGATTTAAATGAATTTACCCAAAACTATAAGAGTCTATTTGGTTGGAGGTAGAATAGGGATCATGGAAAATAAATGAGAGAAAATAAAAGTGAAAAGGGGAAGGTGTGTTTTTGACAAAATTGTCCCTCTCCACCAACAAGCAAGATTTTTTTTTTTTGTTTTTTTGTCTTTTTGTTTTTTCTGTTTATTCTACTGTTTAGTCTGTTTTGTGTTTTTTTTTTCTTCTTCTATTTCTTTTTTAATATATTCCTTTTAGTGATCTCAACTTACCAACATATATTTCTTTTAATGATCTCAACTTACCAACATGCATCACTCCGATGCATTCTATTATATTGAGCACTCATATTGATATGGGTATAATGGAAAAATATTTTAAATATACATATTTAAGTCCAAAAGCTACCCACGTCAATCAATTTATAAATGTGTAAATATAGTAATATACATTGTTACTACAATAATCGTGTATATTTAAACTATTACTATTTATGTACAAATCTTTTTTTTTAATATTTCTTTATATATATATATATAGAGAGAGAGAGAGAGAGAGAGAGAGAGAGAGATAACAAATTGATAAAGAAATAATTTTTTTTCTGATATGGGTGTTTTTGAATGATAATTATTTAAAATAGAAAAAATATGTTTTTATGCAAAAATAGAGAGAAATTTTTGTTCGCTAATATGAATGTTCTAAATCAAGACTCAGGTCTTACTCATAGAATCTACTCAAAAAAAAAAAAAAAAAAAAGTCTTACACGTAGAAAACAAAATTTATTTATTTATTAATACGTGACTTTTTCATAAATAACATAAAAGCTAGTTTAAATCTTTTCACTCCTACAATTGTCTAAAAAAAAAATTGATTCTCAAAAGAAAAGTTCATTAAAATACACAAAGATGATTAATCTGTGACCTGTCAAATTGTAATATGTGTATTTTAATGGCCCAGATCACACAAATTTACTTACGCGTGTCTGCAAAAGTTACGCTCATTTGCAGGACTCGTTCCCCGCTGAGACTACAAAAATACAGATCACGCTAATGGAGTTGAAGTTTTTTTTTTTTTTTTTTTTTTTTTTTTTTCCTTCACTGAAGGTGATAAAGGATTTTTTTTTTTTTTGAAACAAAGGTGATAAAGGATTTGAAGTTCTTTTATAAGCCCAATTTTGTTAATGTCCTTTTTAATTTATTACATTCATTATTAAATGGGTATATTATTATTTTGCAGTTTAGTACACATGGCATCGTAGTTGGTATAAAAACAATTTTTATTTTAGACATAAGTCACAGTTTTAGTTATTTCCATCAATCACTAAATTGCAGGGATTATTTTGATATAAAATCAAAAAGCTATGGGCTAAACTGATATATTTAAAAACCAAATTAACATATAGGTCCGTTTTGATACAACTTATTGTTGCTGAAACTAAAAACTAAAAATATTGTAGCAAAATAATTTTTAAATGTGTAAATAGTGCCGTGAAACCCATTTTTAATGAAAAAGTTCCTGAAAAGTGAAGTTTGTGGGTCTCGTACACTGTTTATGAGAGCCACAAAATTGATAAAAGAGGGTTGAAAAGTCAATAAACAATAGCTATTGTTCATGAACAGTAGCCGTTATCTCCCAAAAAGCATGCAAAACAACAGGAAAGAAAAAAAAAAAAGCGTCAAAACGTAAATGCAAGACGCAAATGTGAGAATAATCCGTATTCAAACTCTCACATAGTGATATAGTGTAAATATTACGGACCAAAATGATAATCTACCCCACTTAAATTGAAAAGCCTGTGAAGGTTTGGGAGCACTAAGAGCATCAACAATGGGGTTTCCAAATGCCAAATCTTAAGAATATTTGGCATTTAAGGCCTAAAACTGCTCAGCAACTGGGAGGGCATATGTCATATGCCAATTTTTTTTTGAGATTTTGCTACAGTATCATCTCAAATGTAAGATGGTACTGTAGCTCAATGTTATAAAAAAAAATATATTTTAATGCACTCATTTCTCTCTCCTCTCTCATTTTAACCGGGAAATTCTCTCTCCTCTCTCATTTCTCTCTTCCTTCTCTCTTTATTTCTGCTCTCTCTTCTTCTTGCTCTATGATTCTTCTCAACGTCTTCACTCTCCGGCAACTCTCTAGATCGGCGTTGGATCGTCTACCATGATCGGAGAGGATCGGCGTTGGATCGTCTACCACGATCGGAGAGGATCGGCGTTGGATCGGTGTTGTACCATGATCGGAGAGGATCGGCAACTCTCTAGATCGGCGTTGGATCGTCTACCATGATCGGAGAGGATCGGCGTTGGATCGTCTACCACGATCGGAGAGGATCGGCGTTGGATCGGCGTTGTACCATGATCGGAGAGGATCGGCATTGTACCAAATCTAGATAGTGGTGGGTCTCGAGATCGGCGGTGGTTTCTAGATCGGTGGTGGGTCTCCGTGTTCTTCCTTCTCCGGCAACTCTCTAGATCGGTGGTGGGTCAACAAATCAACTTCCTTCGAGCTTCCCATCGGCGAATCCGCTTCCTTCGAGCTTCGGCGGTGGTGGGTCTGGTTTTTGACCATGGGTTGCTGTGTTTTTTTTTTTTTGTGTTTTTTTTTTTTTTTGTGTGGTGTTGATGGGCGGAGAGGGAGGGTGGTGGTGGTGGTGTTGATGGTCCGAGGGCAATGTTTTGGTCTTTTCTCTGGATTTTTTTTTTTTTTTTTGTGTGGTGTTGATGGGCGGAGAGGGTGGTGGTGGTGGTTTTGATGGACGGAGGGCAGTGTTCTGGTCTTTTCTCTGGATTTTTTTTTTTTGGGTGTTGATGGTAGATTATTGGTTGCCGGTGGTGGTGGTGGTGTGCAGCGGTGGTGGCGATGATGGTGGTTCTTGAACAGAAAGAAAGAGAAAAAGAATAAAAAATTATAAATAATGTGTTGTATTGTACAGTGATAATTGTGAGATATTAATATTTTATTGCGGTAGAAATATTATTTTAATGAGTAGAATTGAGAAATAAAATTTGGGATGTTGGAGAATTGAAAAATTGTATTGTATAATTGATAAAGTTGCTTTTTGAGATGGTAAAATGGGATGGGATATAAAAACCGGCTGCGGATGCTCTAATATCAACAATGGTAAAACTTAATGATTTACTGAATGTCACCTATCCTCAAAGTGATTGCAAAATGCCGGTTAAAAAGTCGAATTCTAAATAAAAGCTTCTTTTTTCTATTTAGAGGTTTTGCATCTTTTATTTATTTATTTATTTTCTGAGAATAAAATATTTTATTAATAGATCAAAATAGGATACAAACTGAGTATCCTCCTTAATTACATCCTAAACAAAAGGAGGGGCTGAACTGGGATCAAAGAAACCAAAAAATCTATATGAAAGTAACCAACGGTTGAGAACACGAACAATCTTGTTAGCCTTTTATGAAAGGGCTGAACTGGAATCAAAGAAGCTAAAAAAGCTATATGAAAGTAACCAATGGCTGAGAACATAAACAACCTTATTAGCCTTTCTATGAGCTCAGTTAAAAGAAGAAGAAAGAACTTATTAGCATCTCAAAAAAGTTGAATTCTAAAGAAATATGTGTTTATAATAATAATGAATTAGTACATACGAAGGGAGTTAAAATATACTTTAGAAAACATTGAGTTTTTTTTTTAAAACCAATTTTACAATCTTCTTTTCTTTTCTTTTCTTTTCTGTGTTTTAGAAAAAGCCTCTACAACAAAAATAGCATGAAACAATACCACTCTGGGAGAAGCAAACTTTAACACTGCAAATGACAATCATTTTACTCATGAAAGAGAGTCAATTTAGAATAAAAACACATAATTTAATTTATTAATAAAATCATTTCCGGTTTCCTTGAGAAACCCAATCATTACCTGAGAAACAAAATGAAAATAAACTATAGAGTGACAGAGCTATAAACAGAGAGACAGAGAGAGAGAATGAAGGGCACATAATTTTATTATTCTTCATTATAATTTTAATGGATCTTGAACTCAAATCTTCAAGATATACCAAGAACAACCTCCTCTCATTAGCCTTAGATACAGAATTCCTTGTAGAAGTACACCTTCCAGACCCATGGACCACCAATCATCTTTATCACATGTTCCAAAAAGGTTTTGTTGTACACCATTCTTTCGGCCTTCAGTTTTTAGAGTGGAATTTTGAATTGTTTTTGATAGATTAGGGTGAGAGAAATGATTTACAATGGTTGGGTTTATATAGACTTTAGGAATAGTAAGGAAATCTAGGTCTCATTAATTTTATAATGCTACATAGGGAAAGTAAAACAATTCCTTCAATATTGTTTTTTTCTAGAAAAAACCAGGCTTTGTGTCATGAACATCTTTTGGGAAAATATAAGTCGTCAAGGTAAGTTCCACAAACAATAAATTTAATACCTCAATTGGATTTCCATATAAGAAAATATAGTGCCAAAGATGCTTATAAGTTTTCATTGTATACTCATTAATGTCATTTAATTTTCATGCAAAAGAGATTCCCAAGCAAAAGTCCTAGTCAAGTAATCAAAAAGTGGGATGATTTTTTATCCAATAGAGACTCGTGACATTCTCAATCCTTATCATTAAAATTCTTATTGTATGTATATAAATTATGCAATAGAGAGAATGAGTTATTAGTTATATACTACGAACGATCTTGATTGTTAAAATTCTTAGCTGTCCCAATGGGTTGGCAGATTGTTTAACACGCAAGAACAATATGCATGCATCTAGTGATTAAAACATGAGGTACAAAGGTTTCCATTTTTGGAACCCTTTCTATATATATATATATATATATATATCAAAATCTTAAAAATTTTTAGCAATATATAGGTACATTGAATTATAGTGAAATAAATGGTTTTCTTTTTTTAAACTTGAACTTGAACGGTAAATAACAATGCTTATATTGTAAAATTAGAGCACGTATGCTTTTATTTATAAAAATAAAAATAAAAAAGAAAGAAAATTAAATCATTACTTTTCAGTATATTATCTTTTCTATTATAATCCTTAAGTTACTGGATATAAATTTCACGGACAAAATGGGCTTTTGCCCTTTTCAACCAAATTAATTAGCCTTATGCCTTCCTTCCCAAATTAATTAGGGAAATGCCCCTATTTTAAAACTCGATTTTTGATAAATTGAGTGAGGTCCTATAGCGGCGTTTTTAAGAACCTATAGTGACGTTTTCAAGACCTATAGTGGCGTTTTGTAACTCGATTTATATGAAATCGAGTTATAGGTAAAAAAAATTAAAAAAAATTGCCTATAACTCGATTTAATAGAAGTCGAGTTAAAAAACGTCACTATAGGTCTTGAAAACGTTACTATAGGTCCTTAAAAACGCCGTTATAGGGCTCCAGATTTTTTTTTTTTTTTTTTTATAACTCGATTTTGAAAAAATCGAGTTTTAAAAGAGGGGCATTTCCCTGTTTAGTTTGGGAAGGAGGGCATAAGGCTAATTAATTTGGTTGAAAAGGGCAAAAGCCCATTTTGTCCTAAATTTCACCAATTTAGGTAAAAATGGTTAAAGCCCTGTCAAGATTGAATATATACTACCCTATCAAGAATATATATATATATATATATATATCTGTGTGTGTACTAAATATTTTTCATTTAAACTTTTGATCACATTTTTTCCATTAACACCATTAAAAATCAAGTGAAGAGTGGCTTTAATTTTTTTTTTTCCCAAGATTTGAGGTTTAAATGAATTTACCTAAAAATATAAGATTTAAATAAAACTATCTAAACTTTAAGATTTAAACAAAACTATAAAGTCTCTGTTGAACTTTTTAGTGAAAGTTGTTTTATTTAATGATATTTTTTAAACTAAAAAATTGATTTCTATTACAATAATAAGAGACTTTCTTTTAAGTATAATTAATTAATTTTTTACTGGAGGGAGGTTATATAAACATAGATAATTAGTGGTCTCATCTTACTGAAATGAAAAATTATATATTTGGGTAAATTTCACAAACCACCCTTGAGGTTTGTGATAATACCAACTAAGTTCAAAACATTTTAAAACCTACCAAATTCATCCTAAAAGACAATTTTGTCCCTAAACTTAAATAAAAAAAAAAAAAAAACCATTACTTTTTTTTTTATTTTCTTTTCTTCCCTTGTCTTCTGTCACTTTCCTCTCCCCTTCTCTTCTCTGAGTTCTCCATCTCATATTTCTCTCTCTAATGGAACCTTAGCCATGGCAAAACCCATGACTTGGTCACCGACATCAACAACACCACCAATAGAAATCTCTTTCAAAACCAATAGAATCCAAAAAAACAAAAACAAAAAAACAACAAAAATCCAAGCCAAACAACACGCATAAATCCTTTGAAAATTCCCAATGAAATCTCCTAAAAATCCCTACAGAAAATTCGAAAAGTGTCTGAAACAAAAGCTAACCTGTGGAAATAAGAAGGTCAACGGTTTTGTTGTTGGGATTTTCGCCAGTGACGGTGAAGTACCGACGCTGTACGATCTCCAGATACTCCGACGAGATCTATTGCCGGAGATTATTGAAACTCTTCGTTGAATCCTTCAACTTCTTCCTTAGCCTGTTCACCACAGAGGTCCTGGTTTGATCCGAAGACGAACCGGGTCCACAGTGCCTCGAGCTTGACTTTGATTAGCTTGGCCTTCTTGAGAGTGAGGGACACGTTGGCGTCCATGCGGGATTGGAGGTCCTTCACGGCCTTGGCGTTGTGGAGAATCTGGGAATAATTGTCGTGCGAGGAGCGCAGTGTTTGGTTGAGTCGATCAAGCTCTTTGAGCTCTTCTTTAGAGAGAGAGAGAGATCTAAGATGGAGAAACTCAGAGAAGAGAGGGAGAGAGGAAAGAGATAGAAGATAGAGGGGAAGAAGAAAAAAAAAAAAAAAAGTAGCAGCGTTTTTTATTTTATTTTATTAAGTTCAGGGACAAAATTGTCTTTTAAGATGAAATTGATAGACTTTAAAATGTTTTGGACTTAATTGGTATTATCACAAACCTCAAGAGTGGTTTGTGAAATTTACCCTATATATTTTTGTTTTAGTGGTCTCAGCTTACCATGTGTGAGATTGTTCAGTAGTTGTTGTACAAGCTGTCTTCCTCTTTCTTTTCTTTTCATTTTTTTTTTTTTTTTTGGTGAAAAAAACAAGCGGTGTCATGTCCACTAAACGTTAGCCCCATCATTAGTATCACATCAACATAGGTGTCATATCACTTGTCTTGCAATCCTCATGCACATCCATGCAAACCAACTATATAAGCATCTGGAGTCACCTGCTCACCATGATCACTTCCCGTGAACCACATGTCGCGTGTGTTGTAGCAATGACATCCGCACAAGATGCTTCCATATGTTTATGAAGCTTTTGACAATTAGTATTAGCCATCATCTGTGATCGTATGTTATCTCGACATGCCTTGAGCGTTTAGTCATTATATATTTAAGGCATCCCAAGAGCCCCAAAATTTTTGAAGACCCATCTATTTGTAGAATAAGCAAGCTAATCTTGAGTTAGACTATTGTTAACTTCGGATTCTTTAGTATATAAACCATTCACTAGGTTTATTGTAAATAGAAGATATGGCTGTAATGGATTTTCCTCTGTACGTGAAGGTAGAATATTAAATTGAACAGCATTAAAATTATATTTTTGCTTCTACTCTTTTTATTTCTTCATTCCTGAATGTGCATGCCTCTTCCGAAGCTAACAAGGTTGGAGATCCTAGAGATAGGAAGTGGACCATTGGTTACTATTTTTTACTTGGTTTTTCTAATTTTCTAATACGGTTAGAAATAAACTGTTGCGTCTTAATTTAATACTAAAGCTATATATCATGCACTAACCGATGCTATTTCTAACCTTCTTTAGTTACGATGGTCATATATAAATTGATTGCCAATTTATGGGTCACCATTAGTTCTACTACCTCTATAGATCAGCAAACTGATATCTTCAATAAAACAAGTCAACCAGTTCATTTCTAACATGAAACAAAGCCTAACAAGGCCTGAAAGCAGTATAGACCATAAAGTTTTAGAAAATAAAAGTGCTTTAAGAAAATTATATATTGAGGAGTGATGGGATGTTATTGTTGGACAGCATGAAGGGAATAGAATCAGCAGCAAATTGTAGTTGATGGAGATCGATTAAGAATGTCACTTTATATCAGTAGACAATATCCACCTTCTTTTGTGCAAAAACCATATTATATTAAAATGGAAAAATGGAAGAAAACAAAGTTGTCACAGGGATATCACAACAAAGTACAAACATCCGCAAACCTTGGACAATGACAGCATCCAATGGCCGAAAAGAAACCAATGACATCTTCAATCTTCTTAACCTGTATGTTAAATATAATTGTTTGATTATCACAGTCATCAATAACAAGGTTACTAATAAAATTATTACTCATACTTGGAAACTTTACCCATTTTTTTTCGGCAAACCGACAGAAGAACAATCAAAACAGCTACACCTGCTAGTACACCAACGATAATTGCTACTGTTTTTCCCACTTGGTCCTCGCTAGTAGAATCTATACAAATACCCCAAAGCAAAAGGTAGTGGGAATTAGTACTATACATAAGGATATGATAGGAGATTGAGCATGCTTGGCAGCCACATATATAATAGCTTTCTTTCTAACAATGTTTTATACATTAGTGCTATTTATATATTTCAAACTATGTAAGTTTTAAAATTTTGAGAAGATTAGGTACAATTATTTTATTTGATCTATTTGGTCACTAAGAAGTGGAGGGAGAATAAGAAACTTTCAGATTTTGGTTGGAATGATTGTCTTGAAATTGGAGCTTATCTTTTCTATAAGAATAAGGCTTTAAGAACAATCATGGCTCTTATTTGAATGGGACATTATGGTTTAATAATATTGGTAAAGGCTCAAATATTGACTCACTGATTGTTTAATAATAGGGTAATAACACCTTTTGCATCCATAAATAATACTTAAATTGAAAGCAAAAAGAATAAAAGAAATTGTTTAAAGAAATAAAAGATGAGAGAGAGGCATGGCACTTATAATGGAGGTTCCCAAAAGCAGCAGCTAAAGCACTTGTGACCCTTGATGCCTTATACTTTATAAAAAGATTACTTGCTGACCATTGGCTTGGAAAAAAAATTTCAACATTTCTTTCTCTCGCAGTGGAAAAAAGTCAAAACTAAAGTGGTCAATATAATTTTAAAAAAGTACGTTTACTATGTCACCTTGTAGCACTAAGGTTCGCAAGAATAAAATTTCTTTAGGTCATTCTTGGTATTTCACTGTATATTTATATATTCTATCAACTGTAATATGTTATGTGTTTGTTTGATATATTTTTTAATTTTTAATTTTGATTTTTGTATAATGAAAAATAAAATGAAGTGTGATAAATTATAATTAATAAAGTATACAACAGAATACTCAGAATGAGTTTTTTTTTTTTTTTTTTTTTTTTTTTTTTTTGTAAGGAGCAAATTATTAGCTCCAATAAAAAAGCAAAAATGTTAACACAAATTTGTTGTTTTCATGGTAAATAAATTGCAACTAGAAACAAGGATTATTGTTTCAATTCTATATTATACACCTTTTTATTTATACTACATTTATTATTATTCGTACTTTTAAGATGAAATAATTCACTTACTACTAATTGAGTTGGATTTATATTAATCTACTATATTTTTGGACATTCTTAAGTGTAGAGAAAAAAAAAAATACACAAAACTCCCAATATAAGTGTTTTTATATATTTTTTTTTCTTAATAAAAAATTAACATAATGCCCACATTTGGTGGACTTTCTCTAGTAAGAGGCCCAGGGACTAGGGTTGGCCATAAGTGCTCTTATAAAGTTAAGGAAAAACTATATTTTATATCCTATAATTTAAAAGCTATAACAAATTAAATCATATAGTTTTACAATTCGGACTCCAAACAAAAATTCTTGGTTCCGTTCTAAAAGGAAGTGTGAGACAATCAAAGATATGGAGAGAGAGAGAGAGAGAAACTTGTACCTGAAGAGGAATCATAGTAGCCAGATGCCCAGTACCGAGCATAACACTGCGCCAAATACACGTCCGATGCAGAAGCTGATCCACACACAGTCTTCAACTTTCCAACAGCATCAGCAATGCAAGAAGAGCAATCAGTTGGGTTCAAATCCCCCAAACACTGTGCAAAACCTTCAACCAAACCTGAACTACTCACTCTAAACCCAGTTGTCCCTTGCAAGTCAGCAAGAACATCATCTCTACGTCTAAAGAAATCAACATCACTACTTACACTACTTTTACTACACTTTGTGTGCCTAAGACTTGTGTCAAGCTTTCCCAAGAAATCAACATGCTCGTATCTTATGTAGCACCCTTCAAGCTGCAAAGAAGCCCCATAAGAGTAAGGACAAACCAAACCTATTTGAGTAACAGCACTTTGAATGCATTGGGAGCAGTCCAAAATCTTTAAATCTCCCCTACACTGGAATAACCCATATATGCTGCCATCAGCTTGTGGAGAGCTTCCATTTCCTATAGCTAAGCTATTGTATGACACTTGAGAAGACGAACTTGCAAGTGATGCTAGAAAAGAGTTGACGTTTGCTTCAAAAGGTGAATTGGGTTGGTATTTTTCTTGGGAGCAGCCTGCATAGATGAATATGTGAGCTTTGACAGGGTATCCATGGCTACTGAGAGAAGACAAGAGAAATAATAGACAAAGAAGTCTCAGAACTAAGATTGTTTTGTGAGTGGAGTGTAACTGAAGGCTTCTCAACATTTTTTTCTTGTTTTTTTTTTTTTTTAACAATTTGGCCTTCCTTTCTTTTGTTTTTGTTTTTGTTTTGTGCTTTGATGGTGAATGATGATGAGAGAATAATAGAGTGGTTGCTTTTTGGCCATTCTTGAATTCTCCTGTGGACCCTTTCCTATTAAGAAAAAGGCCCCATTTGCTCTGCAGGGGCCTACCTGTATACGTTGTTACAGCATCTTTTCTAAACATTCTACTTTGTCCTGAGTAATAGTCATAAAGAACACCAAGTACCACTACTTTTAATTTTGGCCAGAAACTCAATATGGCCTTGGATGATTTGAATATCAATGTCATATATATATATATATATGCTTATATAACTACTTCTTATGGCACATGCTACCCTTCCTTTATGCCCGCGAAAACAAGGCAAGTATAAGCTAATGGGAATCCAATGGCTCCTACAGTACTAGTCAATCAAAATCCAATATGGCTTTCACTTTGGAAGAATGGGATAGTCAAAGGTGATTTTAATTAATAAACAGAACAATCTCAGAACTGAATTTGGAATGCTCAGGTATAAGTTTGAACTAGAAGTATACTTTGCATTTGGTTTGGCCAACAAATTACCGAAATTGTCTTCAGTTAATTGTTTTAGTGAAGCAAGACACATAAGGGTCCAGGAACAAGTTATTAGCACAATTATCAACACAAAACTGATGCAGGACAAAACCAAAACAGATGCAACAATAAAATAGATGAACAAACAAAATAAAAAGATAAATAACTTAAGAGTTGGCACCTATATATGCTTACTTGGAGTCAACATGTATACTTGTTTGGATTCAACATCAAGCAAAATAATAATAATAATAATAATAATAATAATAATAAAAAAGCTTAGCATCAATATTGTATTTTATCCATCCTAGTTTTACATGTAAAACTTCAAATTTAATTTCAAAAAATCTATAAATAGTATTTTTCACGTTGGGGTCTTGGGAGTGTCAAATATAACCTAATTTTGTCCCAATTGGATGTCTTATTAATCAATTTTGAGGATCTAGAGACAAAATGATCACAATGCTCTTTTCTTAGTTTTAGGTTATAAATATTTAGTTATAAATGTTTAGGTTCTAAATAATTTGTTTGTTGGCAAACCATGTATATAAACTTGTCTAGAAATAGATCTTAGTATCTATGAAGTGTTTTAAACATTGATCAAATTAAAGTGATACAAGTTAGAATTCAAAAACGTACAAGTTGCAGGTTCAAGAAATTAAAAAGTTGAAGAGCTCGACCAATCAAGAGAAAGGCTCGACCAATTGAGATGCGATTCTGCAGAATTTTAACAAAGCCCAACAACCCATTAAACATTTAGGGTTTCATTCCATACTTACTTGGTATATAAGGAAAATCCTAAAGCATGTTTTTCAAGTCTTGGAGAGCTACTCTTTTATGATCTAAGAGGTTTTGTGTCTTCTACTCTTTCAAACATCTACCGAAGCTCATTTACGTTCTACAAGTATTAGTGGAATAGAGTTGCAGCCCAGACTTCAAATATCAAGCGTACTGAAGATCAAAGGCATAAACTAGAGGTTCAAATTAAAGCAAATCCACATCAAAGAAGTCTGAAGGTTTTAAAGTTAGGTTTGATAATCATTGTTAAGTTTACTACGAATTAAATATTCTTGACTGTAAACTTCTAGTTGATTTAGTGAATTGTTTTTTTGGGAATAGTTCCCTCTAGATTTTTTACTTTAAAACTGGTTTGTTTAATTAGTTTTCCTGGTTTATCATATTTGTGTCTTATTTACTTTTCCTCTGCATGACATATGTGATGTATGTTTAACCTAGATCTATATAATTGACTTAAGTATAAACTTGGCGATAAATTTTAGGTTAAATGCTATGTTTTCAAGGGTCTAAAAACTTACACTTAACTAAGCTTTGACTGAGTTGAACATGGTCAAATAAGCTCAAATTTTGACCAGACCTCTAAATTCTACCATTTTACACTAAAGTCCATCTTTCAAAACACTTCCCCCAAGTTTTACCAAAATCAACCCTGGTTTGACTAATATTTGACAAAAAATATGGCCCTTCAATCAGGATAAACTCGAACTCATATTGAAGATTATTAAATTCTCTTTAAAATGATTGCTCACAGCCCATATCGGACTTAAAAGCAAGAAGAAAAAAAATGTGAAATTATGAAAAAGCTCCCAACACAACCAAATTTAAGACTAAATATTCACAAGCTTGATTATAATTTGATCTTCATCAAATTATGATCAAATGACCACATATTAGCCCAAATAAGGATTCGTTGGAAAAGTTTCATGAAAAACGTTAAATTAGAAGTCATTATCTATATCTTAGAAAAAATGGGCCTCAAGACTACGCCCGGATTGTGAGATATCACTCGTACAAAATTGTCAACAATAGAAAATTGTCAACAACCAACTTTGAAGACTCTTTCCTTGACAAATGAGTTTTTGCACATCACACCAAACTTGGGGCACAATGCCAAGCCCAAACAAACCCTGCACCTAGCACTGTGCCCAAAGGTAGTCCTAGCCTATAGTTATGCCTTATTCTACTTAAACAGCAGCCCTCCCCCTTGACTTTTAAAACCAATTAAACAGCCATAAAATATCCCTCAACCCTCCAAAAAAATTTATATGCAATCAATTTTCAAGCATCAAGGGTATAATTCTCATTAATTTTCTAAGTTTTTATGATCATTTTGTTTGAATAAAATGTTTGTTTGTATGAGTAGTATTATGATTATGTATTGATTTTGACGCAGGTGGAAAGTTGCAAAAGGCAAAATATGTTTCCTTAAAAAAAAAAAAAAAAAATCTTAAATTCACAAGGGTTCTAGAATTTTAGGATAGTTTCTCTTATAGGTCAAAGAGGTAAACTTGTAGCCATCATTTTTCTTTGGGCTAATATCAAGTTTTGGGCTTAACTCCCAAGAACAAATCCAAGTTTAGCAAGGCTGCCACTCCAACAGGTGACATATGCTTAAACTCAATATATAAAAAATAAAAAACCCCAACAAAGGGGATGTTATTAGTGGATCATCTCAAAGGCTTCTTAGTTCTTTTTTCTTAGTTTGATGTTGATTATTGTTTATTTGAACTCTTGATTTGTACTTTAAACATCATTTTATGAATACCACTATATTTATGCTAATTATTATCTATTATTACTCTTAAGTTAATTTTAAATATGTTTTCAAACATTTTGATAGTTATTGCTTGTTACTGAGTTTTAAATTATACCTAAAGTTATATAAAATATTTCTAAAAATAAATTTCAGAATAAGAAGAAGATAAAGAAAACAAGGAATGAAGATCAAATTAAAGAAGAAATGAGAAATAGTCAATTTACCTTGTTTTCAATTGTTTAGCTTAAATTTAGGCAGTTAGTTTCTGTTATAGCTTGTCATATATAGAACAGGGTCTATGTAATTAGTCAATTAATAAGATATTCAGTTTTATATCTTATTCTTGATTTTGATAAAACAAAGGTTAATTAGTTAAGTAATTGTTGTATCCTTGCCATGTCGTGCCTTAATTTTTCAAAAGATGTACTGTGTACTGACATCATGTCCCATGTCAAATTTTCATTGCTTCTCAAAAATTTACACTAACTAATGATTTCCGAGTTTAAGGAATCTACTGGTTTTTGGTCAAGAAATTGCCTTTTTTTGCAATGGGAAAGCATAGAAAATTCCTCTATTGGGTTTGAGTTAAGTACATAATAACAAATGCAGGTGTCGTCGTTTTATTCGAAAACAAAAACAAAGGAAAAACAAGAAATGAGAGGTCCTACGATCCTCTTCCACACACACGAAAATAGTCTCAAGTGAGGGATCCCAGCTTGTACGTGAAGCATTTCACAGTTGAAGTAATGAACGAAGATAAACAAAACAAAAATGACAAAACTTTCTATGTACAAACGTGACACCATCTTTTTTTTTCTTCTTCCCAAGATACTATGAGAGAAACTAATAGATTTTGATTCAGCTTGCCGAGATAGAATTCACTGGCCAGCTGGGTTGACTCCAACCGTTTTAAGGGTCTCTGCAGCTTGAGGCCTGCCACTTTCAAGCAATAATTTTCGTTAGTACATGTATGCATGCTAAAAATATTATCTAAAACCATTACAAACTAATGCGTTACCCTTTTTTTTTTTTTTTAATTCAAGTATTTATTTAATATATATTGTTGAAATGACACCAATTATATTTATTAATATTTCCATCCTTAGTCTATAAGAGTTATATAATAAAATTGATAGTAATTTTAGAGTTTTCCAAAGAAAAAAAAAGTGTAACGAGGAGTTATATGGAGAAAGAAAATAGACCGAGTATATGGGTTGGCGCGGGTGGGATCAGGGAGGACAGGTTTGTGATCCTGAATGTGAGCCACCTTCCTGAGGAAAGATTTTTGCACGAACTTATCGGAATTGTTGATAATAACTTCCGGATCCTCTACCTCCGGCAAGGATGCCCTCCTCTTCTTGTTGACACGAACTGTTGGGGAATGCATTAGCTGCTGCTTCATCGTATGAATCCCTATAGTCACAGCTGCCCCAACCATTCCCAACAACACATACAATGGGGCTAACTCAAACTTCAAACCCAGCCTACAGAGAATACCCACATAGATGCCTTCATGATCTTGTATTAAAAAATTATTACAAAAAGAAAAAAAATAGAGAGAGGCCTGCTAACGAAAAAGAAGTTCATGCATGACAAAAGTGTTAATAAGACTATGATAATTACTAAACTCATCAAAAGCACGTGTAATATTGTTCTTTTTCTATTTATTTATAAATGTTATTTTTTTGGTTTCGTATTATAACATTTAAAAGTGATATATAAATAACCGTGTGTATTTAAAAAATAAAAAGAGAGAGGGGAGGTAATATTAGGTAACGTGAAGTAATGTTTAAAAATAAGATAGAGATAGTATTCTAAGTTTTAGGTTGTATATAGAAGATAAAGGAAAAAACCTAAAAC